>LR990291.1:26095854-26695854 GCA_905147355.2 Apotomis turbidana | reverse complement strand
AGTGATGACTTTCAGCCGCGCGCATGACCCTGTACATGCACAATATCAGTTAGGCCTTGAACCCATTACGCGTGTCGACTCTGTTAAGGACTTAGGCATAATGTTCGACGTGCATCTCAACTTTCATGAGCATATGAGGACATTAACTGCCAGCTGCTATCGAAGGTTGGGATTCGTAATTCGAAATGCCCGTGACTTTGATAATCCCATGGCGATTAAACTCATTTACACCTCGTTAGTCAGAAGCAAACTGGAGGCAGCTTCTATTGTCTGGAACCCTCATGAGGTCACTTACGCCCTGCTTCTGGAGAAAGTCCAAAAAGCTTTTTTGCGTTTCTTGTACAGGAAAACTTACGGGTACTATCCTTTCTTGTACCCAACTAAATTCCTGCTGGGCATGTTAGGGTTTAATTCCCTTGAGGTGCGGCGAAATCATAGCCTTCTGACCAGTGCGTGCCGTATCTTACGAGGTGATTCGGATTGTCCGGAATTGGTTTCGCAATTTGTATGCTTGCTTGTGCCCTCATTGTCTAAATCCAACTTTAATCTCCGAGCACGTGCTCGTCATTTGCTGGAAGTTCCGAGGGCGCGCACGGTATCCCACAGAAAATCACCATTGGTCCATGCTTTGCGAGATCTGAATGCGCTTCTCGCATCAGCACCTGATTGCGATGTTTTTGCAAGTAGCTGGAAAGTTATATGTGACGAATGTCTGAAGTTCTGTGAGGCGATGGATGAACGTCCCCCTAGTTATTCGTGAAAGTTTGTTATTATCTGTGTTAATTGTTATTTTCGTTTTATTTTAGATATTATTATTTAAATTCACAGTGCCTAGCATAATGCTGTAATGCTGTGTAATTTGTTTGTTGTTAAATAAATAAATAAATATGGATTGTACGCATACATATACTCGTATATTATACTAATCCCTACTTCCTTTTGTTTAATTATTTTTCTTATTGGATTTGTTGGTTACATCTCATGTACAATATTGGTTACAATAAGAGTTGCATCAATTATCTTGAATGTATCTACTTATATCCACATGATTCGATATAAAACTGCAGTCAGCAGCCACAATAACAGCGATATTGTTTGCAATATCGTCGCGTCGTCTCTTACAAATAACTTCTCCATTTAGCGATTGGGATCGTGCATGTCCGGCCTAATATATGCGTCTTTTTGAAATTAAGTTATATGTATTTTGATGACCTATAAACTATGGTACGATAAAGTGACTGGTTATATTCTCACATTACATCTATTCCTTATTTAAGTTGAATATTCCAGAACTACAAGGCACCCTTCAACTATAGCGGTGGACACTCTTTTTTACTAATTCATAAACTGGTAAAAATGATTCTTTACCCATCTGTAAATATCTATCTGTATACCAAAACATTGGTACATACGCATACGCATTGGTATACGCAAAACATATGCATTGGTATGACCAAGGACGCTATGACCCGCCTGAACAACATATCGATGGCAAAAAGCGAGAACGTAGTAACCGCCACTTGGTCAAAAATTTTTTTTTTGCATATTCGGAATCAGCGAATTTTTCTGCGTCGACTGGTCTGGGTCCCATGGCTCTACGACGCTTAGAAAAAACTGGACTACGTTGCAAAACGAATGTATTTTTTTGACGATGCCCACATCTAATTGCTGTAAACACCCAAATAGTAGCAATTTTCTAAACGAGTACATTTACGCTAATTTTGTTCTTTCATAAATCAAAGGGTGTGCCGGTTACAGCGTTGGCGAAATTTTGTTCCGTGGCGGTTGCAGCATTTATGCATGTAGTGAAAAAATTACGAACCAAGCTTACTGCAATTATCCTAAAATAAATTATCTATGATTGACGCTTACTACATTTCATTCGAAAATGAATTAACAGCAAGCTACAGTAACGACATTTCAAACACAACGTGAAGTGGGTAGTGCTTGAAGATACAGCAATAAAAATGTGCGCTCGCGGCGATGTGGCTCGTGAATACGACCCTTAGAGTATGGAATAGTGAATAGAGAGCGTGTTACTTAGTAGAAACCTACGACAATATTGCTATCTCTGTAAAGCACGTCAAGTTTCCGCAAGAAAAAACGAGATGACAGTATATTTGTCAGTTACGTCTTTTAAAAAAATGTACAAGCCCATGTGTCAAATTTTTCGTTGTAGTGATGCCCGAATACATTTTATCGGGGTCCATATTGGCTCACATAAAATCGATCCTCCGAATTTTTCTTCTACTACCGATTTGTAGTCAGAATCATCACTCTTCCGAATTTTTTACTTCATACTTTTGTCCGTCATAAATTTGTACTACTACTAACCGAGTTCATAACAGACAGTTTTCAGAACATTGTAATTCATAATGTCGTCACTAAGATTATGTGTGTAGTCATAATTCTGATTTTCATATTTATTTTATTCAGAACTATAAATTACAATAAACTTGTCAATCATAACATTTAAACATCGATACAATTTTTCTTCATAACGTTTTTATTCATAATGATTGTTTTCATATTTCTTTCAATAATAACCATAAAAATTCATAAACATTGTAAATCATAACATTAAACAGAACTCTAGACTCCAGAGTTGCTTATTGAATTTTGATGTAATAGTAGATTATTTACGATTAAATATACAAGCAAGCATGCAAGCATTTTGACGCTCCGCTCGCTTCGCTCGCTCCGCTATGCGTGGTCAAAATAGAAACCTAACCTAACCTACAGTTTTCGGTTTTGGACACATGTTCCATTTTGGCGCAGTTCTTCCTAACGGTATTAGCATACTCTTACTTACTAAATACATACTGTTTCTTTTTTAATCCATCCTGGCTATTCATTTGCTTTTTAAATTTTGATGTAATAGTAGATTATTTGCGAGTATACATACAAGTAAGCATGCAAGCATTTTGACGCTCCGCTCGCTTCGCTCGCTCCGCTATACATGGTCACAATACAAACCTAACCTAACCTACAGTTTTCTGTTTCGGACACATGTTCCATTGTGGCGCAGTTCTTCCTAACGGCATTAGCATACTGTTACTTACTAAATACTGTTTCTTTTTTAATCCATCCTGGCTATGCATTTGCTTATTGAATTTTGATGTAATAGTAGATTATTTACGAGTATAAATAAAAATAATAATAATGATGTCGGAGTTTATAAGTCAACACAAGTCAGTGTACAAACTATATGATAGTGAAGTTTATGAGTACAAATAAGTCTACTTATAAAATATATGATAGTGAAGTTTATGAGTAGAATCCAGTCTGCTTAAAAAATTATGACAGTGAAAAATAGGATCAAAAACAGTTATGATGAATAAATGTATGAAAACAAAAAGTAGTATTAGAGATATTTATGATAAATTACATTATGATTTTAAATGGTTCGGAGTTATGATCGGTAGTAAGAGTGACTAAGTATGAGTAGTGACTATTATGATGAAAATTTTTATGAGAAACATTTTCGGAGTTCCAATAATCGGGGTTGAAAAATTATGTGAATTTTGGCGCACCCATTTTATCGATATCGTACCGATATCGATAAAACTACAATTATATAGTTGATAGTTATCAAGTTAATAACTTTATCAACTTATTAAATAAATAAACAGCTTTAACTTGGATTGATTTGATGCTTAGTTCCAAAAAAATAACGTCTTTAAATTTAAGGCTTTACATTGAAGATTATATTAAAAGAAAAACATTGACACGGATTTTTAAGTGAATTTTTATGTCTGTAGCTTTGGTTTCACTTAGATATTATTATTTCGTAAATCTATTAAATATCTTAGGTTAAGTATTTTTACAATAAATTTAGGTATATAAAAAGTAAAATACACAAATATACACAGTTATTACAAAATATGTAACACTTTATACTCTCGCGGTTTGAACACATAATTAAGAATTATTGAACCGGGTCTATCGCGATATTTTATTACAAAATATTAATACATTATAAAAAAACTTAACCTAAGGTGCCGCCGGCAGCGGGGAGGGGCCCGGGCTACCGGTAGTTAGGGCTGCAGAGACAGGAACCGCGCGCCGTGTCCAGGAGTACCGCCTTCTGTATCTGGCCCTTGATCCAGCCATCTAGCGAGTCTCTTAAGATGTTTGTCGTGCCTCTTCGCTATAAGACCGTTATTATTATTATTATATTCGTGAGAATATGAAAAACAGAGCATTATAAAAAAGAACAAGATTAAGTATTGCGATTAAATTGAGTCTCACTTTAAAAATAATTCCAAGCCACTTGACTGCTGTTTTAGCTGAAGATTCAATAAAAAGCCAAGTCAAAGCTCTGATTACTTAATAACAGATACGATGTTATCATACAATACAAATAATTCCTTCGACATTCACTCATATTCTTAATGGACGTAAAGTACCTATTTATAATCAATTATGCACTGCACGGCTAGCGAACTCTGTAGGTTTTTAGGCAAATGTTATTTTTTTTTGTCTGATCGTGTAAATATAAAAGGGAAAAGTAGATTAAAATTGACTCTTCTGGGCACCGATCGAGCTGAAATTTAGTATATTGGTTACGTCTGACGATGGAACTAGACTGTGGTTATTAGAAAATTATTATGCAAACTAACGGAATGAACCAAAAAAACAATTGAAATTGTTATACATTTATAATACATTTATTTTACAGTCTTCCCTTCTCTCACCTTGCTGATTAAACATAAGATTAATAACATTTCATATTTCTAACAGATGAAAATTAATAAAGATATCTAGAGCTTGGCGTCGTGGACACACTAAAATATTTATTTAAATTTAACCTTCTATATGTATGTAAACAAATATAACATACGGTATCAACAATGTCCACCAAAACGTCATTGTTTTTTTTAAATATACACCTGACCAAAGTGACTGATTCACAGAATCGCAAAGTATCGATAACTTTTTCTACGTCACTAGTAACCTCACGACAGAAATTGACATAATTGTTTTTATCACTATTTCTATGTTTATTCTAATTGTAGCCTACTTAGATATCATTTGCGTGCAATAATAATCCTATTTCTAAGCTTATAGTTTTAATATTAACATAATTTCTGGTGCATTTGCTGAAAAAACAATACTGAATTACTTACTAATGAAAACTTATATTTTCACCCAAGTTTTCTTCTCTCCCAGAATGTGAATTGCATCCGCGCACAATGCCCGACATTTTCTAAGTTTTGCACGCACTTTCACACTTTTTTTTCATTTAAAAACACAAATATTAATAATGTTTATTTTTCGCCAAAAACAGACGTTATAATGCGACTAAGTTGAAAAGGATTGTCAGGGTTGTCATCATCGCATGCTTACTCGTTTACTTAATATGGTAGCATAATAATTTGACATTTACAGCCGCATTTGACCGATACAGCCCATCTTGACGTTTATGCTCCTTACGCTGTGACGTCATCAACGCCCCATCTATGTCTATTATATAATCTAAGATACGACCTGTGATTTAGTCTATCGGCGATCGCTGGAGCGAGTGGGTGTGCGTAGTCTGTGTACATGCCTTTTTTGGATGTAAAATATGTTGCGGGTTTAATGGAAAATATGAATATTGGGATAAAACATAACTAGCATATTTATTTGCTTTATTATTATTGAAAGGACAGCAAAAATGTTTTTATTACATTTTGTTGGAACAAAATAACGATGTTGGGGCGCGGGACGCGGCAGCTTTGAGAGTTCCGTGCCTCAATCGCCAAAAACTAAACTTAAATAGGATCACTTTTGTGCCTGTCTATGTATTTGTCGAGACTTTTTTCTCAGGAACGCGTGGAGGTATAAAGCTGGAATTAACATCAAATATCATCAAAGGTCTGCTTATCTTCAGCTTAAAGGCAATCAAAAGATACGAGCAAACGCTCGCATGATGATTAAAAAAAAATGAAAAAAATATTTATACTTTTTTTCGGCTTTCTTCTCGACAGCGGCCTCCTCTTGTGAAATGCCGATAAATTCAGATTCACACATGTAAAGTGGCCTATTTACAGAATAGGTATACATTTCAATTTTGATTTCGATTTAAAATATTTTTTTTTTTATTATTATAATATGTATATCTAGTTTACGGTTGTAATCGCTAGAAGAAAGTTTTGCTGTAATCTACTACGTTTCACTACAACCATTAAGAGTTAATTGGTCTAACCCCTAAAAAGCTGACTCAAGCCGGATCAAACTAGTTTGGGGTGTCACGTCCGCATCTTTATTGTCCAAGGGCTAAAATCAGATAAGCACTAAATTTATTGAGCTGCGGTAGATAAACAACTGTACTGTATTTAAAATTTACCGGTTAACTGGTGCCTGATTCGATTAATATTTTCACAATGCAATATTTTCACAACGCATGGCATAAATGAATAAAAAAATATATATAGGGCAACCTCACACAAATTAATCAAGTACCACAGTAAGCTCTATGAGGCTTGTGTACTGGACACAAGTGAGCATACTGGTAAAGATAAATATATTCATACTTAAATACAAATAACATCCATGACCCAGGCACAAATATAAATATTATTCGACAAATATTCGAGTTCATCACACAAATATTTGCCCTTGCCGGGATTCGAACCCAGGACCGTC
Source organism: Apotomis turbidana (assembly GCA_905147355.2). Taxonomy (NCBI): domain Eukaryota; kingdom Metazoa; phylum Arthropoda; class Insecta; order Lepidoptera; family Tortricidae; genus Apotomis; species Apotomis turbidana. The sequence goes on along the minus strand of LR990291.1, from coordinate 26,689,224 downwards.
GGCTCAGTAGGCAGCTGCTTAAACCACTGCGACAACTGTCGTCATTCGTTTTATCACGGACATAATATACAGCTTTGCGGCTGCTTGAGCTACATCAGCTACCAGCGTTTTGGAACGCAGTACTGTGTTCTTAATTCTGTCAGTGAGTTTTACGCCCAGAATACTGCGTTGCATGGCTCTTTAACAAACCTTGAGGGTGGACTTCTGAACTTTTGTCAAAGACCAAGTCTGCGCTCCGTAGGTCAGGATTGGAAGAATGCACATATCCATCAGTCACTATTGCACTAATTTTCATTAGGTACTTTAGAGGGGCGATTTTTGAGTTAATTATGACAAACATTTTGAGGAGTGTTATTATAAAACAATGCATTTTAGAGTGGAATTCTTAGTATTTTTTTAAGAATAGTTATTTTAATTATGTTATTATGCAAACGAATTCCATTATTTTAATGTCAATTGATATTCTGCCTAAGAAAAATGACTCCGAGTTTTTATTTAAATAAATAATATCAATTTTAATTTGTACGGTACCATAGTAATATAACGTTTAGATATTTAAGTTAAATATTAATGGTTCAGTGAGATTCGTTCAAAGAAATATTTTTATAATTGAGGTGATAGTTGTGTTCAAACAATTGTTTAAGAATTATGTTGAAAACTTATATAATAAGTAATACTTACATTCAAAACATCTTTTATAGTTAGTGGGTTTAATAGGTAGTGAGTTTTATATCGATAAAAGTTACTTAAAAGACAATTTAATGCCAAAACTGAAGATAAAATGTAGAGAGTTTTAAAGTTTTCACAGGAATAAATATTAAACCTCATTACGTATAATATTTAGTTTTAGCGAATAACAATATTATAGTCTGATTCATCATCATCATTAGCCTTTTACATCTATAACAGATGAGTTAAACAGCGTCTAATAAACTGCGGCACTTTCGAAGATGGCTGTATAGCCCGATACGAGAGCGACAGCCGCGGCCGTTTTATACTTAATATGAGAGATTTTATTAGCCTTTTGAAATGTTATAAGCAACGGAGGTTTTAAGTAACTTTCGTAATGTTTTTATACAGAGAAATTGAGACTAGATAGTATTTGATATGATAAGACGGTAATTGTTGCTTCTGAGCTTTTAATTTGTAAGAAAACTGCATTTAAAATTTGGAAACATTTTAAAAAAGTATGTTGATAAAAGTTGATTGATACTTAAGTTGTTTTATTTTCGCAGTTTATTTTTGTCGGTGGACACTTACCACATTTCAGTTAGTCCTATAAAGAACGTAATGACATTAACGTCTAAATTATTGAATCTTAAAATAAATATGCATCTGGTTACAGCATTTATGCTTTATGGAAATAATACTCGTTTCACCATTTTAGTACATTTACTTCTGGCGTTTACAGCGTTTACGTCAGCGCGTAACGAAAAAAAGAGTTCAATTGTCGTAACCGCCACTAAGTCGTAAACCAGTCTTTTTTGTTAAATATTAAATATTCCAGTTGAAAGAAAACCATAAGTTATGAATTAGATTCAAATATCAAGCATTTTCGTTCATAAATGAAAGAGTTATGATTTTTTTTCTCGAAATCGAAAAGTTTTTTGGCTCTGGTGTAAAGTTTGCATTTTGGCGGTTACTACGTTCTCGCTTTTTGCCATCGATATGGAAAAAGAGAGGAATATCCATTAATACTAAGACCCGATTGATACGAGCTTTAATATTCCCCATTTTTCTATATGGAGTTGAAACGTGGACGATACGAGCTCGAGAGAGGCAGAGGATCGATGCTTTGGAGATGTGGTGCTGGAGGCGCATGATGAGGATACCCTGGACTGCCAAGCGCACCAATAAATCGATTCTCTCCCAGCTCAATATTAAAACCCGCTTATCTACAATATGCCATCAACGAATTCTATCGTATTTCGGTCATATAGTGCGAAGAGGAGATGACAGTCTAGAAAAGTTGATCGTAGTTGGGAACACAGAGGGTAAACGAGCTCGTGGACGATCCCCAACCAGATGGACCGATCAAGTGAAGGACACGTCTTCCTCCAAGTTTGGCTCGGTTGTAAGGGACGCAATGGACAGGACTCGATGGAGACAAATCATTCACACCAAGTGTAAGCCATCCAGTGATGACCACGATCCTCAGTCATGAGGGAGCGACAAGAGAGAGAGTATACCAAAAATACTCGAAATCCACCACATCCACTTTGGCGTGGTAAAGTGAAACCGCGAAGACTCAAATACATACTTGCATAAAAAAATAAAAAATAGGTTTGATTTGTGACCTTCAAGTAGCCTGCTTATTGGAAAATATCTTCAATGTATAGACATCTAGTTATATTAGTTACAATATTATGGAAGTATAGAGTGGCTCGGCCTCATACGAAAGTGCAATGGCCGCAGCGAAGCCCAGCGTTGCTGCTGCGGCGTCTCCGAGAAATAACTTCTCGGTTTAACGGTTCGACCGCCCTTATCTGGGCCCTGTTTCATATACGTGACAATGACAGGCGACAGGTGACAGGTGACAATTCGACATTTTGTCAATTTTTCGTTTCATAAACATTACCTATGACAAATAAGTCGTGGTGGAAAAATTACAATTATGTCAAATTGTCGCGACATTTTGACATATTTCTGTTTCATAAACATTTTCCCTTGACAGGCGACAGGTGACAATTTGTCGCGAAAAACTTGACATATTTGTTTTATGAAACACAAAATTGTAATTACAATTCGACAAATTTGTAGATTTGTCGAAGATTTCTGACAGGCGACCTCACCCAATGTCAGCGGCTACTTCTCACTAACTAATTACTTATTACCAGTGAAATGGTGCTAACATCGACACATTTGTAGCAACAGCGATGAAGAATATTTAGTTCAACCAATACGGCGTCGTCGAGCATTTAGGACAAGGGCAAACTTTACTTTTGACGTGGTTGACCCCACATTTATAGAAAAACTAGCTTTTGCCCACGACTACGTACGCGTGGAACTTGATAAAAGGGATTATTAAAAGCGCCTAAGCAAATGTAAGAGCAATTGTGCTTTTGATCTAATAATTACATTTCCTACAGGGTCACCGCACTCCAACAGAAATATTCACTCACTTTTAAATCTTTTTCGGTATAATTTCCAGGATGAAAACTATCCTATGTCCTTCCTCGTATCTTAAACTATCTCTATGCCAAATTTCATCAAAATCGATTCAGCGGTTTAAGCGTGAAGAGGTAACAGACAGACAGACACACTTTCGCATTTATAATACTAGCTTTTGCCCGCGACTACGTCCGCGTGGAACTTGTAAGTATGGAAGCAACCTCGTACAACACGATAGATATCCACCTAATCACCTTAATTAATAAAAGAGCGCCTAAGAAAATATAAGAGCAATTGTGCTTTTGGGTTTATCATTACATTTTCTACAGGGTCATCAATGTCATCATGAATTACTTACTCACTTTTCAATCTTTTTAGGGATAATTTCCAGGATGAAAACTATCCTATGTCCTTCCTCGGATCTTAAACTATCTCCATGCCATATGACACTTTATACTCTCGCGGTTTGTACTCATAATTAACACAAATAATAACGGGTCTAACGCGATATTTCTTATTTACCTTCATAATCTAACGTTTCGGCGGGGTTGCACACGCCGTGGTCTCAGATGTACTGGTGAAACAGCGAGTTGTTACTGGAGCTGTCGGCCAAATGTAGTACTACCCGACGAAAATGTCTAATAAAATGGATGGGTAGGAAAATAAATGTTCGACTACCACCCATTTATTTGCTAATTATTGTCACCGGTCCGACACACAACACTCACAACATCCGCGCACAGATTCGAAGATATATCCCGCGGTTTAAACTTTTTAATCACTGGTCCCCATGTTTGCGATAAATTAAAACCATCTTCCCGGTTGAAATTCTTTGGGTGTTTCTTGATTTCAATTGCTTCCCTTACCATCCGTGGATAATAGTGCTTTTCTGTGGAAAGAATTTTCGGTTTGTGCAACTCGATCCAGTGATTCGTTCCAGATGTTAACAAATGTTCAGCTATTGCAGATTTTTGTATTTGGCGATTTTTGACTGCTGCTATGTGTTCTTTCACCCTTTCCTGAACACTCCGCTTAGTTTGGCCAATATACGAACTTCCACAGCAATACAAAAATCTGCAATAGCTGAACATTTGTTAACATCTGGAACGAATCACTGGATCGAGTTGCACAAACCGAAAATTCTTTCCACAGAAAAGCACTATTATCCACGGATGGTAAGGGAAGCAATTGAAATCAAGAAACACCCAAAGAATTTCAACCGGGAAGATGGTTTTAATTTATCGCAAACATGGGGACCAGTGATTAAAAAGTTTAAACCGCGGGATATATCTTCGAATCTGTGCGCGGATGTTGTGAGTGTTGTGTGTCGGACCGGTGACAATAATTAGCAAATAAATGGGTGGTAGTCGAACATTTATTTTCCTACCCATCCATTTTATTAGACATTTTCGTCGGGTAGTACTACATTTGGCCGACAGCTCCAGTAACAACTCGCTGTTTCACCAGTACATCTGAGACCACGGCGTGTGCAACCCCGCCGAAACGTTAGATTATTATTTATTTATTTATTTAAACTTTATTGCACAAAAGAAAAACTTAACGTACAAAAGGCGGACTTAATGCCATGAGGCATTCTCTACCAGTCAACCTTAGGGCAAAGCAGAGAAATTGTATTGATTATGAAGGTAAATAAGAAATATCGCGTTAGACCCGTTATTATTTGTGTTAATTATCTCCATGCCAAATTTCATCAAAATCGATTCAGCGGTTTAAGCGTGAAGAGGTAACAGACAGACAGACAGACACACTTTCGCATTTATAATATTAGTATGGATTTCGAGTTTGTAAAACTACCGTCGAATACTTAATAACTAGAATAGGACAAGAATTACAACACTCAACAACGAGAAATTTCGCACTTACTCAGCAAATTTTATGCGTATTACAAACGAATTCAATGATTTAACAGGGTCAATATTTGCTCAATATACCTACCCAATTCCCTTCAATTGCTCCGCGACTTCCATCCATTTTTTTTCGTGCGTTAAATGTTCACTAAATTGGCCAAACAATACATATTTCTCGGTTGTCTTGTATAAGGCCCAAAATTATTATTTTCGTGTCCATCTTACTTGTTGCAAGTTACCGAACAAATCTTAGAATGCTAGTCAAAATTATAATCTAAGACAAATATTTTTATTGCTGCTCTCATACTGCTATATTATAATAACAAAAATGTATGCTGTGACATATTTGTCGCAATTTACGACAATTATGTCGATTACCATGACAAAAAAGTCTTGACAATTTTCTTAAATACTGACATTTTAAAACTGACAATTGTAGACCTTTATGAAACGCGATTGACACTGACAATTTTGTCAACTATTTACCTGTCGCAATCCGACATATTTGTCATGTTTATAAAATAAATAAAATAAATAAAAAATATAAATAAAATAAAATAAAATAAAATAAAATAGTTTTATTTCAGACAGCGTCCATATTTATGTTAGTATATTGTACTTATGAAAAACTATGTTAGTAGGTAAGAGATGATTAACTATAACTTAATTTAGATATCTGCCACCTTCTGGGACACCAGGCACATGTGTATGAACTCGTGCCCAGTGTTTCTGAATGGGGCAGTCTGGCTTCTCGCTAATGACCTTCAGGATGGTGTTGGTACTCCCATTCACTCTTCGCATGAGCGATGCAACTCGGCGTCTGACTACGGTACTAAACCCGTCAGTGCGCGCATGCGCAAACATCGCAGAGGCGCTGCAGTAGCGTGGGAGCCCCAACAATACCCTGAAGGCATTATTGTATTGCACTCGGAGTGCGTTGAAGGCCCGCTGTGTGTAGTTGATCCACAGATTGCACGTGTATAGGGTTTGGCAGAATGCTTTGAAAAGAGTAATTTTCACCTCAATACTACATCGCGCAAATCTGCGAGCCAACATGTTACAGCGGACCGCCATCGCCCTCCTCTCCCTCTCAATGTCTCTGTCATCCTTCAAGTCCTCGGTAACCACAAGGCCCAGGTACTTAAATTCTGTAGACCTAACAAGTGCAGTACCGTAGAGACGTACAGGCGGCACAACCGTCATCTTGCGATTTTTAGGTTTAAACACTACAAGCTCGCTTTTTTTCACATTATATAAGTCCGTGCAACTTCGCATACTGTTCACATATACTCAGTAACCTTCTGAGGGCTGAGATCGATGGGCTGAGCAACACCATGTCATCAGCATAACTTATACTGTTTACACAGTGACCGTCAATCGAGCAACCGACACCGGTGGAGCTCAGCTCATCAATCAGCTGGTTTACGTAAAGGCTGAAAAGCGAAGGTGACGTCAACCCCCCCTGTCTCACTCCGCATTCCAGCACGTACTCCTCAGAACGTTCATTAAGCCATTTGACCTGGTTAGTTTGGTGAGCGTACCAGTATTTGAAGATATTTACCAGTTCCCCCGGTACACTGGTGGCGTTTAGTTTAGACCAGAGAATCTCATATCTAACCAGGTCAAATGCCTTAGAGAGATCCAGAAATGCTGCGTACACAGGTGTGTTCCTATCAGTGTAGTACCTGACGGTATGCTTGAGTGACATAATGGCACTCTCAGTCGATAGCCCGGGTCTAAACCCGAACTGGGCATCATGTAAATGAAGGTGTTTTTTAAGCTGTCTCTCAAGCACGCCGTCAAGCACTTTCGCTGCAGTTGTAGCTAATGATATCGGCCGGTAGTTGCATTTGTCAGAAATATCTCCGGTTCTATTTTTAATTATCGGCACCACGATCGTCACCATTAACCCACTGGGCAAGTATGAATGCCTAATACAGAGCGTATATAATAATCCTAGCAGCCTGGAGAGGTGTGGCCCAGCATGATGGAAGTGCTCAATGCTGAGGCCGTCGTGTCCGGGTGATTTACCTCTTGTCATACCCTTTATTATTGAGGCGACTTGTTTTGCTGTGACACGCTCGGGTGACGCCGACACCGCGACCTCAACATCCCCCTGAGGGTCTTTAAGTGGAGATTCCACTTGAAAGTGACACCTGAACATGTCTGCTATGTTTTTGTGATCACTGATGCCGTCCACGCTCACCGGGACGCCAGGTCTTGGACTTAACTTTTTGTTTGTTGCCAAAAACCTTTAAAATCTTTGTTTTGATGCTTTGCGGCTAGAATATTCATTTTAATTAATTCCTGATTAGTTTGACAATATTTTAGTTTTTGTTTGAACACTTTCCTCGACTCACACATACTATTATAAATATCCCCGCATGTGGGGCGACCGTACCAGACCCACGCCAAGAATTTCTGCCTGGCATCCTGGTGAGCGTCACGCACGTACCTATTCCAACCAGTGATGTGACGACCACGATTAGGTTTTCCCCCTCCCGAGTGACCTATATAACTAAACACAGCGGCCTCCTGCATAGTTGTTATTAGGTTTTTGTACAAGTTATCAATGGCTGCAATATGTACTAAGCTTTTATTATTACACATATTATCGCCACACATGCGAAATTCCCGTGGAAATTCAATATTTCGTAATTTATCACTACAGTAACTAGTGTACATTTCTATTTGATCTAAGGTACGCTCACCCCACAAAACCTTATTATTATTAGTAGTTGCGCACGGCGGCGGTACAGAAGTTGCACAGACCGACTCAAGGTTACACACTATTTCCAATGGGAAGTGGTCTGACCAGTAAACATCATAGTGCACCTTGACCGATAATACTGAGTTTATCGCCGCCTCTGTTACCAAGCAGTGATCAAGCCACCTACGACTGCCGTGCGCATCGCTCACAAATGTGTATGAACCAGAATTGAGCCCCAACTTTTCAAAATCTACACATAACCAGTTTTGTTCCTTACAAAAATCAAACATTTCCTTTCCAAATAATTCCCCGGGATGGGCATTAAAGTCTCCCAAAATATATGCACTTTGAACATCATTATTATTAATTAAAGCCACAATTTCACTTAAACATTGTACATATTCTACCAAGTTATCAGGCGAATCTGTAGGCATATATACAGAAAAGAACATTATTGATCGCTCTGCCAAACATACCTTAATAGCTATAATTCGATCACTGTCACACGGAATCACTGATACACAATTAAACTTACTGTTTCGAAAAAGAAGGCAAACACCGCCAAACGGACGTCCACGTAATATGCCACTAGAGCTATCCATAGCCGATTTTCCACAAAAACTAAATTCACTATTCACTTTACCAAGCTCTTGAATCTCTGGCTCCGTCAACCAGGTTTCCTGAAGGGCGATAACGTCTGCCTTTTGACTAAGCGTTCGTACACACTCGATAGATCTCTTAAACGATTTACAGTTAAACTAATAAGTCTTACTATGTTAGGTGTTCTATCCATCAACATTTAATTGAGCTGGGCTGGAGTCAGATTTTACTCTGTCTGCTTCGCGTTTATTAAAATTATTAATTAATTAAATAAAAAAATTAATTATATAAATTAATTTATTAATTTATTATTTATTTATTCAATAAAACGACGGAAGGTTATCCCGTCAGGCCATACGTTACAATTCATAAACAAGTTAAGTTTATGTTTATGTACAAACATCTTATATGAGTTGTATTCTTTCTGTTGTCTGGAATTGATTTTATGCAGTGTGACTTCGACGTTCGTTTTACTCTTTATGTAGGATATTTTATCATTTTCACAGGTTTCTTTATGTACATTGTTTATAAAGAGGGGTACATTGGTGTCTGCCGCTTTAAATCTCCCGTTCACCTCGGTGCACGTCCCTTTCTCACCTACGAGGCGATTTTTGTACCTTTTTCTTTGAACAATTCGCCATTCGTCATCATTACTCGTTTTGCTAGGCTGAGCCGTCGAAGACAGCTGATCGTTCGCCGCCATCGAGCATACCTTACCTACGCGCGCCGCGTAAGTAGTAGGTACTTCAGTTGAGTCATTCTTTGCTTTTAGCCCGTTATCAACGTTTGCCGGGCGCGGTGCATTCGTTAAATCGTCACAAAGCGGTGACGTCGGTTCGAGCGCTATGGATAGCGATTGATGTTTATGCGCTTGGACCTTTTGTGATGACTCATATTCGCTAGCAACGCCTGCCTTTGCTGTACTATTGCTGGGGGTTAATGATTCTTAGGAAACCTGTATAAGCCCTACAGGGCCGCTGTCATAATTAAACTCGTAGCTGAGTGGAGCCTTATTTGAACCTCGTTTCTTATTCACAAAGTTATCACATTGAAAATTATTAACCACCGACGTTTGCTGTATATTAACAACTTCATTCTTTAATTGCAGAAACTGATCCATTGGCACATAACTATTTTTAATGGCTTCAATATCGTTTTTTATGATAATTAAATCTTTCAACAGTCGTGTCGCGTCTAGGTGGTCGAAAGTGACTGGGGGTAGTTTTTGTAGGTCGCGAGCCACAAAGATAGGCAATTCTTCTGGGTCTATGTCTCTAATCACCAAGACTATATCCTCCATTTCGCGCTGACTTTTGCCATCTCCTTTTCGGGTTAAATTTTTTCTATTTGATTTTAGAGACTCGAACAGAAGGTTTTTCGCTGCCGTTATTTCCTCCGACTTAAAGGCTGTTGTACACAACCGGATCAAACTATTGTCGCCCATAACATCGCACTTGTTCTGGACAAATGCTAGAACTTCGTTTACTACTAAATTACAATTCGCGCACTTCAAAATATGGGAGGCCATTGTCCTCTCCGTAACAAGCGTGGGCGTTCGCACACTACGACGCGCCGCGCGAGACTCGAGAATTTATGAAACAGAATTTGTAGCTACAATTCGACAATTTTGTCAAAAACTGACAAATTGTCGACTTGTCACGTATATGAAACAGGGCCCAGGGCCTCTATCCGCGGGCTCCGTTTGACTTTGGAACACTATAAATATATTACTAAATATATTCTTACTATGTTCATTTGTATATCGTTTGGGGCTTCAAATGTGATTTTTGTAGATATTGAAACGAGGAATCGACGACTGAACAGTGTCAATGGCATTATTATACCAGGTGGATCCTGTAGCAGGAGCAAAAAATTAAAACATAGATTTTACTCGTCAAACTGAACAACATCTGTTCAGAAACTTAAAAAAAAAATACTGTTTTCATATTATGTTCATTATTTCAAACAAAGTAAATAGCATTTTCAATGTACGCCGTCCAACATTGACACCGCCTTAGCATTGACTTAACCACAGAATATATATGAGCTAAAGCAGTATGGAAACTACGAACAAACGGTCGAAACAGCGCACACACACAGACGCAAGCGTTTACGAGGCGTCTCATCGGACTTCACGGTGCTGTCAGTCGCGCGTGGCGCATCGAGACGACCGGTCATTGTTTGTGTTTATCGCGCGTGCGTGCGCTGTCCGCGATTTTTTAAAGATGCCACGAGTGTATTGCTTTGTATACGGCTGCTTGAATTCTGCTTCTTTAAAACCGGAGCTTTCTTTTTTTAAACTTCCTGCTGATATTGAAAGGTAAGAATGCTTTATTATCACTACATAGTATAAAACAAAGTCGCTTCCTGTCTGTCTGTTCCTATATATGCTTAGATCTTTAAAACTACGCAACGGATTTGATGCGTTTTTTTAAATAGATAGATTGATTCAAGATAAAGGTTTATAAGTATAATACCTACATGCATAATTTATTAGCATTGCACCTGAGCGGAGCCTAACGGTTTGCTAGTTAATAAATAAAATGCATTTCCTTTTAAATAAATCGTTTGGTTGTTTATGTGATATTTGGTGTAAATTTACAAGTATAAAATATATATTGTATTTAGGTTAGATCGTGGGGTAGCGTCCAGGAAAACAACGGTTGGTGATGGTGGCAAACACTATAATTCTTATAAAAGTCACAGCACAGTTTTATGGGCAAATAAGAATAACACAAGATACAGGCAGACTATGAGAAAAGCTAGACACGCGAGCGATTCGTAAGAGTAGTGCGCGCGAACGTTGTATTATCGAATGTTCGGGAGTCGCGACCGACGGACGCGATGGCGATGCGTGCCGGCGCCGCCGCATGTGCCGCCCGCTCTCCTCCTAACCCCTCGACTGTCCGTGGACTACGTGTGTAAACACGTCGAATACTGCGTGAATAAGTATTAATATTGTAAAGGATGACATTTAAACCATTGATACCAATATAGAAATTGATAACAATATAATAATATGAACATTGTGGTGTGTATCCACATAAAAAAAAGTCAAGTGCAAGTGACACTCGCGCAATGAGGGTTCCGTACAAAAACTTCCCATTATAACTGCCTGTTTTAAACTAGTAAATTCATTCGATTACTATCTCCTTTATTTATCTTTCATCTTAGGCTAGGTTTTTTACAATAAATTTATATAAAAAGTAGAATACAATTACAGTAATAAACAAATCTAAAAACATTTTAAAAATCTAACTTAGGGTGCCGCCGGCAGCGGGTGACAACCCTAGCGCGTAGGTATTTATCTTCAAAAAAGGCCTTAGTTTCCATACTGCTTTAGCCCATATATATACTGTGACTTAACATTGAGTGACTCCGAGCTCAGTTTAGGTAGACAGCAGCATAGCCTCGTATTTAAGTTACGTACCTAGTTGTTTTCGTATAGCGTAGGGAGACATGGGTATAATTATAATAATATATATTTTGTTATTAACTGGATAATAGTACCTATGTAAGTTGACATAATTAGTATTGTAGAAATAATTAGTTCACATAAATGTAACAATTAGCACGTAAGGTTTAACTGTTAGTGTTAAATTGTAATAAAAAAAAATACTAAAAAAAATTGACATAGCTGCTGCAGCAGCAGCTAGGGCTTGCATCCCGGAATTCCGGAATTTCGAAATTCCGGAATCTCGGATGATTTTTCCAATATTACAATTCCGGAATTGAGGACGCTCAATATCGAAAATTCCGGAATTGAAACGACATTATTTAATGTAGTTCCTAGACAGTAATATGAGATGTTTTACGGATGGTAAGTTTGTTTAAGCTTAAATATATGTATTCACTTGTATCTTTAACGCTCTCAGAACGGTTAAAATTCTACTCTACAAGTGGGTACTTGAAGTATCTCTGTTTTGACTTTCGGCCCTATGGTGGACGGGAAGAGAATTTAATTTGGCATGAAGTTCACTATTTGTAAATATAAGTATGTAGCATTAGCATTTGTTACAGTTAGCAGTGAGAACCATTTATAGTCGAAATGTTATAGATACTGGTTATTTTGGTAAAACACTAAATTGCAGATTATTCACCAGGAATGAGCCAAATTCAACGGTTTTAATTCACATCTAAGATCTTGCCACTATTTATTTATCTACCCACTACATAGATATTTCAAAATCTCTCACTGAATTAAGGCTCCACTAAGCATTTTAGAGATATGTCTTTATTCATGATTGCGGCCTCGTGATGGAAATCCAAGTGCATTGTTGTATGATAGGAATGTAAGGAATCGGGAGTCACAACATTTTCAAGATAGTTATGTGCTCGTTAAAAACTTACGATAGTGATCAGCGGGGTATGAAATATCAAGGTATAATAAAAAAGTCATACATGACACAATGTCATATCATAGGGTATCTCAAGTACAGTACTTTTATCTCACGAGCGCAGGTGAGCCATGTTTGTGTGAGTAGATGTACATGCACATTGGCTCTGTGTGGGTGAGCCGGCACTGAGCGCTCCCGAGCTCACCCACACAGAGCCAATGTGCATGTACTCTACTCACACAAACATGGCTCACCCGCGCTCGTGAGATAAAAGTACTGTAATTATACAATCAGGTCAATAAATCTTTGAACCAAAGACAGAATAAGAAAGCTGAAAAACTGAATCAAAACAACTGAAGGAAAAAGTTTGATCTAAGAATTCATTGAATGAGGAGGTCCTTTTTAGATTCCCGTTGACTCCACGGAAGCTCAAAATACGTATTTTTGACAGTGGGATGACTGATAACAAGCGACTTGTGTGGTACTGTGCAGATCACCAAGAGATGGACTAAGACATTGCTAAGCAAGCTTTAGATTTACGACACTTTTGATGTGTACACTAAGTAAGATACTGGAGCGTTTGTACGAACATCACTGTAGGAATGAGAACAAAGAAACAGACATAAATATGAGGCATTTGTGTATTAAATGAATTGTACCTTTACCCCGACACCGATGGAGAATGACGCAATACAACCGTCTAAATATATTATTGGTCCTGCCGTCCTGCGAATACTTTGAAAAATGCTTATCATGTAAGATAAGATATCCAGACATTTCATAGACTATTTAGGGTGAAAATCTCTTGACATACCTATAGAAAACCTCTAATCATCAATAGTACATCGAATTGTAAAAAAATACTCGTTTTTTTTTGTATTTTTGTATGTTTAGTCAATTCCGGAACCAGTTCCGGAATTCCGGAATTGAGTTCCAATCTCGAAGCCAATTCCGTAATTGGAAAACCATCCGATATTGCAAGCCCTAGCAGCAGCAGCTGTCACATTACTAAATATCAAACGTTTCGCAATACATTGCTTCTTTGAATAAACTTTATTTTACAAGTTTATCTACATAATAAATGAGTTATTTTTAAAAGTTGTTTAATAAATGTTATTCAGTTTGAGGGGTAGAATCTATGTTTCAATTTATTGCTCCTGTTACAGGGCCCACCTGGTACATACTCAAATTACTGAAAATAAAAATATGATATGGAAAACTATGAGACTAAAAGTTGAAAAATAAAGAATTTTGACTGTGACAATTTTGATTTGGTTGGTAAGGTTATAAGTTGAATTTCATGTACGAGGACGAAATTAAATGCTTCGAAATGTCAAAATCACTTTCATGAATGCCTACGTAAAGATATACAGTACAAACCAATTGTTTTGTATTTTTTAAGGGAACGGGACTAAAACATCTCACACTCGCAAAAAGAGTAAATCTACTTGACTGGAGTTGCGTGTAAATGCTAGTGGTTAGATAAATCTTTTAAAATGTTTGTTTCCAACGGAAACGGCCACTTCAACGGCTTCGGGGCAGCGTGTCCGCCCACCGGGCTTCCTGGTGGCCGCTGCTCTCCTAGTACCTACCCATTTGTAGTAATCGTTGGTTAATTCCAGCTACTTGGAAATTATTACTTCAATGGTCTAGGGGCACCTTATCCGGAGGGCTTCCCGCAATCACCGCTGGCTTCTGCATTCCTAGTCATCCAATACCTAACCATTTGTAGTAATTGTGGCTTTAATTCCAGCTACTTGGAAGTGCAATTTGCAAAGTTCGTCGCACCAGTTTGTCAAGGCCTATTTCGCAATTATGATAATTGTGAGGTCAAGATATCGCCAATTTAATGTACAGTCAAGGAAATTGAAAAACGTACCTTTTCTACTCTTGTCACAATGACAATAAAGGATCAAAAAAGGTACGCGTTTCAGTTTCCTTGAACGTACACTGCGATCTTTACAAGTTACGTGTATTTTCAGACCTTATATTGATCACAAAATGTGCGTGAAACTGACGTTGTTATTAATATTTGTTATGATTGTGAAATAGCCTGCAGCCGGAAAACCATCCATGTTCGTGTTGGCCCGGAGTGTGGAGATGCCACTTGGACGCGTGACGTCATATCTCATCCGAGGCACACATTATGAAAAGTTTGCATTAAATGAGAGTGTGGTGCAATTTACCACAAAACTTGATTAGTAGAATTCAAAATAAATAGTTTATTATCGCAAAATTTCCTTCGTTTGGAATTGAATAGAAAAATGAAATAATATACTATTAATGCGTACCGGATCCTCGTACAAAACAGAGCACTAAGTAAACTCCACTTACCAACTTTACTTAATTCCTGCTTTTTCGGAAGACACGCCGTAACCACGTTATGAAGGAAATTCACCTTGTACTCGAAAGAGTTTTAAATAATATATTATTATCCACCGATATAAGTTGAGCCGCCTTTGTCCTCCTTATCATAAAGACGGGAAGGGTTCGATCGGCGGCGTGGCAACGCCAGGGGTCGCGTTACATTGGGCATGAAACGCGGCGTACGAATATATGATGCTATGCAAGATGTATGGCTGCGTAAACTTTTGCCCGAACTTGGCGTGTTTATTTTGGAGAAGCCATATTTTTTCTAACCTTCCATGTCGTGTAGGAAGGGCTCGTTATGCGTAGCTTGGAAGCAAAATTTGATTCGTGTACCTATCTGTATGGTACATAACATACCATTACATACGCACAAATAAGCAAAATCATCGCCAGACTTGGTGGGACAGTATAACCACAGGTATAATACACTGTTTAAACAAGTAAAACTACCCAACTATAGTCCAGTCCATACAACTATGGTCCAATTTAATCTGAAAATTACTCCTTTATATTATGACAATTATCTATATATATAAAAGAAGAAGTCCTGACTGACTCATCAACGCACAGCCGAAACTACCAATGTTAGAGAGTTGATTTTTGCACAGTAGGTTACTTTTATAACGTGGGCTAGAGATAAGAAGCGATTTTGAAAAATTCAATCCCTAAGGGTGTTAAAAAGGGGTGCAAAGTTTGTATGGGAGAAACTTTTTTTTTTGAGCTTGTGACTTGAAACTTTTTTAAAAAGGTATTAAAATAAAATGGAAGAAAACTAATTTCAGCGTTTTTGAAAATTCACCCCCTAAGGTGGTAAAAAATGGGTTAAAAGTTTGTATGGAGATTAAGTATTTTATTGAGCGCGGGACTTGAATTTTTGTTTAAAGGTACACTATTAGAATACAAGAAAGGTCATTTCAGCGTTTTCAAAAATTCGTCCTTTAAAAGGGTTAAAAAGGGGTTAAAAGTTTGTATGGGGAACTTTTTTTTTCAGCTAAAGACTTGAAACTTTGTAGAAAGATTACTTATTAAAAAACACAAAAAGTACTTTCAGCGTTTTAGAAAATTCCACCCCTTAAGGGGTTAAATAGGGGTGCAATGTTTATATGGGAGAAACTTTATTTATTGAACTAGAGAGTTGAAACTTTGTAGAACGCTTACTTAATCAAATACAAAAAAGTGATTTCAGCGTTTTGTAAAATTCTGCCCCTAAGGGGGTGAATTAACTAAGAATAAAATTCCTTACCTACCTATTTTGATATCTTTGTCATCATCAAAAATCTACGCGGACGAAGTCGCGGGCGGCCGCTAGTTACGAATAAACTCTAAGGTGAACAACATAATTGAAAAAACTTAAATAAAAACGTATAAAATCACTGATAGAATATGGACTTAGATAAAAATAAACGAGTTTTGTTTTGGACCATAGTTGGATAATTGGACTATAGTTGGGTAGTTTTACGGTAGTCTTTTGGATATATGTTAGGACATATTATTATGCCCTTTATGTATTATATTGGATATGTTAGGACCACTACTTAGGACACAAATACTTCTTTACTTACTTAGTTATGTACCGAGGTTCTACCTGTAGTGCCTGTCTCAGGATTATTACATGTTTGCAAACGTAGTTACTGAGAACGTTTTCCAAAATTGACAGGATAGGTAATGGATGGAAATGGTACATTTTGCCTTGCATTAAATCGGGTAGTTCTGATTTTTTTATATGTTCTATATGATGAAGTGGTTATGGCAAATCCAAGTTTTCGACCTCGGGAACCCTCCGGATCATTGTGAAATTCTTGAAAAACCATGAATTTTTCGGTGTTTTTTCAGTTTCCACCAATTTTTACCATGAGAGACCTATTTTACCGCAAATATCACTATGTAAACTTTAAAGAAGACTAAATTTTCAACAAATTATGTTAAAGTGAGAGGGCTATAAACCAAACAGTTTGTAAGATGCAAGCGTTCAAAAATTAGCCAAACTTCGAAAAATATATATTTTTATAAGTTTTTTTAAGTTTTCAGCAACGAGGTCAACTAAGGACCCATTTTACGTTATAAGTCCATATATTTTATTAAAGTACACACCATCCGCAACTAAATGAGACCAATTTGGTCTATTAAGACTCGATAGTTCTTTAGATACAGCTGTGTGAAGTTGCTGAGGTGAGTAAACAAAATAATAGAAGGGTTTGTAAAATGAAATGCGACGTATGAAATAAGCATTATAATTTACAGAAACACAGTAATAATAACAATTATTAGTCTTTTTTGTACATCTTTGATGGACCAGGCTGATCTTCCAGATCTACATCATTTCTTTTGTGGAGGGCTTACTCCGTTAGCATTTCTTCATCGACCGGCTCAGGCCGCTCGAAACCGCCATCCAATGATGGATCGTCAATGTCGTCACATATCAGGCTTGTTTTAGCAAGATTGATCGCTGCAGTGGTTGCAAACAGCCGAGCATTTGAGGCCAGATTTTCTGCAACTACAAGTTGTATAACCAACTTTTTTTGCAGTTGCAGGAAATCATTTTAAGCAGGGGTTGAGGAGCTGATGGCTTCGTCATCAGCTGAGGAATGAAGCCTCGAGTGCGAGGCCTCATTCCTCAGATGTGAGTGAGAGGAATAAGGAAAACCGCAGCGTTTTGTTTGAGGCGCGGCTGTTTTTTCAGTGTCGACAGAAACTTCATTTTTCCTTGGCCAACAAGTGCTGAAGTTGTATCACAACCACTGCAAGCGTGAAAGAACAGTGCCATTACGGGTTGTGCTTGGTGGATGAAGGAATCCGTCGAGTAGGTAAGAAGAAGATAACGTCAGATGAGGACTTTGTTCCAACTCTACGAAGACGTGCTCTTGGTGTTTTTTTCTAAAGCGTCAGATGGATACCCATCGAAAACCACAGTTATATGGGAGCCGTAGCGACTTTGCAAGTATTGGACATGACTGCAACCGATTTCCTCTACATACACCACTAATTTGAAAAAATTTTTTTAGCTAAATTTGTTAACATTTGAATAGCTGTATTTTAGAAACTGTTGGGTCTAATGTAACCAAATTACATTTATTTTGTTGCAAATTTAGTGTACTTAAAAGTGTTCATAGTGATTTTTACTGTAACAAAAGCGTTTGGTGGAAATAACTAACAAAAAATGAAATAACACCGAAAAATTCATGGTTTTTCAAGAATTTCACAATGATCCGGCTGGTCTTCGAGGTCGAAAAATTGGATTTATCATTACCATTTCACTGTAGGCAACATATACAAAAATCAGAACTACCCGATTTAATGCAAGGCAACCCCACTTTTAAAGCACGATTTCCATGTACTAATATATGTAGGTAGGTAATCTAATCTAAAATTAAAGGAACCATTATAATTTTCAGCAATAACAAGGTATGTCTCCGGGTAGGTATCAGGTATTTCCCTAGTCGTCCCCGCTAATGTTCATTTTCCGAGATATTTATGAAAAATAAGATCCCTCCGATACATTAAATCCCCTAAACGAAGCACAAACTAAAAAAACAGGCAAAGTGTGAGTCGGGTTCACGCACCAAGGTTTCCGTACAACTATTTTTTTTTTTTTTTTCTGTATTGTTTGTCATAGCGGCAACAGAAATGCACCATCTGTGACAATTTTAACTGACTAGCTATCAGGTTCATGAGGTACAGCCTGGTGAAATACGGACAGGGAGACGGACGGCGGAGGCTTAGTAATAGGGTCCCGTTTTTCCCCTTTAGGTACGGAACCCTAAAAAAACACCAACATAATTTTACATTTTTCAAAGAAGGTAACCCTTGTAGGTACACGTTCGCGGTGAGGTCGGCTTCCCTCGAATTATGCCCTTAAATTGTATCACGCGCTTCCAACCCCCGCACTAGCCTCGCCTTTCAGAGAGAGCGACCCGGAAATAAGTCGGTCCGCGACATTACACCATCATTTCCCCACAACAGGTGTATTACAATCACAGTGTATAATACAATACGACTATAACGTTTATTTGTACGAATGAGCTTCTGAACATTGTTAAAGTTGTAATATTTTTATCTTAAATAAGTACTAGTTATTTGGAATTACGAGTATTTGTATTGATTCCCCTAACCGATTGAGAAAACGGAACCTTAAGCCTAATACTGTACTTTAGGTTTTACACGGGAGAAAATACAATCACAATAATAAAAAAAAAGAATCCGGCCATTTGCGAGTCTGACTCGCGCATCGTGGGTTCCGTTCAAATACTTATCCCATCTTAACTGGCCAGGTTAAGTTAAATTTGCACCTGGTATGTAGCGCCATACATACCAGGTGCAAATTTAACAAATATAGGATACAAATTAGGTGCGAAGTTTACACAACCGATCACATTTGTTGAAGTTGCTGTGAAAATTCAACTGTCTAACTATCACGGTTCATGAGACATAGCCTGGCGATAACAGACAAACAGACGAAAAGCGGAGTCTTAGTAATAGGGCCCCGACCCTTTGGGAACCCTAATAACAATAGATAAAATAACTACATAGGATTCTTGTAATGAAAATAAATAAACAACTTTATTTAGCATTGTATAGACATAAAATAACACATCGATTAACGAGGAGGTAATAGAGTTAGCGATTGCTAAAACTTTTTTGCTTGATCAAATCCACTTCAATCTATATTATTCTGGAACTCTGTAAATAAAAGGTCGTAACTAACGTTACTTCCTTACAAAGTTACGCTCTTGCAAGCAAGCAGCAGACTGAGCTCGATTTATAAAAAGTCACAACTGATACTAAGTCCTGATAGAGTTACGCTCTTGTGGAAGTAAGCTGCTATAGTTATACTATAGAAGAGTGCATCGCACGTGTGGCAGTAAGCCGCAGTATCTCGTATAATCCTGGATTGTCTCACCCGGTTTCATTTCCGGCCGCCGCCGCGCCTGATCTTTCTGTGCCACAGACAACAACCGCCCCGACACTGCGAGAGGTTGTTTATTTACTAATATACTCACAATACGTGAATTATACCTATAGAAGAGCATTGGATTGAACTTACTGTGCCTCAGACGACAACGGCGTCGACACTGCGAAAAGAGACTTTATACAGTGAGTGATACGGATCTCACTGTGAGCTGGCTCCTATAGATATAGGACTTAATAAATAATAAAAAAATAAATTCATTAACTATTTCAGAATTATTGATTCAATCGTTTCTTAGTTACAGCCATATGGCTATTGGCTATGTTAATACGTATAATTATAGTAAAATATATACACGACATAAAGGCGACCCTACGTCAACAACGGGCAGTGTCTCTTCCCAACTAGCAAAGTAGTGATAAAATAAAATGTTTTAACACTAAATAATGATATAAAAGTCATAAAATAGCAACTCGGAGCTGCTATGTTGTATATTGGCGACTTGTATCATCATCTAGCTGTATAATCTTATACAGCTATATCGTGATAAGAATTGATGACATAAACGGACTTCTTAATACGGCACATATAACACAGCTGCACAACAGTATCCCTAACTGTGATTTAGAGCAATTTCGTTGCATATCAGATATATACAGTGCCTGTATACAGCTAAGTAACTCTATTGTGGCTTTTAATGCGCTGCAATATCGCTGGTGATATATCAGTGCACTAATGGAGTTAACTCGAGATATACTCGTATAAGAACATAACGCAGCTGATATGCGTCTAAAGTATCATATAATGGCGTTTCCTTAACACCAGCAGCATAAAGTTGTTTGAAGATCTACATTAACACTAAAAAGTTGCAAATACACTTTTTAAGACCTTTTATATCATCAGTGACATATAAACATTATTGTTACTAATATACCGCTAAACAAATGTATATCAGCTGTTGTAACCTCATTTATAGGATCTTTATGATAGTCAAACCAGCGTCAAGAATTCGGAAGTTGGTTCCGTAGATACAAAAAACAGAACCTTGTTCAGGATACCAAGATGACTTGTTTGCGACTGACAATTTTGATGATAATTGAGAAGATGAAAACATATTCTTCCACAGCCATTCAAATCTGTTGAGTTTTATGAAATAACCTGCTTGAAAAACAGTAATTGACCAAAAATTTAACCACTTTCATTTCACGCAAATGAGTTGAACAATATTGAAGATACTTTATTTATTACCTAAAGGTAGGTACATTAGGGGGTTTTACTAGTTTTATGAACGAACCCGAAAGTGTTTGGTAATGGCGGTGGGAAACTGTAAATTTGTGATATATCGGCAACCAGAACACATTTTAGATGCATATTGGTGACTTTAAATAATTTGCTATTTTAAATATTTTTTATTTAATTAAATATTCAATATTTAATAGGGGCATGAAAAAAACACAAATAATATGCTATTATTTCATCAATAAAATTTTAAGCGCATGATAAATTACCCGTTATGCACGTACCTAAAAGCAACTTGACACTACTTACTAACACAAAAATAGTTTGCTATTTTATTATACTTACAAAACTGTTAATTGTAAGGTCACTTTTTTTCATACAACTTTATTTACACATAATACTCAGAATTTAGCACTAACGATATGCGACATAAAAGAATCCCTAATAACAATATAACAACAAACAGCTCTATATCAGCATTGCTGTTACTTTCTTATCATAATTTAGTGATATAGTGATTCAGGCACCATTGGTGTAACGCTAAAGAGATTCATAAAACATTGTAGTATCATGGATATACATCAAAGTAGTGACGTGCGGTGCCAAAATACACATGATATATCATCAAATAGCTGTAAAACTGGGGCCACTTCCCAGTGATAGAGATGTTTCTATCACGGATATTAAACTGCGTCTGTCACTGATTTACAGCTAAATTTGGTTCAATTTTGCTAGTTGGGTTGTCAGGTTTGCGGTCGGATTTTCCGATCGCGTATCGGTCTTTCCAGCCACCAAAGACGGTGCTTCGCACACTGATGACTACAAGTCGTCTGTAATAGACTGAAGGGCCGTTGATGATGATGAAAGTGATTAATATATAATAAATATGTGTTTAGGTTTAGGTAGGCGAAAAGGACTTGTCCTGTCATTATGTTAATAATTTTTATATTTTTTAGTCTGGAATTATTTAAGAAATAAACTGATATAATTAGTTATAACTTCTTTTGCAATCAATTATGAAAATCTTGATATTCTTGAAACTCGGTTACAATTAGTTTGCAACATTAAAGTTGGTGCCCTTAATTTACATAAATGACAGCGGACCTATGATAGTTGAGTTTATTTTACGATCTACTAATAGTTACAAACTGAATTACTTATACATTAAAATACATACGAACCGGGTGTTTGGAATCGGTACGCGATTCACCATCAGGAGCTACGATCAGCCGCGGCGGCGGCCAACCGAAAACTGCACCGACTTCGACGACAATGATGTGAGTAAACACGTTTCGTATGTATTTTTATATGTCTGAGACTCCCGGGAGCTTTCTATGGAAAATCCTTATTCAGTATAGTCACATACGAGAGTGACGGATGTTTTATAACTCACTTATAATATTTAGAAATAACCGAGCTATAACGGTTAACCAGTTCACATAGAACTTATCGAACACTTTATGCTCAATGTTCCTAAAGCAAGTCTCACTCTGTAGTTTGGAGATCTCAGACGCCACGCTGTAATTATTTAGTTTTCTGTCAGTGCCTTACCACAGGATGTGCCGTAATTTTTTTTTACTTAAAGATTTACTTTACACACAAAAATGGTTATTTGACAGACAACACATACAGATAATGATGATTGCGATTAGGTAGCTAGGTAGGTATGTAACCCTAACTTTTTTGGTTTTGGACTTCAATAACATACAATACAATACAACAATATTTTATTGCACGCCAATAAAAGTACATACTAGGGACATATCGCATTTTACTGTTTTATCATTCTGTATTATTTTCTAACAGTTTTGTCAAGAGATTATGTCAGTGCAATACAAAACAAGTGAATAAATTATAAATCTTATTAATCCCTTAAAAGTTTATACAAGTGAGATTCTCGCAACTAAAATGTGATTGATTTTATAAAAGTTACATTAATATATTTATTTTACATAAGCAATTTAATTTTTAAATCTTTATCTAGATCACCAAATTGAAACATGACGTCTTTCCATAGAAAATGTGAAAGAGATCAAAAATATATTCTGTACAAAAGCTAATCATTCAAATTCCAAACCTGTGTCGATTTTCTTACAACGTGAGGAAAACGGGTTTTTTTTCCACTTAAATATTACATACATACATAATTATGTTTTGATGATGTGTTATAAATCTTATTATTGTCTATAAAAGGATAAAACTTGAGTAAATAACGAACCACGCAATACTTAGACCTTCAAGTATGTTGTTATTCAATTATATACCTTAAGACCAGTCGCTGGGATTCAATTAACATCCTTTGTTAGATCAATGTTTGGCAGAAACAAATAAAACCATGAAACATAAGGTCGTAGGCTTGTGATGTCAATATCGTGCCTACATTAAAAAAAAAATTAACAAAAAAAAGAAACGACCAGTAAAACTAAAAAGCCAACAATAACCCGTTCATTTGACTCACCCTTCGAAGTCGATCCCAAACCACTCAGTTCTTATATTTATATATTATAGTTTACGCGAGGTTTGGCACCGACTTCGAAGGGTGAGTCAAATGTAATCTGTACTTGAACGGGTTATTGTTGGCTTTTTAGTTTTACTGAAGTCGGTTCTTTTTTTTTTATTTATTTTTTTTTGCTTTTTAGTGATTCGTATGTGTTCATCATCAGTTTCCTTACACCAAATTCTTGACCTTATCAATAAATTACCGAAAGCGCCGTACATGTCCCTATAGCATTTGAAGAGTTCCCTTGATTCCGACTTAGTGCCAACGGGACCAACTCGGAGTTATACCCTTTCGATAAAAAAAAAAATTGAAAATCGGTTCACGGTTCTCGGAGATATCGAGTAACATACATACAAAAAAAAAATAGTTCGAATTGAGAACCTCCTCCTTTTTTGAAGTCGGTTAAAAATTATTAAACACAAATGTGCGGTTGCTTTTTTTTCGAATAAAGTCATAACCCCGTATTTTTATAGTAGACTGTGGATGTTCTTATATAGATAACACCTATAGTATCTACGACTTGTACTCTAGGTGTTATCTAATTTTATGAAAGCAATTTTGAAAATATTTTGTATTTTATGTCAGAAATTTGTGTCCTATGTAAATCAGTTACAGAACCCGAAGTTACGTGTTTCCGAGATATATGTTGTCCGATATTTATTTTATTTATTTATTAATTTATAGGTTTTTTTAAGCAAAAGTGACATCAATTATACAAACTATCCGACTACATTTTGAATTTATCAAAAGCAAAATAAAATTGAGCGGATCGACAGCCTAAAGTAATGAGAACGCTTGTATAAATTATGTTTTAAAACTTCATAGTTGCTGCTGATTTGAGTAAAATTTACATGTTATGGGTGGAAAGAAAATATAGATATTTACCCCATAATTCAAATGTGACAAAATATTTTTTATAAATAAATAAATATTAAGGGACATGTAATGTGACTTATCATAAAGGGGGTTTTGCCATACGCGCCACGCTTGGCAGGCGGGTTGGCGCGCGCAGTTTTTTTTTTTTTTTTTTTTTTTAAGGTCTGGAAGACGCTGCTGCCCATCTTCCGGTATATTATTATTATTCCCTTAGGAGGCTTCTACTGCAACCACGGGAGATAAAGGTCGCCGGAAGGCGCTGGATGCAGGTCGCTTCCAACCGGTATATATGGAAGTCCAAAGGGGAGGCCTATGTTCAGCAGTGGACGTCCTATGGCTGAGATGATGATGATGAAGGGACATCTTACACAAATCGATCTAGTCCCAAACTAAGCAAAGCTTGTACTATGGTTACTAGTAGACGATGTACATAATATATAAATACATATATAGATAAGATAACATCCATGACCCAGGAACAATTATTCGAGTTCATCACACAAACATTTGCCCTGGCCGGGATTCGAACCCAGGACCGCCGGCTCAGTAGGGAGCTGCACTATTAACTGAGCCAACCGCGTCGTCAAATTATAATTTATGTGTTAAACTATCATGTGTTGCTTAACATAGGATAGTTTAGATGCTTAAGGTCAACCAAATACGTATCACCAAAACTGTGTAAATAAATACCCTAGTTTACACAATTGTATTAGATTTTACGCAAGTTTGAATGTTACGCACTACTCGAGAGGGTATAAAAGGGGTCTCAAATTCGTGGTAGTCATTAGTTTTGCCGAGAAACCGACAGCGCGCCACCATGAAATTCTTCTACTTCTTCTTCTTCGTCCTGATGGTAAATATAAGTTGTTATTAACACAGATTTTCTATCTCGGTACATTTTTAAATTATGTGTTTTTTTTTGATTTTAAGTGATTTTTTTCCGAAAACTTTAATTTTTTTTTCACAAATCTCAAAGCCTTTTAGTTTTTTCTTTGAGATATCAGCAGCAAAATTTTCATAAATATTGACACAAAGGAAAACTTATGAAAAAAAAATATATATTTGGTCTACTAAAATCTAAGCAGGACTCGAACCTGCAACCTTACGCTTCCGGCGTAGTGCTCTCCCAACTGAACTATTAGATCGTTACGTCAATCACACCAAATCTTTCATTCCATAATTCTACGCTACTGGAGCGCCCTTTGCGTCATATGTGTTCAAAAAAATATGCTCCGACCAGCCTCAGCCACTCCGTTCTAACAAATTAACATCGTTGTTTAGATAAGATAAAGATAAAGATAAAGATATTTATTGCAAGAACAGTGTAGCTACAATAGTAAGTAAGTAAAAAGTAAAAAAGTATTTATTTTCTCCACCACATAGTATACAGTTTATATACAGTAAGTTATGGTATTTTTCTTATGAATAGGTATACAACTAGTGCGGTGGAGACTGGTGCCCGAACTAGGGGGAACCTGTATGTCAGGTCACCAGGTCTCCATCTCTCAGGTATCTATAAGAACAGACTTTGTAGATGAGTTTAGTTATATAAACTTCACTATATGAGAAGTGAACAATTTCAAAGTGTAGTTACAGTATATGGTCAAATATCCAAAGAGTATTACAAACAAACAAAATTTCTTATTAGCATATCTGTGTGTGTGAGTGTGTGTGTGTGTGTGTGTGTGTGTGTGTATGTGTGTGTGTGTATGTGTGTGTGTGTGTGTGTATGTGTGTGTGTGTGTGTGTGTGTGTGTGTGTGTGTGTGTTTTGTGTGCGCTACATGTGTGTTTAGAGGTTATGAGATTGGGATCATCAGCTTTTCGGTACTATTATAATCCAAATTTAGGAGCCATTCTGTTACAGTCTTTTTAGAGTATGATCTTGTTTGGGAATAAATAGATAGTTCATTGTTAGCTTTATGATATAAGAAACTACCGAGAAAACAGTAGAATCTCTGTGCAAACCGAGTATTAAATTTTTTTATTGGACAGATCTGATTATTACGTCTTTTATTTGCCAGCTTAAGAGGTTCGTAGGTTAACGTCGAGTGCTTTTTTTGGATGATGTCTAGGAAAAATAACTGCCGCACTGTTAGTACTTTGCATATTTTGTACAGGTCAGTTGTGGGGTACAGGAACGGTAGGAACGCACTAACTTTTAGTACTGCTCGCTGAGCCCTTTCTAATTTCAGCAGGTGGGTTTTATGTGCTCCTCCCCAGGAGGAGATACAATATGAGAGAATAGATTGCACCAGTGCAAAGTAAACCATTTTTATTATATTTGTGTCAGCTATGTGACGCAGGTTTTTGAATATAAATATGAGTTTACGTGTTCTTGCAGTAAGGAGGTCAATATGCTGCTTAAAGTTAAGATTCTGGTCAAGTACTATTCCCAAATATTTCAAATGTGTAACTCTTTCCAGTGCAAGACAGTGACAGTTGTGGAGGTCTGGGTTAAGACACGTGTGGGCAAGTATGGGACACGGGGCGTGGTCTTTGTGATTAACGGTTTTAGGGGAGAAGGTGATGTATTTAGTTTTGAGGACATTCAGAGTGAGGACATTGTTAGACAGCCATTTCGTTACTACGTTCAGGCCCTTCTGCGCATACCGAAAGGCGTCGTTCCACGTGTTTCCATGGAATATTAGGGCAGTATCATCAGCGTACGTAATGATCTTACTACACTCCAGTTGCAATTGGCACAAATCGTTAATATAGGTCAAGAAAAGCGTGGGGCCAAGGATACTGCCCTGTGGGACGCCATACGTGATATTTACCTCGTCACTCGTGTCATTTCCTATTTTGACATATTGTGTGCGACCTGTAAGATAACTCTCAAAGAGTTTCAATTGAAGCCCGCGGATGCCTAGTTTTTCCAGTTTGGATACAAGGATGGGTACAGAGACCGTGTCAAATGCTTTCGCAAGGTCAAGAAATAAGGCTACTGTCTTTTGTCTACTATCTAGCTTGGTAACAACATCATGAGTTAATTCGTGCACCGCATCTGCGGTTGATTTTCCTCTACGAAAACCGAATTGTGAGGCGGACAGAAGGTTGTTCTTTTCTAAGTACTTAACTAGACGTGAGTTTATAACGCGTTCTAAGATTTTCGACATGGCGGGAAGGATGGAAATTGGTCTATAATTGTTGACACAGCCTCTGTCACCATCCTTGTGTATCGGGGTTATTTGAGCTTTTTTAAATATACCTGGAAAAACTCCAGTAGAAAGTGCCAGGTTGCACACGTGGGTTAGGGGCGGGATAATGACATGTTTATACTGCTTGATAAAACTTCCCGATATTTTGTCAATCCCTACAGCACAATCAGTTTTAAGGTTGTTAATGAGCGTTTCAATTTCTGTTTCGTCTGTAGGAATCAGAGCCATTGAGTGTGGTGAGATGGAGGTAGTACCAAGACGAGATGCAACTTCATTACCACCACCTGTAACTTTCTCCGCCAGTGATTTACCCACATTTGCAAAAAACTCATTGACCCTGTTTAATGATGTTTTCGGGTTGGGGGTAGAAATGAGTTCAGTAGGCAAATTTTTAGGCCGCGACGTATACGTTATTTCTTTAATAGTACTCCATAGTTTTTTATTATTTGATCCTGCTTTCTTGATTTCACTTTTTTCATATTCTCTTTTTACTCGTTTTAGTATTGAAGTGCAAAAATTTCGGTATCTTTTATAGGTAGTTTTCAAGATTTCATTATGGGGGGATTTTTTAAGTTTCTTATGAAGGTTGTCCCTATTTCTAATGCACCTTAATAAGCCTGGCGTAATCCATGGTTTTCTTATCCTTTTACGATTAGAAATTTTTATTACTTTTGTATTTGACTCGATAACTGCGGTTAGCGACTTGACAAGAAAAGAGGCTGCGGAATCAGCGTTATTCATTTCTAACAACGGATGTTGATAACACACAGGAAGTTCATGTTCGACCTAAAATAGGCATGCAATATAATTAATTTTTGTTCGCTGTTTACAATATTATGAAGAACATAACTTAGACAGTAGGCACAATTCTATATTAAATGTCGACTTATTATTAATAAGATTACAATAGATTACAATATGTCAAAATTGGGGAATATATTTGTTTTAAATGTTATTATCATTATTATTATATTGTTCATTCAGAAAGTCTTGGACGGAATAATAACATTTTTCAAGAAGCCAACTTGTTATGACTTTGTTAAACTGATTAAGGGGGCATTCCTGTACATACGTCGGTAAATTATTGAAAATTTTAATTGCCATACAATAAGAATTGTTGTCAAAAACATGCGTTTTGGATCGAGGCAAGTATAGTTTATCCTTATGTCTAGTTGATCTAGTGTAAATTTGATCATGTTTTATAAAATATTCAGGATGTCGTTTTACAAATAATGCAATCTGTTTAATATACATGCATGGTAAAGGTAAGACCCCCGTAGCTTGGAATAAAGGTTTACAATGTGCCAGGTAGTGGATGTTACACACAGCCCTTATACACTTCTTTTGTGCTAAAAATAAATTTTTCACATCTACTGAATTACCCCATATCATTAATCCATAATTCAGCATAGAAGAAACATTCCCATGATATGCTGTAAGTGCTACCTCTCTAGAGCTGGTACAACTTAATCTTCTTAGAGCAAACACAAATTTGTGTAGTTTAGAACAAATTTCAGAAATTTGGGTCTTCCAACTACAACATTGATCTATATAAATTCCTAAAAATTTGGGTGTTGCTACTTCTTTTACTTTCTCGTTTTCATGGTGTATATTTAATTTACATGTACGACCTTTGTTGGTTCTGAATTGCACCAGTTGGGTTTTATTAACATTAACGTTTAACTTATTATTATTTAACCAGTCTATAACTTTTGAGAGTGCATCATTAATTTCATCATTATACTCATCAATATCATTGGATTTAATTACTATCGTAGTATCATCGGCAAACATTATACAGTTGTGGTTTAAGTTGCTCGGGAGATCATTCACATATAATAAAAATAGCAACGGACCAAGTATACTACCCTGTGGCACTCCACGGTGGTTATATTTGTATGCTGATCTAGCCATTTTCAATTCACCATTTATAATGTTATTTATTTCAGTACATTGTTGTCGGCCAGACAAATAACTACGAATCCAATCATAAGCATTTCCTCTGATTCCGTACCTTTCTAATTTATTTAACAATATTGAATGGTCCACGGAATCAAAAGCTTTACTTAGGTCTAAGAAAATCGCAGCCACAGGTTTTTTCTCGTTCATGGAGTCTGTTATAATTTTGACGAGATTAAAACACGCTAAGGTGGTTGAGCTACCTTTTCGGAAACCAAACTGATTACTGTTCAAAATAGAGTTAGCATTTAAGAACGAAATAACCCGACTGTACAGTGCTTTCTCAAAAATCTTTGACAAAATTGGTATAAGTGCAATGGGCCGATAGTTATTCATACATGATTTGTCCCCTTTTTTAAATAAAGGTTTAATAATTGTATATTTTAAGCAGTCAGGAAAGCGACCCTCTTCCATAGACAAGTTTACTATGTGCGTTAGTGGTTCCGAAAATTGTTTAGCGCACAGCTTAATGACTCTGGTACTAATATCATCAATTCCTGACGCGTTACTATTATTTAAGGATAATATGATTTTATGTATGTCTTGTGTACTGAAGGGATTGAGAAATATGGTCATCGGCTTGAAAGAAACTGAATTAACATGTTTAATATTTACATTACCTGACGAGGAATTATTCGCTACATCGACAAAGAAATCATTGAAAAGCTCAGCTATGGCAGTTGGGTCGGAGTATTTGGTTTTATTATAATCAATACAATCTATATTTTCATGCTCAAAATTTCTACCACCATTAACAATTTGCCAAGTAGCTTTAGATTTATTTTTTGCTGACGAAATAAATTTCTTGTTTTGCAATTGGCGAGCTTTATATACACATCCCCTTAAAACTCTGGCGTCTATATTTATTTTTATTTAAGAGTTTATTTGAAGCTTCTTGTACATATTTAAGATGCAATTTTTTCTTACTTATGCATGATTTGCGTATCCCTTTAGACACCCATCTATTATTACGTCCATGCTTAAGTTTTATTTTAATGTAAGGAAAGCATAAGTCGTTGAATAAGGAAAGTTGATTATGGAATTCACGAAATGCTGCGTTTGTATCATTGATATTAAAAACATCGGAAAATGACAATGCCTCCATGTAGCTTTTAAATTTTCGCAAATTGTCAACACTGTAGTCTCGTCTTTTAATATACTTTAACTCCGATTGACGAGTTTTCTTAACATCAAAAGACACGAATTGGGCCGTTTCATGGTCAGATAGCGCCAACGGGAGAACACAAGAGTGTATATAGTTAGTAATTCTGCCATTAAAAATTTTAATGCAATACGAATCATCTAGGCCTACGTATAGCCGTCCTCTCAGTCTTCGGCAAGTTATTTGAATCGGTGTTAAACTGCCGAATTAGTAGTCAGATCTCTTCCCAGATCGCTGAGGAGCAGCACGGATTTCGTCGCGGTCGATCCACTTCTACGAATCATATATTATAGTCCTTGTAGATTACGTCATGGCGGAAATGGACGCGCGCCGACAAGTATATGCGGCGTATTTTGATTTCAAAAAAGCGTTCGATCTTGTGGACAACGACGTACTGTTAAAAAAGTTTGCATTGGCAGGTTTCACACCCAGACTACTTACCTTTTTTGCCAATTACCTAAACAATCGTAGCCAAATAGTACGGATCGCAGGATTTGAATCTAAACCATACTATACGCGTTCTGGGGTGAGTCAAGGGAGTACCCTTGGACCTACCCAGTTTATCATTATGATAAATGACTTGCCGAGGGCTATTAGGGCTTCTAAGTGTTTGATGTTTGCTGACGATCTTAAGCTGTACCTGGGGATAGGGGGAGCGGACGACTGTGAGGCTCTCCAGCGCGACATAGATGCAGTGGCCGAGTGGAGTGTAAAGAATGGGTTACCGTTTAATGCCACTAAGTGTAAATGTATAACCTTCACTAGAGCCCGTACGCCAGTCTGTACCACATACACTTTGCACGGTACCGCGATGGAGCGCGTCACGGAGATCCGCGACCTCGGACTGACACTTGACACGGAGCTCAATTTCAGACAGCACGTGACGACCACATGTGAGAGCGCGAGCAGGACACTCGGTTTTATTATGAGAATCGCATACCAGTTCTCTGGTGTAAAATGTGTCGTCATGCTCTACAATGCTTTCGTCCGTAGCAAACTAGAGTTCGGTGCTATAGTCTGGGATCCACACGAGGTCAAATATAGCCTAATGGTCGAAACAATACAACGCAAGTTCGCTAGGTTCCTGTATAAGCGCTGTTACGGCTATTACCCGTTTTTGTATCCGTCCCACTTCGTGTCCGGAATGGTAGGGATCGACACCTTGGCGCTCAGAAGGAAGATGTTGATCATAGTGCACTATTATCAGCTACTGAACAATAGGGTCAACAATTCGTCGGTGCTGGAGAGAATGGGTTTGTATGTCGGGTCGGGGGCACGGCGCCGGCCGCCGCTGCTCGCGCGGAGCGTGGCGCGCACGACGCGCGGGGACAACGCGCCCACGCGCCGGGCGACCGCGCTTTTAAATAAATTGTACCAGCATGTTGCCGAGGTGGATGTGTTCGCTGACAACACAGGAACTTTCCTGAGACGGGTGATGCAGTTTCTTAACAATTGCACTATATGACATTATAATATAATATGTAGGTTATTTGTGATTCGGAACTATATATGTTAGATCGTATTATTATTTTCCAACTTTCAACTTTTTCTTAAATATCTATTGACATTCATTTTTTGCTATAATCTTAATTAATGTTTGTGATTCGGAATTATATGTTAGATTGTATTTTTATTTAAAAAAAAAATTTCAACTTTTATTCAATTTTTGACATGAATTTTATGCTATAATCCTAATTCATTTTGATTTGTAATGTGTAATTTAATTTAATTTAAACTGTAATTTTACTCTAGTATTATTGTATAATTTTATGTGTAATTTAATGTGTATGTGTTTTGGCTATGTGCTGTAAACATACTCATGTTTTTAAATAAATAAATAAATAAATAAAATAAATAAATCTGCTAAATAATATTCTAAACAGTTTCTTTTAAAAAAAAAATTATACGATAATAAGAGAACTAAATATTCCTTGAAGCGTTTTAGATGAACTGATTCATACTCGATGCAAAGTTTTAGTATTTATCTAAAACTAACTAACCTAACCTAACCTACGAGAACTCCAAATCTCGGCCGACTTACGTTAGTTTATGAATAAAAAATATACCGCCTGAGAATAAACACTGGTTAGTTATCCATATTTTTGCATGTTTTGTTTCTTTTTTACCGAATTCATATCTTCTGAGGGTTTTGGTTTTCTAGATGTAAAATTCGTAAATTTCACTAATGTATTGTAATTGATTTTGCTTAAAAAAGCTGTGTGGAGAGTTTCTTCGCTCCTATGTTGTCATACCGGAGTATTCTTTCATTTTATAAAATACTAGTTGCCCGCCGCGTTTTACTTATCAATACAAAGTATTTGTTTCTGGATCATGGATGTTATCTATTATGTGTATTTAAATATTATGTATATCGTCGTCAAGTACCCATAGTACAAGCATTGTTTAGTTTGGGACTAGGTCGACTTGTGTAAGATTGTCCCTTGATATTTCATATTTTTATTTATTAAAAACTAGTTTAGAAAGAAAGAAGAAAGAAAAACATTTATTCGGGGACAATAACATCATTGCGTAAGAAGTGACAAACAAAGAAAAAACTAAACATAAAAACTATAACTAAGTACTTAAGCTAATTATGTTATGAGTGCCTCGAAACGAAGTTTATGTGTTAATCCAGGGTGTCACTTGCCTCCA
Organism: Apotomis turbidana; assembly: GCA_905147355.2. Lineage (NCBI taxonomy): Eukaryota > Metazoa > Arthropoda > Insecta > Lepidoptera > Tortricidae > Apotomis > Apotomis turbidana. The sequence goes on along the minus strand of LR990291.1, from coordinate 26,655,774 downwards.
TACCGAATTTTACCAAAATAGTCGAGCCTTGTGAGCACGAAGAAGTAGGTACGAGTAACAAACACACAAACACACTCACAAACTTTCATCTTTATAATTAAGTTTTTTTTTGTCAGGCCGCCTTCGCTTCTGCCCATCCAACCCTTGGTTCACAAGGTAAGTTTTATTATATTACATATTTTAATTAATTATTTTATTCAGATTTTCTGTGATTAATAATTCTCAGCAAATCTAAAGGTAAGTCTAACTTTGAGAAGGAGGTAATCGTCGAATTCAACTCGGCTGTGCAGCGTTCTGGAAGCGGATAGTCAATCATATCTTCTTCTCGTTGAAAATTCCCCAGTGTGTGAAGACGAACAGTGCGTGATGCAGGTGATGACTTACGAAACTGAGACGTGTTCGTTCACAGTGGGACTTATAAGGCGGCTTAGAGTCACGCAACGTTCAATGGAAAGGGCTATACTCAGAGTTCCTTTGCGTGATATAAACAGAAACGAGGACATTCGCAGAAGAACCAAAATTACTGATATAGCTAACAGGATTGCACGGTTGGAGATGGGCGGGCAATATAGCCCGGAGAACGGATGGTCATTGGGGCAGTAAAGTCCTGGAGTGGTACGTATGGGAAAGCGCAGTGTGGGACAGCCCCCGACTAGGTAGACGAATGACCTCGTTAGGGTTGCAGGGAGTCGATGGATACAGTCTGCACAGGCATCGCACCTTGTGGCGAGCTATGGGGGAGGCCTATGTTCGGCAGTGGACATCAGGGGCTGGTAGATAGATAGATAAATAGAATTAAATACTTAAACATTACGTTGTTAATTGCATGTTTTACGTTATGTAGGTTCATGCCCGCAACGCGCATTTGTGACGTCACACCCGCAGCGTCCTAATCACATTGGTCAGTCATCATAATCATCATCATCATATCAGTCAATAGACATCCACTACTGGACAAAGGCCGCCCCCAAAGTTCTCCACAATGATCGGTCTTGCGCCACCCTCATCCAATTTCTGCCGCGATCCTAACCAGGTTGTGTCGGTCTACCTTGTTGGGGGCCACCCACACTGCGTCTTCCGGTCCGCGCCGGCCGGATCCTTTCTGCTCCAACTACGAGCATAGCTATGCTCCTTGAGTAAATTTGAGCCTTATTATGAGGCCCATTGTACGAGACCACGTTTCAGTACCGTATGTCATCACTGGCGACACATATTGGTTAAAAACCTTCGTCCTAAGACTGCGGTATTTGGGACGAAAAGATCTTCCGCAGCTTCCCGAACGAATCCGAGTCGAATTCGACGAGTGACCTGTTTTTCGAAATTTGACCTACCTAAGTGGATTGTTTGATCCAACTACATATATTATAGTCGTCTACAGTTTCGAGCGTAGACTTTCCAGCTTTAAGTGGAGTGGGTGCCACATATTTTTCTTTTTCGTCATGTTCATATTAAGACCCACTTGTTGAGAGACTCTACTGAGGCCGGTTTTATATGTTTTGTATGTAAATGACATTTGATTGGGACAATGTATTGTTTGTTGCGTTGTTCCCATTTTGCAGTTACCTGTTCCGTGAGCGCTCTGTGCTCGTAGAACAAGCTTTGGCTGTAAACGCATTTTCCCAAGTTAACTAGGCACTACTACGAAATTCTAGCAGCGAGAATCAGTTGCGAATATTTTTTTAGTTACGTAGCATTAAATAAGTATATTAAATTTCGACAGGTAAAAAAAAAAATTAAATTACAATTAATAAATCTTAACTAAATTACACTAAGGGCCGATTGTTCAATCACCAGAGAAATTTATCTACCAATTAAAATTATTGCTATCCTTTTCTCCCGTCATATAAAAGAAAAGTGACAGTCAACATTTATCTGACAGATATGTTTTATCTGGTGATTGAATAATCAGCCCTAAATTAAATATTAACCTTTTGCTAAATCCCCTAATTCGTTTTCGTAACCCGAAGGAAGGGTTCCCATAAGACTGGCTGGTGAATTCAGCATTTGTAAGGCGTTCTTTTTCGTCATTCCCATTTCTGCAAATATTATTAAACGAGATGATTGTTGGAAGTCGATTTTTTATGTAGCCGAAAGCACTCCCGAGTGCGATCCTAGTTAGATCATAATTAAAACAACTGGCTCTTCCGTTGTGGTAATAATCGTGAAAAAAGGAATGACGCTAGAACCGCGCGGTTAGAACGCTCGGATCACCCGGCTGCGTTCCCTTTCTGGATAGATATGCCTATTCTTTGGGCGAGGAACTAGCCAGCCCTATAACGTAAGTTTATCTATGGATAAAATAAAGGGATCTGTTCTGAAAAGTCGTGTTCCGCCAAGTGATGGTAGAAGAAAACGCTGAAACAAATTTGTTTCATCATTTTGATTTAATCCCATTGTGTGAATTATTGACATAAACATTTTTTTTATTAGATTGGACCGGCGGTGCTGGCGCTGGCGCTGGCGGAGCTCGAAACGCCGCTGAAAGTAAAGAAGAACATATATTATTTACTATTATAAAACTTTAAGTTTGTATTGAAAACCAATTATGTATGGAGAAGAGTCACGATTTCAGGAAAAATGTTAATAGCGCGATGCAGACAAAGCTTTGGTCTTGTATGGTTATTGTTGCAGAGCCATTTATCGGGCAGAATATCATGTCCGCTCATCGCTCCAAAACGGCTGGATGGATTTTAACCAATGTTGAAATATAGTTAGTGTCTTTATTATGGATGCTTGTTACTCGAGTAAAAGACTACTCACGCAAACGCGGCACGGGTACGCGGTAAGCGAAAACTTTCTTTGAGTGACGACAATTCCATATATTTATTGTAACTCAGTGAGAAGATTTCATAATTTTTTTGGAACACATCACGGATAACGGTTAAGTAACAATATGAACATACTAGTTTTTAGGAAAATCGAATAAAAAAAACACGACAACAATACCAAAATCGGCTCTTGTGTAAGAAGTACAGTCAGTAATAAAACGTGCCAATTCTTTTTAAACTCAGGTGCCCTAGACGTTGCTGGTGGCTGTGCTGGTAGCAGCGCTGGTAACCCTGCGACCATGGGTGTGGCTCTTATTAAGACAGGCATCAAATTCAGTAAAGGTAATGGAGAAAATACTTAAACATAAACAATACAACAATATTTTATTGGGCTCCAACAAGAAAAATATTACATTAGAAATCTTAAAGTAAAGTAGAGAATAGACGGTCTCATTGCTAAAGAGCAATCTCTTCCAGACAACCTTTGGGTAGCGGAGTAAAACAAAATATAAGTGCTGTAATAAAACGGTAAATAAACATTTTAACTAACGATAATAATTTCGCTAATATGCGATATAATATTAACGTCCTAGTTAATTAGTGCTAACCCGTTATACTTACTTGCGTTTTTTCTCAGCGCGAAAAGATAAATAAATACGCAAATAAGTAAAAGGCCACCAGCCTGCCATAATATTAAAAAAGTTATAAAACACTCAGTTTTTAGGGTTCCGTACTCAAAAGGTAAAAAAACGGGACTCTATTCCTAAGACTCTGCTGTCCGTCTGTCTGATGATGTATTTCTGTTGCCGCTATAACAAAAAATACTAAAAACAGAATAAAAATAATATTTAAGTAAGGCTCCCATACAACAACAGTAATCTGTTGCGTTAACTTTGCACCTCATTTGTATGCTTCGCCAAACATAATGCCAGGTGCACACTTAACCCGGCCAGCTAAGATGGGAAGTGCTTGCACGGAACCCTAGGTGCGCGGCAGCGACTCGCACTTCCCCGGTTTTTATTTTTATTTTACTAGTCTCTCGGACCATATGAAGACTTGGCAATAATTAATTTTAAAATATTCAGGGATCGCCGCTAATTCTCTGCCGGTGCCGGTGGAGCCGGTGGAAGTGCACCAGGTAAGTAATGGGGAAGGATTCTCTATTGTTTGCTCGAATTTCATATGCCATAATGATTTGATAGACTAGATTAGCTATAATATTCATTTGCAATACTTCTTTTTAGGGTTTCGTAGTTAACGAGAAACCCTTAGGTATAGTTACGCCATGTCCGTCTGTCTGTCCCGCAGTTTATTAGGTCAGAGACTGTGTAATAGTACCTACAGAAAGGAAAGCTACAATTTGACACAGATCACGTTGACAATGTTGTAGAATAAAATCTCGAAAAAAGAAATGTAAGTTTGTAAAAGAAACTAAATAGCCTGTCTTTTGATTTTCCTAACTTAACCTAATGATTTCTACATGATTAGTATTTAAAAAAATCTTGAAAAGATTAGGGTTTAATGTAAAAAAGTTTATTGTAAATTAAATTCGTGTCAGTGAAGATATGTCCCATGGAGATGATTCATAATTAATATATTAAAAACAATATGTACTTGTAGATGCGATACAATAATAAAAAATTGGCGCCTTACCCTTCTTGAACGGATCTCTTCTCATTTATCTGCTAATTGAACAAAAGGCGGATGTGAAGAGGCTTGCCAAAGTTGCATGTTTTCACTTAAAAATGCATATATTTTCAGTTAAAAACTTATGCATTGTTTCTTCCATTCGTGTTAACTTTCCTGATTTTTCTATTCGATTCTATGCGATCATCTAAACGATAAAAATAATTGCATTAGAGGTAACAACAATGATGAGTAAGATTATAAGACAAAATTTAACTTGTTTTCATAGCCTCACCTTATATTATACAATACAACAACAATTATTTATTGCACACCAACAAGAAAAATATTACAATCGAAACCTTAAATTATAAATGGTAGACAATAGGCGGTCTTATCGCTAAAGAGCGATCTCTTCCAGACAACCTTTAGGTAGAGGATTAAGCAAAAATAAACAATAAAAGAGTAGGTGGTGAGATAAAAAATAAAAATTCAGCAACATAAATAACATATAAAAGACACAAACTTAAATAAATATAATTAAAGATAAATTTACATATATACATAAATATATATACATAAATATATTATATAATATTCATACATAAACATAATATAGGCACATACACATATAAAACAGGAAAAATAATAGATACAACACAGCTGATATCAGACTTAGCAGGGAAAAAAATACCAATAGCACACAATAAGCTACGGGAGCGACAAATAATGATCTTTTAATTTAACTTTAAAAATAGAAAGTGACTTAGCCTTCCTCAGATCTAACGGAAGGGAATTCCACAATAGAATGGCTTTAACTGTAAAGGAATTCGTATAAAATTTTGACTTTGCTGCCGGAACAGTGAGTAAAAAATTTTGAGCGGATCTAGCTGATAATAGGTAGCTAAAACGTTCTTTAAGGTAGCGGGGAGTTGCAGGGTTAAAGAGAATACTATAGAGAAGGGAAAGAATATGAAAGTTACGACGAAGGCGGATAGACAGCCACTTGAGTTGTGAACGGAAACTAGAGACATGGTCATACTTGCGTAGCCCAAATATGAACCTAATGCAGACATTTTGAATACGCTCAAGTTTGTTAAGTTGCTCCTCCGAAAGGTCAACATAAGAAACATCGGCGTAATCCAAAATAGAGAGGAGCAAACACTGAGCAAGCGCAATTTTAGTAGCAATGGGAAGAAAATTACGAAGTCTCCGCAGTGAACCCATGGAGGCAAACACCCTCCTACTAACCTGGCTGAGCTGAGGCACCCAAGAAAGTGTGCGATCCATGATAATACCTAAGTTTTTAACTTGCAAAGAGAAAGGAATCACAACACCATCGAACTGAATAGGTGGCAAGTTAGCAAAGTCAACTTTGGCGATCATCTTAGAGCTGCCAATGATGATAACTTGCGACTTAGCAGGATTTACTTTCAAACCATAGCATCTACTCCATTCCAAAATGCGCTCTAAATCAAAATTCGTTGAGCATATGACCGATGGCAGATATATTATATATTATCTTAATTTTTTTTAATTATTTAGAACGTATATCCAAATATTTCTTGTTTTCAGGTTGTTCCAAGTAGACTTCTTACTAGGAACGATGTAGCTTAAACCAACTCGTACACAGACTACACTCCAATAACCCGGACCAATTAACTGAACTTCGAATGTAATAACGATACAATAAATATTGACCGTATCAACTATTGTTTCACTTTAATAACCTGAACTTGTAAAAACACGTTTGGCTAATAAGGCGCTTCGTCATATTAAAAACAAATGATGCAGATTATAGCGTAAGATAATGTTAGCATTAAACCCATATACACTAGTATTTTACTATTACTACATTAATTTCATGTACACTAGCCTTATTAGCATAAAATACGGCAACACTGAATAACGATATAACTAAAAAACTGGTTTTAACGGGCAACACAAAAAATGGTGAGAAAAACAAGAGGTGATTTTTCGAGTTTTGTGTAAAAAAAGACTGATAATCGGATAAGGTAAGATGTAATAGTTTCCATAACATGTAACTTACTCTAAATAGTTTATAAAATAAACATATCTGAATTGACTCGGTGTTTTCACTTTCAAATCAGAAAGCGGGATGATGAAAGAAGGTTATTTTTTTCTTTTCGTTCCCGGGCTCCCGGCCCACAATGTTTACTTTTGTACGCTTTGGCTACTGTTCTAGCATTTTTTTTCAATCAATTTACTGATGCTAAGAAGGGACATCGAGTTAATTTGGTAATACAGTTGTTTAAAAAAAAAAGTATGAACGTAACACCCTGATTATCTATGTAATACTGCTTATACCTAGACAAGTTGGGTTGGCAATAATACTTTTATGTTATTATATAAGTATATGTTTTAAAATATTGTCATAGTGACATATCAAAAACCAATTTCATATACCCACTCTTAATTAATTTGGTACTCAATTACTTGGTTATAATCAGAAATAAATATTGAATTCTACTGAGCACAATTTTTCCCATGTATCATTGTGGATATTATGGACTTTGGTAGGAGACACTCAGTTCAAATCTGTGAAAATGACACTCAGTTCAAATCTGTGAAAATCCACTCCGTTCAACTCTTACTTTACATCAATAAGGTTCAATGTAGGTTACCATTACTCCTGGCCAGTAAAATCAATTGCAATCACTGGAAATCTGTATTATGAGGAGGATCACAAAGCAACTTGGCAAACTATAAAATGGATCACATTGTTTGCTCGGATATAGTTAATTATTAGTACACATTACTTACACTTCGCACCTAAGAGGCTCAATAAACAATTGTGTAAGGCAGAACACAGGTTATTCACTTACTCAAGTAAAGCATATATCAAGGATAGAAGTAAGAGTAACAATCTAAAAACACACATTAAATACTTATTTACAATTTTAAGTGTTGTAAATTAGACATAAAGAGAACATAATAGTAATTGAACAGATAATAAGCACAGTCACAGTAGAATAAAAAGATAAACTTTGGAAGTGCAAAACAATTTGAATCTTACTCATAATTTCTATATTCTTCCGGGGTAGTCCTTGGACATGAATACTCCTTTATATGATAAGTTTTCTTATGAGCAATAAAATTGATGATTCTTATATGTGTCTGTCAGATGGATCAGCACTTAAATGTAAATGTTAATTACGTATAAGTTTTTGAGAATAATTAAAATGTACAATCCGTACATGAGAGGTATAATGGAAAGAGAAGCGCTGTAAGTGTACTATACATGAACTTACATTATTGTGGTTCTGGACTGCGGAGGCACTTGCTGTGAGGTGTCGACCAGGTACCGAACTGCTCTCATAGGACGCAGTATTATTTTAAATACATTCTATTTACAGATAAATCTACAGTTACTAGTTAGTTAGTTAGTTAGTTAGTTAGTTAGTTATTCCAGTTCACAGTACACAGTTCACAGTTTACGATGCACAGTTTTTTGTTTGCGCTGGTATGCGTTACTATCGCGAGTGGATTAATAATAATGATACACTTAGTTTCATGAAGAGGTTATATACTTCTTGGGTGATTCGTCTGTATAAGTGTATATTGTAAAAAATAGTTCTTGCATCCAACGTTTAATGATAAAGTAATAGAAATATATTCCAATAATGTAAGGAATTGTAAAAAAAAAAAAAAAGTTAACCCGGATTATTTTGTTTCTGTTTATTTGTTAATTTACAATGTAATAATTGTGCGCAGATTATGGATGAACAGGGCGAACGCCCTCATGACTACGCCCGTAGACGCTCGGAGAGTGAGTCATTAAGCTTGCGGCGCAATAACGGCGACCCAGCACGGCAGACTCCGAGTTGGCGCGGTACGCTTGAGGAGGAAGAGCCACTAAGCATGCGGCGCAGTAACGGCGACCCAGCACGGCCGATCCGGACTCAGCGTGATATATATGAAGGAGGAGAGCCCCTAAACATGCGGCGCGATAACGGCGACCCAGCACGGCAGACTCCGAGTTGGCGCGGTACGCTTGAGGAGGAAGAGCCACTAAGCATGCGGCGCAGTAACGGCGACCCAGCACGGCCGATCCGGACTCAGCGTGATATATATGAAGGAGGAGAGCCCCTAAACATGCGGCGCGATAACGGCGACCCAGCACGGCAGACTCCGAGTTGGCGCGGTACGCTTGAGGAGAAGAGCCACTAAGCATGCGGCGCAGTAACGGCGACCCAGCACGGCCGATCCGGACTCAGCGTGATATATATGAAGGAGGAGAGCCCCTAAACATGCGGCGCGATAACGGTGACCCAGCACGGCAGACTCCGAGTTGGCGCGGTACGCTTGAGGAGGAAGAGCCACTAAGCATGCGGCGCAGTAACGGCGACCCAGCACGGCCGATCCGGACTCAGCGTGATATATATGAAGGAGGAGAGCCCCTAAACATGCGGCGCGATAACGGCGACCCAGCACGGCAGACTCCGAGTTGGCGCGGTACGCTTGAGGAGGAAGAGCCACTAAGCATGCGGCGCAGTAACGGCGACCCAGCACGGCCGATCCGGACTCAGCGTGATATATATGAAGGAGGAGAGCCCCTAAACATGCGGCGCGATAACGGCGACCCAGCACAGCAGACTCCGAGTTGGCGCGGTACGCTTGAGGAGGAAGAGCCACTAAGCATGCGGCGCAGTAACGGCGACCCAGCACGGCCGATCCGGACTCAGCGTGATATATATGAAGGAGGAGAGCCCCTAAACATGCGGCGCGATAACGGCGACCCAGCACGGCAGACTCCGAGTTGGCGCGGTACGCTTGAGGAGGAAGAGCCACTAAGCATGCGGCGCAGTAACGGCGACCCAGCACGGCCGATCCGGACTCAGCGTGATATATATGAAGGAGGAGAGCCCCTAAACATGCGGCGCGATAACGGCGACCCAGCACGGCAGACTCCGAGTTGGCGCGGTACGCTTGAGGAGGAAGAGCCACTAAGCATGCGGCGCAGTAACGGCGACCCAGCACGGCCGATCCGGACTCAGCGTGATATATATGAAGGAGGAGAGCCCCTAAACATGCGGCGCGATAACGGCGACCCAGCACGGCAGACTCCGAGTTGGCGCGGTACGCTTGAGGAGGAAGAGCCACTAAGCATGCGGCGCAGTAACGGCGACCCAGCACGGCCGATCCGGACTCAGCGTGATATATATGAAGGAGGAGAGCCCCTAAACATGCGGCGCGATAACGGCGACCCAGCACGGCAGACTCCGAGTTGGCGCGGTACGCTTGAGGAGGAAGAGCCACTAAGCATGCGGCGCAGTAACGGCGACCCAGCACGGCCGATCCGGACTCAGCGTGATATATATGAAGGAGGAGAGCCCCTAAACATGCGGCGCGATAACGGTGACCCAGCACGGCAGACTCCGAGTTGGCGCGGTACGCTTGAGGAGGAAGAGCCACTAAGCATGCGGCGCAGTAACGGCGACCCAGCACGGCCGATCCGGACTCAGCGTGATATATATGAAGGAAGAGAGCCCCTAAACATGCGGCGCGATAACGGCGACCCAGCACGGCAGACTCCGAGTTGGCGCGATGCGCATGACGAGGAAGAGCCACTTAACCTGCGGCGCAATAACGGTGACCCAGCACGGCAGACCTCGAGTCAGCGCGGTAAGCAGGACGAGGGAGCGGAAGGGAGCCCTAATTCCAGGCAAGTCCGCAAACGTCCATCTAAATCTATGAGTAGGGAGCCTTCGATGGCCAATTCAAGGATCCCATCTCAACGGCACGGTGCACGACAACGCGAGGCGTCGTGTCGGGAAAAACGACGTCGCTCCCGTAGCTACAGTAGCATTAGCCTCTCCGACGATGCGGACGAAATGAGGAAATCACGACGGCGCCTTCGTAGTGTTAGTAACGATAACGATAGTGATGACAGTCGGACTAGAAGATTAAAGAAACGGAGGCGTTCGCGCGCAATCTCACATCGTTCGCGTCGTGATATAGCATATGAAAATCTATCAAATGTAGATTCAAATACTTTAAATAAATTCTTAGACATATTAGCTAATGTAAAAGGGCAATCTACCTCTAAGCTTTCTCTTACAAACGTTGTCCCAGAGTTTGATCCTATGGCTAAAGATCAGACCGTAATTACGTGGCTGACAAAAGTCGAAGAATGTGCGGAGATATATAAATGGGATGAGCGAGAAACCATACATTTTGCTATACCAAAGTTGACAGGCGTCGCTAAACTGTGGTATCAGGGTTTGAACTCTGTACTATATAGCTGGAACGAATGGAAGAGAAATCTTATAGAGTCGTTTCCCTGTAGGCAAGACTACGCGGATCTATTAGTTGATATGCTGGCCAAGCGTGCGCGTTACGGGGAATCTCTAGAACAATATTATTACGCGAAGATAAACTTGCTAAATAGGTGTGGCATTAGTGGCCGTAACGCCGTAGATTGTTTATTGCATGGTGTGGACGACCGAGCGGTTAGGGTCGGTGCACAAGCGGCTCGTTTTCGTACACCCGAAGAGGCTTTGAAGTATTTTAGAACCGTCAAATCGACCAGTAATAGAGAAATAGGCGATAAAAATGTCCGAGATAAAAAAATTACTGCACCAAATAACGACAGAAGTAGGACTGAATTAACAAAGATAACTAGTACTACTAGTTTAGTTATCAAATGTCACAATTGTAATGAAGAAGGCCATAAGAGTTTCAAATGCAGGAAACCACTTTCTAAGTGTACTAATTGCAGTAGGACTGGCCACCTCGAAACATATTGTCGTGCAAAAGATCTAAATAACGCTCAAAATCAAAACAGAGACGAAAAGCAGGTAGCTATTCTAGACCAGGCAGGTGAATGTAACCTAAAGTACGTTATCGAAATAAATATAAATAGCTTTCCTATTTTTTTTTTTTTTTTTTTTTTTTATTGATAAAATTCTAGAATTTTACATGTCAGTTCATTTATTATTTAAATAAAACAATTTAAACGGATTATATCGCGTATATTAATTATTTGAGCCTCCCTGACGTTTCAGTACCTTTACAGATACCGTTGTCAAAGGTTGACAGTCAACCTTAAATGTGTGACAGTCGCGGAAACCGAAGAAAATATTTCCTATTATTTGCCAAGTGGACTTGGGCAGCCAGTGTACACTTATTAGGGAAACAGAAGCTAAACGTTTAGGACTGAACATGAGTACAAGTGCCTTACCGTCTCTACGGGGCATCGGGGGTCATTGCATTCAGCTAGTAGGTAGGTGTTATGCCGACGTGACAGTTCAGGGTATACGGGAGAACGTAGAAATAATAATTGTGGAGGATATCGCGTTGAAATACCCTGTCTTATTAGGCCATACTTTCACGGAAAAACCACACATCACAATTGTAAAGACCCCTAATCAGATCATATTTGAGAAAGACAAGGAAGACAAACTATATCTTATGATCTGTAATGACGTAACCATCCTACCGAATCAACTAACCGCTGTCCCAGTAGAATCTGTAAGTAAGCACACGGGGCCGGTATATGTACATGGCACTATTCGTGGCACGGAAAGCAATAAACATTATTTGCTTCCGGGTGAATACATCTTAGCACAGGGAATAGGACACTTACTGGTTCAGAATATTAGCGGTGATTCAATATCATTTAAAAAGAGGGCACTATAGTACTATTTATTATGAAAAAAAGCTGCACTTTGTGATGGAAGCAAGCCGTTTTGCACAGTGATAATATAGACCAAAATAAACGATTTCACTCGAGGCGAAATTAGTTTCACCCCTTAGGAACAGAGATGGCGCCACTTATTAAAAAAAAGTTTAAAAAATTCTAAATCCTGAACGGATACTCCGATTTTGACGAAGGAGGTGCCAATCGGCAGATAATTACCCAATTTAACATGAAACAAATTTAAAACAGGTAGAATATAATTTTGGATACCTAAAAATAATATTTTCTGAAAAAGTATTTGAAATTCGTGATTTTTGTAATTTTACTCGTAAAAATGTATTTACATGGTACTTTTTTTATTTATTTATATTAATACACAACTAATTTAAATTTTACGAAAAAAAACCGCATATCATTAGCTTGTATAGTTCCAAAGTTATTGAAGAGTACAGACATGGCGCCGCTGGGTCAAAAAAATTTACAAAAAATCTAAAACGTCAACGGATATTCCGATTTTGATAATTAAGGTGCTATTCGACAGATAATTACCTACTTAAATTAGTTTATAAAAATAAAATAAAAATTCAAATAGGCAAAAAGTAACAATAAATACAAAAAAAACATACATTTTGAAAAAAAAAACATTTTTTTCAGGCTTTTATGTAATTTCATGTAAAAAAAATTATGAATATGGCTTTATTTTACTTATGTATATTAAACACTATTAATTGATCATTTAATTAAAAACCGCATATCAAGAACTTGTACAATTCCAAAGTTATTGAAGATTTTACTATAAGGTGCCGGTGCGATATTGCCGCCGCACGTGCGAATTATGTACATGTATTTAGAAAAGTATTCTCCCGTTTCGAAGGTACTGATTTACCCTGAAAATATAACCACAATTGAAAGTACAAATAATAATCATCCCAAGTAGCACACAACACACTTATATCCCTTATACAGCTTAAATTAGAGTTTTAACGGGTGAAAAGGCTCTTATACAACCAGTTTGCTAATATCACAAGTATATTAGATGCTAAATAGCATTTCTCAATCAATATTTTACTTACTTTACGTTTTATTTTCACTTTGGTCTTTGCAGGCTTTGCATTGTAACGTGCAAGTTAGGCCGTCGCATCAGCAACAACAACGCATTGTGCCACAGCCCAATTTGTATCCATAATGTTCAAGGAGTTTTCAAATTGAACTAACCTACCTACCTACCTAAATACCTTTGATGCCGTTTCATTCCCAAAAAGAAGGACTTGGGACTCGATATTTCCAAATTAAAACGTGAACCCACACTTGGTTTGCATGAAACGGTATTCAATGGCAGCTGAAATAGATTGACTCTCAAGCTTGTTTAGTTTAGTGTTTTTTAGTTTAAACAGATCTTTTCGAATCGCATTAACAGTAATAATATATGCTCTGTTGGAGCATCGTATAGCCTGCATGTGGATCTGGGTGGGACCAACAACTTTACGATTAATTGAGAACCAATGAATTACATTAATATAGTGATGGAATCTTACACTATTTTCAGACATTATAATTATTAAAATAATAAAATGGGACTTAATTGCGGTAAATATAAACATTTTTGAACTCGGTTAAATCCCGTTTTGTTTTAATAATGAATGACATTAATTATGTAAACACACCCTAAAAAAGAAAAAAAAATGGCCCTAAGTAACCGTTACACATGAGCCATTACGTATCCAGAGAGAACTTCTATAGATAGCGATGTACTTGCAAAAGCAGTAGTTATTTCAGGGTATAACAGGCATGTTTTAAAACAGGTCTCTTTTCTTATTGTATTAAAATTAGACGTCTTGTCATACTCTGTGAAAGCCTTGAAGTGCAGTCATCATTTCATTACTTAAAGTAATAACTGTTTTGTAAACTGCTACTAGTACGACCGTCGCACTGACGACTGCAATTTGAATGCTTCGATGCTTTCACAGAGCTGGCGACAAGCCTTTTGCCGACTACTTCAGCTGCCATTGAACAACATGTTCTGGGTGTAGCGTTTCAAGCCAGCCAAATGTGAAACAAATATCCTGTCCTAAGTACTTTCTTTTTGGGAGTGGAATGGCGTTGGAAGCAGGTTGCAGGTGCGATCCACAATAGAACAGTCATTATGGGTGCAAATCGGGCTGTGGCAAAATGCGTTGTTGCAGCCGATGCAACGGCCTAACTTGCACGTTACAATGCAAAGTTTAGTGAAAATAAAACGTAAAGTAAGTAAAATATACTTGTGATATTAGCATTAGCAAACAGGTTGTTTAAGAGCCTATTCACCCGTTAAAACTCTAATTTGAGCTGTATAAGGGATATAAGTGTGTTGTGTGCTACTTGTGATGATTATTATTTGTACTTTCAATTGTGGTTATATTTTCAGGGTAAATCAGTACCTTCGAAACGGGAGAATACTTTTCTAAATACATGTACATAAGTTGCATGTGCGGCGGCAACATCGCACCGGCACCCTATAGTAAAATCTTCAATAACATTGGAACTGTACAAGTTCTTGATATGCGGTTTTTTTTAAACGATCAATTAATAGTGTTATAATATACATAAGTAAAATAAAGCCATATTCATATTTTTTTTTTAATGAAATTACATAAAAGCCCCAAAAAAATGTTTTTTTTTTCAAAACGTATGTTTTTTTGTATTTATTATTACTTTTTGCCTATTTGAAATTTTATTTTATTTTTTTAAACTTATTTAAGTAATTATCTGTCGAATAGCACCTTAATTATCAAAATCGGAATATCCGTTGAGGTTTTAGATTTTTTGTAAGATTTTTTGACCCAGCGGCGCCATGTCTGTACTCTTCAATAACTTTGGAACTATACAAGCTAATGATATGCGGTTTTTTTTCGTAAATGTTAAATTAGTTGTGTATTAATATAAATAAATAAATAAAGTACCATGTATATACATTTTTACGAGTAAAATTACAAAAATCACAAATTTCAAATACTTTTTTTAGAAAATATTATTTTTAGGTATCCAAAATTATATTCTACCTGTTTTAAATTTTTTTCATGTTAAATTGGGTAATTATATGCCGATTGGCACCTCCTTCGTCAAAATCGGTATCCGTTCAGGATTTAGAATTTTTTAAACTTTTTTTTAATAAGTGGCGCCACCTCTGTTCCTAAGGGGTGAAACTGATTTCGCCTCGAGTGAAATCGTTTATTTTGGTCTATATTATCACTGTGCAAAACGGCTTGCTTCCATCACAAAGTGCAGCTTCCGGGCCAAAACCGTCCATAACAAGTAAGACTACTACTTACACGTGCTATTCCAGTGGCGACTGTGAGTGAACGGAATGTGTGTTCGGTGTCATTTGATGGGGACAATTTTGATAACAACGTCCAATGTGGTAGTCAGGTAACGGAAGAAGAACGACAGCAGTTGCGTGACTTACTGTCAAAATTTACGGAGTGCTTCTCATCCGGTCTAAAGGTTTCACTACAGCTGGTGAGATAGTTATAGAACTAGAAAATACAGAACCGGTAGTTTATAGGCCGTATCGAATGTCTTATATGGTGAAAGAGCACTAGTCAATGAGATGGTTCAGGAGATGGTAGACGCTGGGATAGTCAAGGAGTTTTCATCACCGTACGCTAGTCCGATCGTCTTGGTGAAGAAGAAGACGGGAGAAAAAAGACTGTGTGTAGACTATAGGGCATTAAACAATCGTACTAAAAAGGATCACTATCCATTACCCTTAATTGATGACCAACTCGACCGTCTTGCGGGTAATAGTTTATTCATATCATTAGATTTATCTTCGGGCTATTACCAAATCCCGATACAGCCGGGTTCCCAAGACAAAACAACGTTTATAACTCCCGATGGCTAATATCAGTTTACGCGTATGCCATTCGGCCTCGTCAATGCACCGTCCGTTTTCCAGCGTACGATTAATAAAATTCTAGCAGAAGCTAAAATTAAGTACGCCCTGGTATACATGGATGACATATTAATCCCAGCACGCTCCTTCAAAGAAGGCTTAGATCGGCTCGAAGAAGTCCTCTCCTTGCTTAGGCAAGGCGGATTAACCTTGAAGTTATCAAAATGCAATTTTTTCATGGCCAGTTTGGAGTTTCTCGGGTTCGAAATAAATGCCGACGGCATTAAGCCAGGGCAAAAAAAGACAGAAGCAGTCTCTAAATTCCCACTTCCAAAGACGCAACGTGAGTTGCAGCAATTTATTGGCCTCGCCAGTTTTTTTAGGAGATTTGTACAGGGATTTGCTAATATAGCAAGACCCTTAACAGACCTCCTAAGAAAGGGTACAAACTGGGAGTGGGGACGTGAACAGAATGAAGCTTTCGAAGCAATAAAGTCTCGACTGGTTGAAAGACCATTACTCGCCCTCTACGACCCTAAAAGAGAAACCCAGGTACATACAGACGCCAGTAAATTTGGGTTAGGCGGAATCTTATTACAAAAGGATGATGCAGGAATGTGGAGACCAGTTTCTTACTACAGTAAGAAAACCACGCCAGACGAGCGTAAATTTCACTCGTTTGAACTAGAGACGCTCGCGGTAGTATCATCACTCAGTCGATTTCGAGTATATTTGTTGGGTATACCTTTCAAAATCGTAACTGACTGTAATGCATTAAGGACTACACTATCTAAAAGGGACCTTGTACCTCGAATTGCACGTTGGTGGGTGCAATTACAGGAATTTGATTGCGCAATAGAGTATCGACCCGGGACCAAGATGCTACACGCGGATGCATTAAGCAGGAACCCAGTAGGGGAAGCTAAAGAGGATTTACATGTGCTAGATGTTCTCGTGGTAGGTACGGAAGACTGGATCACTACAGTGCAGAACAGTGATGATGAGATAATACGTATTAAAAAAATCCTAGGAGAGTCAGGGTCTGAAAAAATCAAGGACAATGTAAGTAATTACAAAATAAAGAACGGAAAAGTTTATCGTATTATAGGTAAGGAGGAAAGTGATATTCGATGGGTTGTACCAAAAGGCGTCAGGTGGCAAATAGCCAAGATGAACCACGATGATTTGGGACACTTTGGGTTCGATAAAACTCTGAACCGTATACGCCAATCTTACTGGTTCCCAAAGATGAGAAAATTCGTCAAAAAGTATGTAACTTCGTGTTTAGAGTGCGCTCGAAACAAAGAACCGACTGGTAAGCAACCGGGTGAATTGCATCCCATACCTAAACCAGAGATACCATTCCATACCGTGCATGCAGACCATTTGGGTCCGTTTGTACGCAGCAAAAGGGGTAATTGTTACTTACTAGTACTTGTTGACGGATTTACGAAGTACGTCAACATTAAACCGGTGAGGGACACTAAGACCTCTACATCTATTAGAGCCTTAAAAGAACACATAAGCTGTTTCGGAGCGCCGACGAGACTAATTACTGACAGGGGAACGTCGTTAGCAATAATTTTCGTACGTTTATGGGATCGCTGAATATAAAGCATGTACTAAATGCGGTAGCCACACCTAGGGCAAATGGCCAATGCGAACGTTACAATAGGACCATTCTAAGTGCTTTATCTACGAAAGTAAACGATAAAGATGACAAATGTTGGGACGAATACATATATGACATTCAGGTAGGACTTAATACAACTGTTCATAAGACTACAGGTAAAATTCCATCCGAGCTCCTGTTTGGGTTTAACATTAACAGCAGCTCAGAAAACATTTTGTGTGAAGTTCTAGAAGACACTAGGGAGGTAGTAACAAATAGTATTCAAGAGATAAGGAATCAGGCAGGAATACGTATATCTCATCAACAAATAAAGGATAAAGCTCGATTTGACTCAAAGCGTAAGACAGCCAAAATATACTCGGAAAATGACTTAGTGAGCGTTCGACGAGAGGTTCCCAGTGATGGTAAATCGAAAAAGTTGGCGGTAAAGTTTCAAGGTCCATACCGCATTGTAAAGGATTTACCTAACGATCGTTTCTTGATTGAAGACACCCCCTTGACGCGTAAGCATGGCCACCGGCGTTACGAAAACATAGTTGCTGTAGACAAGCTTAAACCTTGGTTAGAGTTTAACAGGGATATCGAAACAACCGATTCAGAGTCTGGAGAACAATCTGATTCAGAAAATATGTCTACTTAATTAAATTGATCACACCTTATATTATCAATATTTATCTGTCCTGTCAGGTATTAATACAACAGATGCAACTGATAGTCATTGATTCGATGTTATCTTAAATTAGGCTATATTAGTAATTAAACACGTACTTGCTTATTTTGCAGTTGTAAACTGACGATCTAATTATTATTATTATAATCTAGTTATTGTTATGATAGTGGGTGGACTGGTTTGAGTCACATGTATATGAGAAAGTGCCCAGTGGCCTACTTACAGAGTTAAATTCATTATGTCATTACTTTTATTTTATTGTTAACCTACAAGTACAACATTAACAACGTCTATGCTGGGCCAAATGGTAAGATCGTAGTAGCGCCACTGTAGCATTATTTAGAATTTAACATTATGATTGTGAATAATAATGTAAAATGTTACTGTTGTATAAAATAGCATATAATGGTCTATTTGATGTATCAATGGGTAAAAGTAAAATCTACTGACATTTAGATTTGTATAAACCGCGACTTGCGTTACTAGGATGGCCGAGCTGTTAGCATTAAACCCATATACACTAGTATTTTATTATTACTATATTAATTTCGTGTACACTAGCCTTATTAGCATAAAATACGGCAACACTGAATAACGATATAACTAAAAAACTGGTTTTAACGGGCAACACAAAAAATGGTGAGAAAAACAAGAAGAGGTGATTTTTCGAGTTTGGTGTAAAAAAAGACTGATAATCGGATAAGGTAAGATGTAATAGTTTCCATAACATGTAACTTACTCTAAATAGTTTATAAAATAAACATATCTGAATTGACTCGGTGTTTTCACTTTCAATAATGAAACGAAGATTCGATGAGATTGACATACCGATGTTGGAAGAGTATGTAGGTTCAAATCTGGCTTGCAATGCCACTGGATCATAGTACATATTTTGTTTTATAATTAACCTTTGTATCAATATTTTAGTATGATGATGATGGTGTCCACCTTGGCGTATCCGTCAACGGCGATACCCTGTTCACTGTGTCTGGCGTGCGCGCGCAATTGGCTTGTGAATAAGTGTCAGCCAGCTTTGTATGTGCGAAATACATAATATTATGGCAGTATTTAGTATAATAATATTAAATATAATAGTGTTGGTATAAAAGTTTACTGTCTATGCGAAAGACCACCAGATTGGACCACTCACAATTTCATAAATCCTATCACGAAATATAAAAGGCAGGTCCCGGAGCTTAGGAATTGCTCGTACCTGGCTGGTCGGGCTGTTTTATGAAGGTGTGGGAGTTGAAACCCTTAGTAAGAAGACTTAATCTGTCAGCAACAGATTGACCGCCTTCTTAATAAGGGCCTCAACTCATCTTATTCATCTAGGTGATTCTAAAAGCAACTGCTTAAGTTCTGATTAGAAACGTTCAAAGACATATGTATACCTTATGCTCACCGTGACGTCATCACAGCATATTATCCCCTTCCTTATCCCAATCGTTCTCAAAGTTAATGTTTCAATGAAGCGAACCGGGTCAGTGACGAGGCCGGATGGCGGCCGGAGCGAAGAAATACAGGCGGTGGATCATCTGTTGACGAGGACAACGAACAATCTGTGCCCTAATAGCCGATATTGAACTGGAAATATTCAGCCAAAGAAGTAGGTGAGTATCAAGGGCGATAAATCAGGAATGACTAACATGTGACCAGTAGCATCATCTTTTCTGTTGACGAAGAAATCGCGAAGTCCGCGACTTAGTTATATTGGCTGTACGGGTGTACGGCCTGTACGTTTAGCAAGACTGAAACGCGTATTTTGCTACAGATATTACCCGTCACTTTCCTACACGAAAGAAGCTTCGTCGCGCGACATATATACGAAGTCGCGACAGTATATGCAAGCCCTGCCGGAAATGTTTGGCCACATAACTCATAAAGAAAATTAACTGGTATGTTAACTTTACTTATGTTGTAAGATGTTAAAGCGGGTCAGTGAAATACGGCCGGATGACAGCCGAAGCTAAAAAAGCAAATCTTTTTATTTATTTTTTATTTAACAAAATCATACACAAAATACAAATTTAAGTGATTTCTCGCCAATCTCTAACGTTTA
The DNA here is from genome assembly GCA_905147355.2 of Apotomis turbidana. Lineage (NCBI taxonomy): Eukaryota > Metazoa > Arthropoda > Insecta > Lepidoptera > Tortricidae > Apotomis > Apotomis turbidana. The sequence continues at coordinate 26,635,481 of LR990291.1, read as the reverse complement.
TTGGCGAGACACGCTCAATTTAGCAAAAGAACTTAGCGTAGGTATTTTATTCTTATCAAGAGAATAAACAATGTAAAATTATTTTCTTCTTGACAACAACTTCCATAGTAGGTAGTATTATAGGAAGGAATGAGTACTTTCAGTCTACTGACAGCCTGTTATCGAGAATAAAATCCCTAAGCTTTGATTTTAATAGTGTTTGTCTTAATTCATCATCATCTGTTGACGATGAAAACGGACTGCCTGCGCCGTACTCGATATTGTTCTAAATACAAATATATAATATAAAGAAATATAATATAATTGATAATTATGCTGACTCATGTTGTAAATCAGGTGAGTGGCGTGGCCGGAGCAAACAAAATACTGTCGAAGGATCATCTGCAGATTAAATAGAGCACAATACTAAAATAGACATATAGTGTAGCAGACAAATGTCATTCGGCCGTAATTTACCGTAAGTATAAGCTCAGCTCCCGATATCAAATATTGAATGACTATGGCATTCCATGTGCCCCGCGTTATTTATTTATTCATTTGCACTTTATTGCACAAATCAAAAGTCAGTTCAAATGGCGAACTTAATGCTGAATCGCATTCTCTACCAGTCAACCAACCATGGGGCCAAACAGAGATGCTTCAAGTGGGTGCAGAGTAAAAAAATAATCGTTCGGAGAGTGTCTAAGGTACAAGTGAAAACATGTATATTATATAACATATTTAACTACCATAAATACAATACGTTATCGCGCGAGGGCGGTCGCCATTCCGGCAATCAGAGCGACACTGGTGCGATGATGACCAGCCGCGCCGCTTATGTCTACTACGCTAAAAGGACTGCACTCTAATTTGGACGAATTTCGATATTCCTATCAATATCTCGGATTCATATCGACCCTGTAACGGATTTTTAACGATAATGTCAATGTGCAATGATCATGCTGCTCTCAACGACGGTTCAACCTGTTTTTGTTTTACATAATTTACTTACATTATAATTATCAAGAGTTTTGCTTCGTAGAAATGTGTATAATTTCTACGAAAGCATTTGTTAACTCGTAAAATTTTCCGGATCGGTATGGAACAATCCTAATATAAGAGTACCTTTTCAAAAATAATCTAACTTTCAAGGCATCAGGAAAAAAGGTACTAATGAAATGAAACATTGTACGGAACTATAGGTTTGCAGGTATTATTGATTTCAAATTCCTGCATTTCTAAATACATCGTATTTATAGAACCTAAGTATATATTTTGTTCTGAAATAATATCAAAATCATTGACATGTAGTAACCTTTTATACGCTGCGTGCTGTCTCCTCTTGCCGGCAAGTCATCTGCACGTTCACGGGTATGTATAATAGTTTATAAAATAGATTTGTGGCACATCACACCAGTTCGTAGCACATAATTCAAAAACCAGGCGGCCAAACGGGGCCGCACAGACAGCAAGGTAAAATGGCGACTTGCGACTGTCGCTTGCGTCGGGCGTCGATGAAGTACATATGTCAGAGGAATGGGATTTGACAGGTTTGGGAGAGAATTCAAACTACCCCACACATAAAAATATAAAACGAAATCCAACATCCCCCCGGCCTTGAAGGAACTCTTCAAAAGAAAAAAGAGCGAAGCTGCTCTATCATAGAACGCGGGTGCGATTATTGTGCTAAGTGGTAAGTGAATACTTAGTTAAGAAACTTAAACTAGAAATATTTAGCGAAAACTAAGAAAAGCACAGTAGTTTGTGCGCGAATATAAGTATGTATGAAAGAACTCTACAACTAAAATAAATCTTAACTAAGATTGTCTATAAAGACGCGGGCTTAAAATAACTAAACTAAATATCTTAAAATTAAGATTGACTCATTGAGTCGGGAGAGGGCAAAGTCGCACGACTGGCCGTTTGTACGTATAGTTGCCGAGAAACTTCTTGAGCCTAACCTTGACTGCGCAGTAGCCGATTTACGTACAAATATGCATGCGCAGATCCGCCATTTTGGGTCAAGAAGATTCTCGGCAACTGTACCAACTTTCGTCCTTACTTCCGCAACGCGCGTTATTCCGTCCTTACCGGGATATACGTTAGTGATAATTCCTTACGGCCATTGTAAGGGTGACGCGTTATCTACGTTTAACAATATCACTGTACCAATCGTTATTGGATTAGATGAAGTATTCCATTTCTCGCGTTGTTGCAAATTATGTAAATACTCAGATTTGAACCGCTTCCCATATGACTGTACTAGCGAGTCCATCAATGAAAAACGAGACAACAAATTGGTTCGTTCGTCGGATAAGTCGGGTGCGGGAAGGTACTCTAGTGGAGATGTAGACAAAAAATGAGATGGCGTGAGCGCCGGCGGCTCCGAGGGATCCGAGCTTAGAGTATAAAGCGGGCGGCTGTTAAGCACTGCCTCAATTTGTGTAAGCACGGTCGACATATATCTCGTCGAAGGTGAGAATTTGTTTTCCGATTACGCGAAATAATAAAGATTTAGCGCTTTTAATATTAGCTTCCCATATGCCACCGAAATGACTGGCAGTGGGAGGGTTCATCTTCCACGTTATGCGGTGTTTCGCGTGTTCATTACTAAATGTTCTAGAATATTCGTCAGATCGTAAGAATTCGTGAAGTTCATTAAAATAAGCTTTTGAAGAAACAAAATTAGTCCCGTTATCAGAATAAAGCGACGTGCATGGTCCACGTCGCGACGTAAAGCGTTTAAATGCATCTATAAAACCTACGGAAGTCAAACTCGATACCAGTTCCAAATGAACGGCCTTTGTCACTAGACAAATAAAAAGGCATAAATATGCTTTGACACTACGTACGCCGCGCTTGCGATAGGGAGTAATATACAGCGGTCCCCCATAATCTACACCCGTGTGTAAGAAAGCCTTGCATTGCTCTAATCGACATTTTGGTAAATCGGACATAAGCGGGAAAGTAGCTTTAGGACTTAATCTGAAACACTATTGCATTTTTGCACGCGTTGCCTAACAATACGACGAGCGGAAAGTATCCAGTACCTAGTTTTTAAGATGCCTATTAATAGATGCGGTCCTGCGTGAGAATTCTCGCAGTGATAAGTGTCAATAATTAAGTGCACCACATTATCCTTTTTATACAATATCATGGGATGCTTAGACGCGTAATTTAACGACGAATTCGTTAAGCGACCTCCGACACGTAAGATTCCATTTTAAATAAACGGAAATAGCTTTTGTAGTTTTGATGAGCATCGTTGCCCCTTTGAAATATTTTTAATATCGTCGGAGAAATATACAGATTGCACTACCCGAATTATTTCAAATTCGGCGGTATTCAAATCATTAGCACTGATTACGTCGTTTCGCGGGAGCTTCTTCGAGAAGCGAAGCACATAAACAAAAGCTCGAAAAAGTTTATTCCAGGAAGGACATCGCGAGGCGAGCGTCAGAACAGGATGTTCTATTTCAGTGACACTCGTAGTCATGTGAGAAACAGTCTTTTCCTCTGGCAAACATGAGCGGTTAGGTATAAATTTTTGTACAGGCCAGTAGTTTAAAGGCTGTGCTAACCATGGCGGTCCATGAAACCACAACTCATGCTGTATGAGCTGGGAGGGAGTGAGACCTCTTGAATTACAATCAGAGGGATTAAGAGACCCAGCAATATGATATAAATTGTCAGGCGAAATATTTGTCTGAATTTGTGAAATGCGGTTAGCGACATAAGTGTCGAACCTATGAGGCGAAGCGACCGACCAACATAGGGCGACTTCTGAGTCAGAAAATGCAAAAATATTATTTATTTTATGTCTTTTCGATAGCGTGTCATTAACTTCGCGTAGAAGCCGTGACATTAATAAAATACCGTTGAGTTCTAAACGCGCTAAAGTAATCTTAGGTCTGGCAGAAGCTACTCTTGACTTGGAACAGATAAGCATTACGATCGGTGGCTGGCCTGCGTTGACAACATGCACATATATGACACAGCCATACGCGGCTTCACTGGCGTCTGAAAATCCTACCAAGGAGACTTGAGCTCCGACTTCTACACCTAGATGTCGGGGGAATTTAAGCTGGCATATCAGAGGCAACTCAGATAAGTTACTGTTGCCATAAATTAACAATGCGAGAAGGCGGTATATCATCCCAGTGCAAATCCATAAGCCACAGTTCCCGGATTATTAATTTAGCGTATAAAATAACCGGCCCTACGAGTCGTAGCACATCATATAGTCGGGCGGTCGCGGATAATATAGCACGTTTAGTACACAAGGTTGGCGGTTTAAAGGTATCGAACACGAACACGTCCTGCGATCCTGTCGATCAGTTCATCAGCTGTCTTAACTGCTTCCTCGAGAGAAGAAGCAGAAGAAGCGAGGTCATCCATATAGACATCTCTTTCTAACACGGCGGCCGCAGTTGGCCATTGATGCCGTTCATAATGAGATGGTCAGATCTACTATTATAATTTTTTTGGTATTGTGAAAGCGTGAGACCTCGAAATCACGTCTGGCAGGCTGGAATCGTAAATCCAAAATATAATAGATACTGCGCGACCCATAAATAACCCGATGTTATTTCTAATACTAAAAACAATTTCGCTAGAATTTTAAATTGTCACTAAAGACAAAGAGTGACGGGAAATTTATTACGCAATAAATTGTTCTTAACTGCCGAACTCTCTCACAGATTGTTAAATCTATTTCTAAGGAAGCAAGTTAGAAAAAAGAGTTAAATATAGGCAATTCTAGAAACAACACAACGGGGCGTCGTAAAACTATATTGCGCAACCTTTTCAGAGCGATGGGGAGAAATTTGAAGCTGCGCACATGTGCAAAGCATTAATCTTAATGTCGTCGAGACAAACAGACAAAGTAATTCTAATGAATCTAGGGGCGTGTCACTTGACGCTGAAACCAATGACCAATAACCAAGCATGACTAGTTCGGGGTGGGGTTCGGATCATTGTTCACATTGACTGGCGGGAGAAATTTTGGATTACAGGAGGAGTGGCATGGACCAGGAGGAAGGCCGCTCGACTCGGACCGGAGGAAGGCTTGGACAGTTACGTTTTGAACCGCGCTGCGAGCACTCGAGATCTCCTCGAGACTAGCGTCAACTGTGGTCATTCTTTTTTTTTCCTTTGTAAAAATAATAATAAGTTTTTAATAAAGTAAAGGAAATATAGTTTAAGTGATTAGTGATTAAGAGGACTCTGTGTCGGAACGAGTGAGACGAGAACTTCGTCTGAACGAGGCGGACGAGGTCTACAGCGAGGCGAGAAGGCGAACGCAGGCGAGAGACGGATTAGCGTTTGACAAACGCTAGGAGCAGGGAAAGGCTTAGACATCTCGGTAAAGTACTCTAATACCATCATTGTCCGAAACAATTAGAGTGATTCATATTTTGCATCTCCCCTTCATATTAAAGTCAGTAGATCCTATTCACGCGAGTTTCCGTTATGGACGCGGAGGGTGCCCTAGATGTTTTGTACCGCCTAGGTCACAACAAGCAACCCCACCCCGGCCCTACGTCTTGGGAATTACCAGTCCTCTTAGGGGTACTGTTGGCTATTATAGTGATGATCATTTGCGCCTACTTTTGTGTGCGATTTAGTGATTGGTGGCGTCGGATCACACACACCGCGCTCCACGGGGAAAATAATACTATAGAAATCGAAATGGTCCGTTATTAATCAGAACCAAATTAGGAGTGCAAGTGTGAAATCACCCTAGCTGTAAATACGTGCTTTTGTGTTGAAGATTTAAGTAAAGTTTGAAGGTTAGCCTCTCGTACTGTTGTTCCTCCCGAATTTGATAGTTAGGGACAACTCTTAGCACTAAGACTGTAAACTTTTGTGTGCATGTGTGTATAACTAGGTTTAAGAGCCTAGAGGGTTTTTAATTTGAGTGTTATGTTTTCCCTCTAAATTAGTATGGCTGGTAGGAATATAACACTCGGCTATGTCATTGATGCAACCCATCAACCATAGTCTAATTAATCGAACAGTTTCTTTTGCAAAGTTACCTAAAAGTGAAATAAATTTAGATAAACAATTTTGATAAAATAAATCTAATTTTTGCACAACTCCATATTTTTATTTCATCCCATTGGTAGGCACCCTTCGGGATTGATAACGGAGGTTCCCCACTAAGGTCGTGGTCCATAAAACCTAAGTACATAGCTAGATTGTTTAATAATTGTTACAGCCAGAGCGACCTTTAGGACTGAACCTCCGATATCAAAAAACCGTATCTTATACTCAATTACGATTTCCGTTCTAAAACGATATCAGTCGAATCATTTCTTTGAGACCTAGTTGGACCTAAAGACGAATATAGACTGTGTGGCAGTCAGTCGAGTAAATCAGAGGTAATGGAATATGGACCTTGGGTCAGGCATTCATTTACAAAGCCCATCTAGGACAATACTCACTAGGATATTCTTTGAATACCCGTTACTACCTATTGATCTGACGCGGAGACGTGGGGCGACACCTGAAGGCGAATACTTACACATTTACCTACTCATTCTACGTAAGTATATAACTATGGATCACACTTGGCTGCGGTTGACTACTGAGGGCGGCGAGCACCGGACCAGTTGGAGGCTAAGTGGGCGTATTAGCAGAGAAAGGTGATATCTTTCTAAGGTAGGCGTCGTAAGGCCTAACCTTTAAGTGTGGGACAATGCAGGCTGAATCTAGATAGCGAAACTGACTCGAAGCAGTCGGTAGCGTGACAACCATTCCGTTTCAAAGGCGTGACAGCGGCGATCGCCGGTCACTCTACTACACGCCATGTCTTGCAGATTGACCCTCGACCTTTGATTTGGCCAAATCAAAACATAACTTATTTGCATACCAACACCTAAATAAACTATGACCCGGGTCGAATGGGGCGGGCTCACAGCCCATTAACAAGACCTCATCTTCGGATACGAGGCAATAAACCGCTTCTCAGCGAAAGAGGGTCAACTGCGCCCCTATAACTCGAGTACGAGGCCAGGTATCTGGTCTACCTGTGCGTAGGTTTCCCCTGTGATTGCGGGCGATCGGTTGTACACGACGGGAACAAAACCCGTACAATGGAGGCTACTCCATTTGTCCTAATAACGAAATCAATGTCACTGACGCCGACCTCTAGTAGCCAGATAGCTATGACTGCCTCAGCCTGGATGTATATAAATGTAGTAACGAATTCTCTTAACCTTACAGTAAGCCTTAATTCTCTTCAAAATTTATTCAATTACATAAACAGCTATAATTTAGACGATCACTTCACGAGCCGTACCATCACAGAATCTGATGCCGCGTGACCAAGGATCCATGTACGTATTCGAAATAACGATACGACTGGATTTATATTAGCTTAAAAAATAAACACAACGTAGGAATCGTAATTGAGTATATAAGAGGAATTTCAGGAGAGAGGTTAAGACACATTGCGCATGTTATTATGTAAGAATTATATTACATTTACTTTAGGTCTGGGGGAGCGGGGGAGAGCAGAGACACATTGCGCATGTTATTATGAAAAAAATATATTACATTTACTTTAGGTCTGGGGGAGCGGACAAGAGCTATATAATTACTAATATGGAAATTACAGGAATTTTAGAAGGAGACTGCGGGGGAGAGACACTAATCCTGTCCATTTCTTGGATTAATTTATCTTTGTGCTTTTGAAATTGCATACAATTGAACCATTTACTGTGTTATCTGCTTTCTATTACTGAGCTTGTGTATTGTTTGAATTTATCCCTATTGTATGGAAGGTTGCGCAAGACTTTGGTATCGGGAAATTGACGGGTGACGGGGTTAGGACGGTACATAGTAGAAATAAATTAGCATCAATCGGAACATGCATACAAGGAAGGGAAACGCGAAATTTATACGTGATACAACCGTCGGTTAGCAATCCAATTTTGACGGGAAGTCTTTCGACAACTCTTTTGCATTCTAAAAGCGGTAAAAGTATATAAGGGCGGTAAATGGGTCGGATCGAGAGATAAATGATAGCGCTAGGGTGCATTACCGGGCACGCGAGTAAGGCAATGGACCTATACTCGAAGGATTGGACTGAGTTCGCTGATTTTGAGAAACCAAGGGAGGTTGCTAATAGTCATACGCTATTTTTAGGTCGTAGACGTAGTTCAGTTAAAATAGCTACAACGATTTAGAGTAGGATGAGAGATAAGTTTAACGTAGTTAAATTATTTAAGTACATGGGTACTATCATCATCATTATCATAACTATAATATTTGCATATTTGTTTGAGGCATTATTCAAATATAATAAGGGTTACCGGTTGTAAAGGTTGGTTCTACCGAAAAATAAGTATAAAAATGAATCGTAAGGTTTATTGGGTATAATACGGACATTATTTAAGAAACTAGTATTTATGTGTCTGTCTGTCTTAGAATATTTAATATAATATTAATTAACGGAAAATACTTCATCACATATTGACGATTGAGAACGCATCCTACGTCTGTCTGTCTAAGGATATTTTGGTTGATGAAAATATTTTAGCATCATGTTTCATGCTGAAACCAAGGGAACTAGAGTCTGTCTGTCTGTCCACGATATATAAACGAAATATATTCGATACTACTAGTCATCACTGAAATAAAATTTATGCATATATTGTATGCAATAGCAAGTATGTATGTATTGGTTTTGCGTCGGAATTACTGGTAATTAGGCTTATTTAATAGGGTTAGCCATTTGAGTTATAAGAGAGGTAGGATACATTATTGAGGAGATTAGTTATAGTAAATAAATTGTGTTGTGGTTTGGGTGGGTTCGACTCCCAACAAATCTACATCAAAATGAATAAGCATTAAAATACAATTTATTGAAGAAAACCAGGTTCAATCCCTGTTGACATATTTTGCTGTATTTTATTATTGGTTTTGTTTTATAAACGTGAGGATGTAAACTTAAGAACATGAGGATACTTAGTCGATGGCTGTGGGGCTGCAGGTTCGATTCCTGTGTGGATTAATTGTCTAGGTTTAAGTTTTAAGGTTGCGGGAATACAGGTTCGAACCCTGAGTGAATTTTATTGTCGGTTTACTGAGTGTTATATGACATTCAAGTTGTAGGACTGTGAAAGAGCAGGTTCAATCCCTGTGTTTTAAATAAATGTGCTATTTTTGATAACCGTTTAACGAGTTCTGATCACTGAGAGTGCGAGGGCGCGGGCTCCATCCTTACTTAAGGTTAGAACGACGAAATGGGTTCGATTCCCATTTTCTTTCGAAATTGGCAAATTTTTGCTTCAGGTTTCGTTGACTTATAGGATCAAGTTCGACTCTTGTGTACCATTTTTTTTACGATTACTTAAGTAAGAATTTAAGGAATAAAGACGTTTAATTTCAGACAACCATGTCTATTGTAAGAGAGGATTTTCGCGGGCGATGGATTCGATATTGGCAGGGACACGGGAATTTTGCGTGACCTATCTAGACGACATTGTCATATTTACTACAGGGGATATAGGGTTGCATTTGGCGCATCTAGACCAAATACTTACAAGGTTAGAAGCCGCGGGACTTACGGGCCGACTAGGGAAATGTCGATTCTTATGCGTAGAGGTGAAATTATTAGGGCACATAGTAAACACCGACGGGGTGCGTATGGATCCCGAACGCGTAGAAGCCGTAATGAGTTTCCCCATACCTAGGACGGCGAAACAATTACGGGGTTTTCTAGGCTTAATAAATTACTTTCGAAAGTTTATCTCCAAATATAGTGAGGAAGTTAGGCCATTGTGTGACCTATTGAAACAAAATACAAAATGGTCCTGGACACTGGAGATAAATAACTGTTTTGAAAGGGTTAAAAGGTTATTTGTAGACACGATACTTCTCGCACACCCGGATCCTAAACAGACTTATTATTTGCAGACCGATAGTAGCAATTTGGGAGTTTCGGGTTACGTTTATCAGTTAACAAGCGAGGGAGAAGAGAGGGTAATAGGGTTTTGTAGTAAGTCACTATCGGAGACCGAACGTAGATGGACTGTTACGGAACAAGAACTATGGGCGATCATATTCAGCTTGTCAAAATTTGAAACTTACCTGAGAGGCGCGCGATTAATCATTAGGACCGATCATAAAAGTTTGATATTCTTACAAACATGTAAATTATTGAGCGCGCGGATGATACGATGGGTACATTATATAGGGCGGTTCGACTACACTGTTGAACACGTGAAAGGACGACTCAACACGGTAGCAGACGTACTATCCCGGCATATAAAAGGGACTACCGACGTATTAACTAATAAGACAGTAGGGCCTGAGATGAACCTATTCAAAGTACCGTTAGGACGGGTGGTACAGAGCAGGTGGAAGGAGATCAGGAATTATCAGGAGCGCGATGAGGCGGCTAGGAAAATAGTTAGTCGAATGGAGACTATAGGTACCTCCGAGTCAAAGTACTACGTGCTTAAAGAGGGAATTCTTTATAGATCGGACATACATAAGGGTACATTTAGGCTCTACGTCCCCGAGAAATTACAGCAAGATCTGATCATTAGCATACATGAGGAGATAGGTCATTTTGGACGTTACAAGGTATATGCACTAATGAAGCGTCGGTATTATTTTTCTGATATGTCTCGCATAATAGGTAAAATCGTAAGAGCTTGTGAGGCGTGTCAAAAGTCGAAGCACGCGCGGGAAACTCATACGGGACCGATTAAGACTGTGATAGCAAGGGAAATAGGGGAGAAAGTGTTTTGCGACATTTATGGACCATTACCAGCGGGACGTTTCGGATTCAAATACATATTTGTGGTACAGGACGCTTATAGCAAATGGATTAAACTATATTCGTTACGTCGAGCAAGTGGAAGGGCGACGTTAGCATGCATAAAGAAGTTTCATGTACAGATGAGGATTAGGACTCTATGTTCAGATAGGGGCACTAACTTCACTTCAAAGGATTTCGAGTCAGGTGTGCGGCAGCTAGGTATCGAACTGACGCATACATCCGTTAGGAATCCGCGGCCGAACTCGACGGAGAGAGTAAATAAAGAGTTAGGTAGGCTATTCCGAACCTATTGCGACAAATCACACCGCTCTTGGGTAGATCTGCTACCGGAAATAGAGGATTGCTATAATCAGGTGGTACACACTACAACAGGTTATTCACCGAATGAGATAGTTTGGGGAAAAAGGACCTTATTGTCTACAGACCTCAGAAACGGCATTTTAGGCGGGGTAGGAGAACCACCGGAGGATCTCGAACATATTCGACAACAGGCCCGACAGAATATAATGAAAGCGGCAGAAAGTAGGGAACTCCATTATAACAAAAACCATAAATTGATACAATTCGAAATAGGCGATTTGGTGAAACTTAAAACTTTCGCTAAATCGGACGCGGGCAAGAAATTAACGAAAAAATTCATGCGATTGTATAAGGGACCTTTCACAATAGGGGCCGTGCCATATAACAATGTATACACCTTAATAGACACGCGCACTAACAGGGTCGAAGGAAATTACAATGCAATCCACCTGTTTCATTATTACAAAAAAACGTAGGGCCTACAGGTAGAATGTTGATTAGGACTTGACTAACAAAGAGGTTGCGAAGTGCAAGCGCCACCTGGAGAAAAAAAAACACAATAGGATAACCGACTCGGACAACAATGCGGAACTTAGACTGTTTAGGGTTTTATTACCACAACGTAGCTTTATGATGAGCGTGGGAAAACAAGGGATAGTCGTGGGAACTAACGGATCAGAGATTTGCCGTTTCACATGAAGAGTTGGAAATAGATTTTAATTTGGTCTAGGACATGTGTGGGAGCATAGAATTCCTGGCCAAATTCAAATCTATTTGGGGGAGTGTGAGATGGTCAGATCTACTATTATAATTTTTTTGGTATTGTGAAAGCGTGAGACCTCGAAATCACGTCTGGCAGGCTGGAATCGTAAATCCAAAATATAATAGATACTGCGCGACCCATAAATAACCCGATGTTATTTCTAATACTAAAAACAATTTCGCTAGAATTTTAAATTGTCACTAAAGACAAAGAGTGACGGGAAATTTATTACGCAATAAATTGTTCTTAACTGCCGAACTCTCTCACAGATTGTTAAATCTATTTCTAAGGAAGCAAGTTAGAAAAAAGAGTTAAATATAGGCAATTCTAGAAACAACACAACGGGGCGTCGTAAAACTATATTGCGCAACCTTTTCAGAGCGATGGGGAGAAATTTGAAGCTGCGCACATGTGCAAAGCATTAATCTTAATGTCGTCGAGACAAACAGACAAAGTAATTCTAATGAATCTAGGGGCGTGTCACTTGACGCTGAAACCAATGACCAATAACCAAGCATGACTAGTTCGGGGTGGGGTTCGGATCATTGTTCACATTGACTGGCGGGAGAAATTTTGGATTACAGGAGGAGTGGCATGGACCAGGAGGAAGGCCGCTCGACTCGGACCGGAGGAAGGCTTGGACAGTTACGTTTTGAACCGCGCTGCGAGCACTCGAGATCTCCTCGAGACTAGCGTCAACTGTGGTCATTCTTTTTTTTTCCTTTGTAAAAATAATAATAAGTTTTTAATAAAGTAAAGGAAATATAGTTTAAGTGATTAGTGATTAAGAGGACTCTGTGTCGGAACGAGTGAGACGAGAACTTCGTCTGAACGAGGCGGACGAGGTCTACAGCGAGGCGAGACGGCGAACGCAGGCGAGAGACGGATTAGCGTTTGACAAACGCTAGGAGCAGGGAAAGGCTTAGACATCTCGGTAAAGTACTCTAATACCATCATTGTCCGAAACAATTAGAGTGATTCATATTTTGCATCTCCCCTTCATATTAAAGTCAGTAGATCCTATTCACGCGAGTTTCCGTTATGGACGCGGAGGGTGCCCTAGATGTTTTGTACCGCCTAGGTCACAACAAGCAACCCCACCCCGGCCCTACGTCTTGGGAATTACCAGTCCTCTTAGGGGTACTGTTGGCTATTATAGTGATGATCATTTGCGCCTACTTTTGTGTGCGATTTAGTGATTGGTGGCGTCGGATCACACACACCGCGCTCCACGGGGAAAATAATACTATAGAAATCGAAATGGTCCGTTATTAATCAGAACCAAATTAGGAGTGCAAGTGTGAAATCACCCTAGCTGTAAATACGTGCTTTTGTGTTGAAGATTTAAGTAAAGTTTGAAGGTTAGCCTCTCGTACTGTTGTTCCTCCCGAATTTGATAGTTAGGGACAACTCTTAGCACTAAGACTGTAAACTTTTGTGTGCATGTGTGTATAACTAGGTTTAAGAGCCTAGAGGGTTTTTAATTTGAGTGTTATGTTTTCCCTCTAAATTAGTATGGCTGGTAGGAATATAACACTCGGCTATGTCATTGATGCAACCCATCAACCATAGTCTAATTAATCGAACAGTTTCTTTTGCAAAGTTACCTAAAAGTGAAATAAATTTAGATAAACAATTTTGATAAAATAAATCTAATTTTTGCACAACTCCATATTTTTATTTCATCCCATTGGTAGGCACCCTTCGGGATTGATAACGGAGGTTCCCCACTAAGGTCGTGGTCCATAAAACCTAAGTACATAGCTAGATTGTTTAATAATTGTTACAGCCAGAGCGACCTTTAGGACTGAACCTCCGATATCAAAAAACCGTATCTTATACTCAATTACGATTTCCGTTCTAAAACGATATCAGTCGAATCATTTCTTTGAGACCTAGTTGGACCTAAAGACGAATATAGACTGTGTGGCAGTCAGTCGAGTAAATCAGAGGTAATGGAATATGGACCTTGGGTCAGGCATTCATTTACAAAGCCCATCTAGGACAATACTCACTAGGATATTCTTTGAATACCCGTTACTACCTATTGATCTGACGCGGAGACGTGGGGCGACACCTGAAGGCGAATACTTACACATTTACCTACTCATTCTACGTAAGTATATAACTATGGATCACACTTGGCTGCGGTTGACTACTGAGGGCGGCGAGCACCGGACCAGTTGGAGGCTAAGTGGGCGTATTAGCAGAGAAAGGTGATATCTTTCTAAGGTAGGCGTCGTAAGGCCTAACCTTTAAGTGTGGGACAATGCAGGCTGAATCTAGATAGCGAAACTGACTCGAAGCAGTCGGTAGCGTGACAACCATTCCGTTTCAAAGGCGTGACAGCGGCGATCGCCGGTCACTCTACTACACGCCATGTCTTGCAGATTGACCCTCGACCTTTGATTTGGCCAAATCAAAACATAACTTATTTGCATACCAACACCTAAATAAACTATGACCCGGGTCGAATGGGGCGGGCTCACAGCCCATTAACAAGACCTCATCTTCGGATACGAGGCAATAAACCGCTTCTCAGCGAAAGAGGGTCAACTGCGCCCCTATAACTCGAGTACGAGGCCAGGTATCTGGTCTACCTGTGCGTAGGTTTCCCCTGTGATTGCGGGCGATCGGTTGTACACGACGGGAACAAAACCCGTACAATGGAGGCTACTCCATTTGTCCTAATAACGAAATCAATGTCACTGACGCCGACCTCTAGTAGCCAGATAGCTATGACTGCCTCAGCCTGGATGTATATAAATGTAGTAACGAATTCTCTTAACCTTACAGTAAGCCTTAATTCTCTTCAAAATTTATTCAATTACATAAACAGCTATAATTTAGACGATCACTTCACGAGCCGTACCATCACAATAAGCAAGCTGACGTAGGGTCCGTAGCGCCAAAAAAGGCGATGAACGCAAACCAAACGTAACCCGCGTGAACGTGTACACCTCTAGCGGATCAGTATCCGAGAAACGGTATAAAATTCGTTGATATTTATGATGTGATTCATTTGTGTGAATGCACAAGTACATTTGTTTCACGTCAGCAAAAAATGCAATCTTGAAAATGCGGACATTTAATAAAATGTGAAATATATTTGCCTGTAAGTTACAACCGGTATATAAAATATCATTTAGTGACAACCCTGTGTCAATTTTCGCCGACCCATCCAGGACGGGCCGAACCTTGGATGTCGCTTTGTCATTGCGAACTACAGGGTGATGCGGTAAAAATAGCCCGGAGAGAGAGACTCCTCAGGTGCGGAGCGAGAGAGAATACCTTTCATTTAGGTAATCGCGTATAATGTTATCATAACTAGATTTAAGTGCGGGATCTTTAGAGAACTTATTTCTCTCGAGAAGTAAAAAGCGCTTTTTTGCTGTTATGAAAGAATCGCCTAATTTATTGGGATCATCTTTGAATGGCAGGTCAACAGAATAACTGCCGTCATCATTACGAACAGTAGTTGAAGTGTATATACTTTCGCATTTTTCGTCGTCGGGACTTAAAAAGGTACGCGAAGGTATCTCCTCATTCGACCAAAATTTTTCGACGAGTTGATGAAGCGGGTCACAGCTAAAAGCACAGAGCGTGTGCGGAGCGGGTTGGGAAGAAACTATAGGAGCGTCCCCCATTAAAATGTAGTACCCTAAGGTAGTTTCATAAGCGTTGGGCATATTCTCGGATGGGCCTTTAATTTTGCCAAACAATAAAATTTCGCAATAAAGTTTCACACCTATAAGCATATCAATCGGTCCCGGTTGTGAAAAGTCATCATCTGCGAGCGGTAAGTTCTTAATGTACCCGAGCGACGCGTTATCTACGCGCGCACTATAGTAATGCGCTCGACTACCAGCGGCACAGTATATATATGGGCTAAAGCAGTATGGAAACTAAGGCCTTTTTTGAAGATAAATACCTACGCGCTAGGGTTGTCACCCGCTGCCGGCGGCACCCTAAGTTAGATTTTTTAAAATGTTTTTAGATTTGTTTATTACTGTAATTGTATTCTACTTTTTATATAAATTTATTGTAAAAAACCTAGCCTAAGATGAAAGATAAATAAAGGAGATAGTAATCGAATGAATTTACTAGTTTAAAACAGGCAGTTATAATGGGAAGTTTTTGTACGGAACCCTCATTGCGCGAGTGTCACTTGCACTTGACTTTTTTTTTATGTGGATACACACCACAATGTTCATATTATTATATTGTTATCAATTTCTATATTGGTATCAATGGTTTAAATGTCATCCTTTACAATATTAATACTTATTCACGCAGTATTCGACGTGTTTACACACGTAGTCCACGGACAGTCGAGGGGTTAGGAGGAGAGCGGGCGGCACATGCGGCGGCGCCGGCACGCATCGCCATCGCGTCCGTCGGTCGCGACTCCCGAACATTCGATAATACAACGTTCGCGCGCACTACTCGTACGAATCGCTCGCGTGTCTAGCTTTTCTCATAGTCTGCCTGTATCTTGTGTTATTCTTATTTGCCCATAAAACTGTGCTGTGACTTTTATAAGAATTATAGTGTTTGCCACCATCACCAACCGTTGTTTTCCTGGACGCTACCCCACGATCTAACCTAAATACAATATATATTTTATACTTGTAAATTTACACCAAATATCACATAAACAACCAAACGATTTATTTAAAAGGAAATGCATTTTATTTATTAACTAGCAAACCGTTAGGCTCCGCTCAGGTGCAATGCTAATAAATTATGCATGTAGGTATTATACTTATAAACCTTTATCTTGAATCAATCTATCTATTTAAAAAAACGCATCAAATCCTTTGCGTAGTTTTAAAGATCTAAGCATATATAGGAACAGACAGACAGGAAGCGACTTTGTTTTATACTATGTAGTGATAATAAAGCATTCTTACCTTTCAATATCAGCAGGAAGTTTAAAAAAAGAAAGCTCCGGTTTTAAAGAAGCAGAATTCAAGCAGCCGTATACAAAGCAATACACTCGTGGCATCTTTAAAAAATCGCGGACAGCGCACGCACGCGCAATAAACACAAACAATGACCGGTCGTCTCGATGCGCCACGCGCGACTGACAGCACCGTGAAGTCCGATGAGACGCCTCGTAAACGCTTGCGTCTGTGTGTGTGCGCTGTTTCGACCGTTTGTTCGTAGTTTCCATACTGCTTTAGCTCATATATATTCTGTGCCAGCGGGCTGGCAGTGTACTCGCGTCGGGTCCCTACTCGCGGCGTGAATGTAAGTGAAGTTACACCTAATATTTTTTGCAAAGTCCCACCGATGCCTTGAACTTCAGAAAAGCGGTTTTGTTTTTTAATAGGCAGCGATAATAGCTTACAACGAGCTGCTGTTAAATAATCACTTTGAGCGCCAGGATAGACCAAGCATCTCAAAAAGTGAGTGCGGTTAAAAGAATCCATTATTTTTATTTTCGCGGTGGCCAGTAACGTCGTCGTTTGAAGACGGCTAGAACTGTCGCACGAAATTGTACAAATGCTACGATCCGATGAGGAATGCGGGGTGCTTTGGTCGACATTAACTGCAGTAGTCATACTAATATTATCAACATTAGCAATATCAGAATTAGTAAATTTATTTTCCTCATGAGATACCTAACGTAAACATGCCAGGGCCGGACTCAGGGTGTCCGATTTCTTCATGTTTAAAATTACGAGCGGGGTTTGAAAGAGTTGTTCCCATGTTACAATTTGACTTCGAACTCACATTAAAATGCAACAATGAATGATGCCGCGAAGAACAATGAGAACAATTTTTCTTCGAAGTACAAGTTGAAGTTTTGTGACTTACACTTAAACAATTGTTGCAATATGCGTTTAATTTGATAAAATTGTATCTTTGGTGCGGTGTCATTTTCATAAAAGTCGAACAAGAATACAAATGTTCATGTTGATTATTTTTACAAAGTCCACATCTAATACTATTATCGGAACCGCCTGAGTCCGCGCCTACGAACGTCTTTGTACCGGCCCTAGGTATGTGCGACTTGTTAGGGGAGTTAAACTTCGGTTTATTAGTAACTGCATTTGGAGATCGAGATAACACTTTACTCTGCTCCTTTACAAATTCAATTAAACTATGATACGACTTGGCATCAACATAAACGGCGAATACATCACCAACCTCCGCTTTGCTGATGATATCGTGGTCATGGCTGAGACCCTGGAAGACCTCGGCAAAATGCTCAACGACCTTAGTAGGGTCTCTCAACAAGTGGGTCTTAAAATGAACATGGAGAAAACGAAAATTATGTTTAACTCCCATGTGGCACCCACTCCACTTAAAGTTGGAGACTCTGCGCTCGAAACTGTAGACGACTATATCTACCTTGGACAAACGATCCAGTTGGGTAGGTCGAATTTCGAAAAAGAGGTCACTCGTCGAATCCAACTCGGATGGGCAGCGTTCGGGAAGCTGCGGAATGTCTTCTCGTCCCAAATACCGCAGTGTCTTAAGACGAAGGTTTTTAACCAATGTGTGTTGCCAGTGATGACATACGGCACTGAAACGTGGTCGCTTACAATGGGCCTCATAAGAAGGCTCACAGTTACTCAAAGGGCAATGGAGCGAGCTATGCTCGGAATTTCCTTGCGGGATCGAATTCGAAATGATGAGATACGCAAGAGAACCAAGGTTGTAGATATAGCTCAGACAGTCGCCAAACTTAAGTGGCAGTGGGCGGGGCACATTGCTCGTAGAATCGATGGCCGTTGGGGCAGAAAGGTTCTTGAGTGGGGACCGCGGACCGGAAGACGCAGCGTTGGAAGGCCTCCAACAAGGTGGACCGACGACCTGGTTAAGATCTCGGGTAGAAATTGGATGAGGGCGGCGCAAGATCGATCGTTGTGGAGAACTTTGGGGGAGGCCTTTGTCCAGCAGTGGACGTCTTTAGGCTGATATAATGATGATGATGATACGACGGGATTTTCTCCTTACGATAGGCGATCTCAAATAATTTTGTTGTAGATAGTAACCTTAGTTGTGTCTAGACTTTTTAATAATTAAGTTTTTTATAGTTATGTCATATTTTAAATTAACTGTTACACTTTCGAATATACATTTTAACCGTCAACATCTTTTTCTAATTTCTATTTACCAAAATCCTTAAATAAATATACTCTTCAAGGCTCTATACCCCGCGTATTACAACACGTTATCAGCACGAAGACGCAGAAGAGTAAAAGGATTGTGTAAAAATTGTGAAAAAGTTTTGTTTTTTTCATTGTGACTGACAATAGTAATAGTAATCGAAATGTCACATGAAACTGGAGACTCCTCGAGTGTCAATAAGTCGAATTCCCCTACGAGTTCATCTTCAATTCCATCTTTTTGTATAAAAAATAAAGATGGATATCCTACCTGGAAATTCAAGATGAGGAATTATCTTTTACATGAAGACCTGTGGGCAACAATATGTGGTTATCCGGAAGATGACACGACCCCCGCTTCGACAAAGGTACGAAACGATGCAACAAAGCTAGCGAAAATTTGCTTAACAGTTGACGGTGCAGCTATCACGCACGTCAGATGTGCCAAAACTGCAGCCGAAGCATGGAATTCTTTGCAGAAAGCTTTTGAGGATAAGGGAATAGGTAGAAGAATAGCTTTAGAACGAAAATTGTACAGATTAAGCTTGTCGGACTTTGAAAATATCGAACTGTACATTACTGCAGTAATGTCAACTGCAGAGGATCTTGCGGATATAGACAAGGTTATAGAGGACACATCGCTTGCAGCCATACTTTTAGGAGGACTCACCCCAAAATATGATCCTCTCATTATGGCACTAGAAAATTGTAATGTCGACGTGACCACTGACTTGGTGAAGACAAAACTGCTGAACGAAATGTCTAAGGACGCAGCTGTACCTGGAGATTCGGTTTTACTTACTAAGAAGATGTCTAAGTCAAAGAAGAAGGAAGTTATATGCTACGAATGTAAAGTGCCTGGCCATAAGAGACCAGACTGTCCGTTAAGGAAGAATAAAGAGAAGGTTAATGTAGTAAAAGTAAACGACGCCACATTTACCGCTCTTAACACTTCTGGAAGCTCAAACAAGGACCAATGGTACGTAGATTCAGGTTGTACAAAACATATGACGTCACGACGTGATTGGTTCCAAGATATTACGGCTCTCAATAATGGTAGCGTTACAGTGGCTAATGGTGAACGAATTAAATGCTGCGGAATTGGAGACATTTCACTAAACACACCCAAAAATGTTATCAACAAGATAAGTGATGTTGCTTTTGTACCAGATTTAAAAGCGAACTTGATTTCTGTAAAGAAAGCTGTTGATAAGGATTTTATTTGTGTTTTTGATACTACTGGTTGTAATTTTTATAAATCTAATACTTTTCGTTTTACAGGTGATTCCGTTTTACATGCCTCGCCCTGTGGTGGATTGTACGTTTTAGACGGTACTGTTAGGTAATGTTCCCGAGAATGTGGCGAATAATAATTTGACACAAGATGTGCACTCTGGCTGTCAGGACAATAGTTATGAGCTCTGGCACAAGAGGTTAGGACATTTGTGTCGTATAGGCATGAATCAACTGAAGAATCACGAGGTAGGCGTAAAGTTTAGTAAAGTAGACAAAAGCAGTTGCATTGCTTGCGTGGAAGGTAAACAAGCACGAAAACCTTGTACCTTGCACGAAAGTAGCGCATAATAGAGCTATTTCCCCTCTTGAGCTGATCCACATGGATTTGCTAGGACCGGTCTCTACAACCTCCTTTCAAGGAAATAGGTATATGTTGACTATTGTAGACGATTTTACGAGAAAGGTGTTTGCTTATTTTGTCCCTTCCAAAACTGAAGTTAAAAATAAATTCTGTCTGTTTCAAACATTTGTTGAAAATCAATTAGACAAGAAAATTAAAGCGGTTAGGACTGACGGCGGAAAAGAGTTCGTGAATAAAGAGTTTGTTGATTATCTTGCTTCAAAAGGTATCGAACATCAAACGACGACGCCGTACAGCCCTCAACAAGTTGGAGTCGCAGAACGTACTCACCGTTCCATTACTGAGAAGGCGAGGACGTTGTTGGCTGAAAGCTCACTGCCAAAAGCATTCTGGGAAGATGCTTTCCAAACTGCCGTATACCTAAAGAACAGGTCTCCTCATCGAGCTTTAGGTGGACAAATTCCATATGACAGATGGTGTGGTCGTAGAAGTGATCTTGAACATCTGAGAGTGTTCGGATGTAGAGCACTTGTCCATGTGCCTTCGTGTCACCGGAAGAAATTGGATGTCAAGGCAAAGGAAGCGATTTTCGTCGGTTATTCTGAGAATCCAAATACATACATGTTTAGGGATCCAGCTAATCCTCGAAAAGTTATTACTTCCAGAGATGCAACCTTTTTTGAAAATAGTTTTACAACGTTGAAGCAGAGGCAGAGTGAGACTGTGGCACAGTCCGACTCCGTACTGATCTTTGAAGAAAATGAGCTCCGTACTGAGCACGAAGATCCTCAATTCTTCGACTGTATTGGGAATACCGAACCTGAGGCTGGACCATCTTCACAGGTAAATCCGGAGAGCGCTGTAGAATCAGCAGATATGGAAGATCGCGAGTGCGAGTCTCTCCATGAGTTACCTCATAGTGTCGATGTGGAGCTAGCAGATGTGGAAGAGGAACAATATATTCTTGAGCAGAGGTACCCCTCAAGAAGTAGGAAACCACCTGATTTCCTTTCATATAATGTGTCGATTGATGATTCCGACCCTATGACTTATTATGAAGCTACTCATGCCGATGATGCCGAAAAGTGGCACCATGCAATGGCTGACGAGTATAAGTCGTTAATGAAACTCCATACATGGAACCTGGTGGATAGACCGAACAAGAAGGTTATACCATGTAAATGGGTTTATAAGAAGAAACGGGACGCTCATGGAAACGTCATCAAATATAAGGCTAGACTGGTTGTCAAAGGTTTCAATCAAGTCCAAGGTGTGGACTATACAGAGACATTCGCTCCAGTTTTTTCGTCATTCTTCCCTCCGCACGTTGTTTGCCTTAGCTGCAGAAAAGGGCTTAAAAATGAGGCACTTAGACGTGGATACGGCGTTCCTGATTGGGGACTTGGATGAAGAGGTTTTTATGGAGCAACCTGTTGGTTACAGAGAAAAGGGCAAGGAAAACAAGGTTTGTTTGCTGAAGAAATCTCTTTATGGCCTTAAACAGGCGCCCCGTGCTTGGTATAAAAAGTTGAACGAAACGCTTTTAGAAATTGGTTTTACAGGAACTCCTTCCGAGCCTTGCGTTTATACGAAACTTTTTAGAAATGAACTTATTATTTTGGGTATTTTTGTCGATGACATAATTGTCTTTTATAAATCAGATTTGACTTTTGACAATGTCAAGAAAGATTTGTGTACATATTTTTCTCTGAAATATCTCGGACTATTAAAATGCTATTTAGGTTTAGAAGTGGAAAGCAATTCCGAGTATATAAAAATAAATCAGAAGAATTATATTCTATCTTTACTCGAAAAGTTTAATATGAAGGATTGCAAGACAGTGGACACTCCTTTAGTGAAAAAGACTATGGAACGTAGAACGGATGGTCAAGTTGGTGAGTCTTATCCTTATCAGAACTTAATAGGATGCCTCATGTATTTGACGGTAAACTCACGACCCGATATTGCATACGCAACAAGTTTCTTAAGTCAGTTTAATACGTGTTTTACAAAGGAACACTGGAATGCTGCAAAGCGAGTCCTGCAGTACCTGAAAGGTACTTTAAACTCTTCTTTGGTTTATAGGAGAAAAGGAGAACCTTTACGAGGTTACTGTGATGCAGATTGGGCGAACTGTGTAATTGACAGAAGGTCATACACTGGTTACACTTTTAAGTTAAGTGGCGGTCCAGTATCCTGGGAGTCAAAGAAGCAACCGACAGTTGCGTTGTCGTCCGCGGAAGCCGAATACATGGCACTAGCATCTGCTACAAAGGAAGCTTGTTACTTACGTCGCTTTATTTATGAAATAACGGGTAAGTTTTCTTCAGTTAACTTAGCTTCTGAAAGCCAGAGTGCCATGAATCTCGTTCGAAATCCTGTACACCACAACAGGACGACACATATAGATGCGAGATTTCATTTTATTAGGGAAAAAGTATCTAGTAATATTGTTAATTTAGAATATGTGCAAAGCAGTGATATGCCTGCAGATGTCTTAACAAAGCCACTTGGGCCAATTGTACATAAGCGATGTATAGTTAAGTTAGGACTAGGAACTTAATTTTGTTTTTAGTCTTTTTGGCACAACTTCGATTAAGGGCGGCTGTTGTAGATAGTAACCTTAGTTGTGTCTAGACTTTTTAATAATTAAGTTTTTTATAGTTATGTTATATTTTAAATTAACTGTTACACTTTCGAATATACATTTTAACCGTCAACATCTTTTTCTAATTTCTATTTACCAAAATCCTTAAATAAATATACTCTTCAAGGCTCTATACCCCGCGTATTACAACAAATTTAATTGTTTCTGCATCTAATTTTTGTAATGCCAAATGCAGGAAAATGAAATCTATTCTGTCAAATCTTCGAGTTTCATTTCTTTGAACGCTTTGACGGATGTGTCAAAGTTATTTATGAATGCGTCTAAACCGATCGAACTTGCGGTAGTTAGCAATTTAAAATGCAACAGCTGCTTAAGATAAGTACATGCTAGCGTACGTGGGTCATCATACTTTTGTATTAAAGCATCCCAAATGATGCGATAGTTCTGTGCGGTTGGAGGCAAACCTGCGCAAATATCGCGCGCGGTGCCAGTTAATTTACCAATTAAATAATAAATCCGCCGTGGGGTGACCGGCCTTAGAATTGTCCCCCACCATTTCGTCCCGTGGTTGCAGTAGAAGCCTGCTAAGGGAATAATAATATACCGGGAGATGGGCAGCAGCGTCTTCCAGAGACCTTAAAAAAACTGCGCGCGCCAACCCGCCTGCCAAGCGTGGCGCGTATGGCAAAACCCCCCTTAATGATAAGTCACATTAATACCAGGCCCCCAGTCTCCGGCAGCTCCGCTATCCCTGGCGTGGGTAGCGGCCAAGGTAATGGCGGAGCAGGGGGTGCTAAGAATCCCCGGACGAAATCCGGCTACCCATCCCCACGACGACTGGCCCTGGTAACACACAACATACGCACAATGAGGACTGATGAAAAGATTTGCGAGTTGGAAGAGGAACTGAGCAGGTTACACTGGGACATTGTAGGATTATGCGAAGTCCGTAGAGAGGGGGAGGACACCGTAACCCTCAAGTCTGGTAACCTGCTCTACTACCGGGAGGGCGCCCAACAGTCCCAAGGCGGTGTCGGGTTTCTCGTTCACAGGTCCCTCATTAACAACATAACTACCATCGACAGTGTGTCGAGCAGGGTGGCATACCTAATACTCAGAATGTCCAAAAGATATTCGTTGAAGGTCATTCAGGTATACGCACCGACCTCGTCACATTCTGATGAGGAAGTAGAGGCTATGTATGAGGACGTAAGTAGGGCCATACATACTTCCAAAACCTACTTCACTGTTGTTATGGGGGACTTCAATGCAAAGTTGGGCAAGAACAGCGGTGATGAGTTGAGAGTGGGGCAATTTGGATACGGGCAACGGAACCCTAGGGGACAGAGGCTGGCCGACTTTCTGGAGAAAGAGGAACTCTTCATGATGAACTCTTTCTTCCAGAAGCCGCCTCACAGGAAATGGACCTGGATAAGTCCCGATGGTTCCACGAGAAACGAGATTGACTTCATCATGACCGACAAGAAACGGATTTTCAGTGATGTGTCTGTGATCAATAGGGTAAAGACCGGTAGTGATCATCGAATCGTAAGAGGCACACTGAATATCAATGTTAAACTGGAAAGGTCCAGTCTGATGAAGTCTACGCTCCGACCTACTCGGGCCCATATTCAAAACCCCGAGAGCTTTCAACTCGAGCTCTCCAACCGCTTCGCTTGTCTGGAGAACTTTTTCTCAGTGGACGAGATCAACGACGGGCTAGTGGAAACTGTCCACACGGTAGGGTCTAAGTTTTTCAGACCCCGCCGTAAAGATAGACCTCAGAAATTGTCTGATCAAACCTTAAACCTCATGGCTGAACGACGCTCGCTACAGTTGCAGTCTCCCGATGACGCTAGGTCATATAGGCAGCTTAATAGACGTATATCGAAGTCCTTGCGACATGATCTGCGGCTCTTTAATACGAACCGTGTTAAAGAGACCATTGAGCAGAACAAAGGCTCCAAAGTGTTCGCAAAGGACAAGTCTATTGGACAAAGCCAGCTGACCAAGCTGAAACGGGAAGATGGCAGCATAGCGTTGACCAAAGCAGAGGTTCTAGGTGAGATCGAGAGGTTCTATGGTCAGTTATACACTTCAGTCGCAAAGCCCGTTGACAGCTTGGTAGGCGATCCAAGAGCCAAGCTGTCCCGACATTATAAAATAAAAATAAAATAAAAAATAAAAATTCGTTTATTGAAAAGACAGAAATATAAATTGTAAAATTAATCAGTGATCCCACACTAGGCTAGGCCTGTATCGTGGTGACCGTTAAGCAAGCATTGACATTTCACATTCGGGTATCCGTTAATAAAATTATTTAGCCTATTACCTACAATTATGTACTACATTTACTTGCAGAGATAAATGCGCAAATGAAAGTGTGTATGTTGATGTGAGAGTGTGTGTGTGTGTGTGTGTGTGTGTGTGTGTGTGTTTGCGTGTCTGTATGTGCATGTGCAACCTTATATTAGGAAAAAGAATCATTGAATACTTCGTAGGATTTCCTCAGTCTCTGAGTAATTAAGACTGTTTAACCAAGAAAACAGCTTTATTTTAAGTTCCCTTGGTGATAATTTTTTGATGTCACAGTGTTTATTTACTACGTTATATACCAAGGGATGTAAAAATTTGGGAAACCGTTGGCCGAAGGAGGTTTTGGTGTGCGGAATCGGAATTTTGTATACCCTCTTGCTTAACAGCTCAGGGTACTTATCAGACACAATAATAGTCCGATGAACCAGGAGGGTGACCCTCATGAGCATTAGTTGTCGAACGGTTAAAACCCCCCATTCCTTGAATAAGGTGGCGGTGGGATATAACCTAGACTTCTTGTGCATGACCTTTAAGATAAGACGTTGGGATCTTTCTAGTGTTATGAGATTTGACCTTGATGCACCTCCCCACACTGTATTGCAATAAGAAAGAACTGGTTGACAAATGGACGTGTATACTAGTTTCAAGACGTCCTTACCGGCTGAATCTCTGAGTAACTTCATAATATATATCAGTTTTCTTATTCTACTGGACAAAGAATCAATATGAGCTTTGAAATTTAATTTTTCATCGAGAGTTACTCCCAGGTATTTAATTATGCAACAATTTCTTATGACGTCATCATTATAAGCTGAATTGGTGCACACAATATCAGTGGCTAATTTAAACTTAAATTCAGGACGCTCACTTGGCGATGAAGCAGCAGTTTTGTGAAAACATAGGTATTTAGTTTTATTGACGTTCAAAGTTAACAGGTTATTTGTCAACCATTTATGTACTTCAGCCAGACCCTTCTCAGTCGCCATGAAACATTTCTCCCAGGTCGATTCATGAAAAATTATTGCAGTATCATCTGCGTAGCAAATTACTTCTGCATTATTGAGAGTATATGGCAGGTCATTCAGGTATACCAAAAACAGGGTTGGACCGAGAATGCTGCCTTGTGGAACCCCAAACGACACTGCCTTTGGGGAACTGACCAAAGCACCCAGCTTTAGACATTGACTTCGATTTGACAGGTAGCTCTTAAACCATTTCAATGCTATGCCACGAACACCAGATAATTCAAGCTTCCTGAGCAGAATCGGAATCGATACCGTATCGAATGCTTTGGCCAGATCCAAGAATACTCCCGTGCATGCGTCACCCTTGTCAAGATGGGAAGACACCAGGTTGGTTAGCAGTAAGACAGCATCCTCGGTCGATTTCCCTCGTCTAAAACCGAATTGTCTCGTGGAGAGAAGGTGTTCACTTTCCAAGAAACTTACTAATTTATTATTAACAATTTTTTCGAGAATTTTTGAGATACAAGCTAAGAGGCTAATCGGTCGATAGTTACCGGGACAGTCTTTGGAACCACCTTTGTGAATGGGCGCAACTGCCGCCACCTTCCAATGTTCAGGAAATGAGCCTGTCGAAATACTTAAGTTAAAAATATACGTAAGCGGGGTGACAATGGAATCTTTAATTTGCTTTAGGAGGCGATTGTTTATTTGATCTAGGCCAGGGGCGCTGTCTAGCTTAAGCTGCATAATTAGTTTCTCTACCTCGGCTTCATTAGTGGGACCCAGAAATAAAGAATTTTGTGGAGCTTTGTTGATTTGTACATTTGCCGCCAAAGCTTCTTCAGTTATATTATACTGATTTAGAGTTTTTTTCGCCAAGTTGCTCCCCACGGTTGAAAAATATTCATTTGCAAAATTGAGAGAGTCTACGATATTAGGTTTTATTGAGGCAAGTTCAGGCGTATGGTTACATTCCCGGTGAGTATGTGTAATGGTTTTAATAGCACTCCACAGTTTTTTTGGGTTATACTTGTTTTCTGCGAGCAAATTTCTATTATAATCATTTTTAATCTTACGAATCAATTCAGTATAGAAGTTCCTATATCGTGCATACACAATTTTAGCAAGATCATTTTTAGGGTTCTTACGAGAGTAAGAATGCAGTTTGTCCTTATGTTTTGAGCATCTGATTAAACCTGGTGTCATCCAGGGTTTTAAAGTACGGTAGGAACGATTTATAGATTTGTTAATTGTATGTTTTTTAATTACATTACTTAATATATCTGAAAAAGCCTTCGCTGCTTCAGTTGCAGAGTTTGATGAAGTAACCGTTTGCCAGCATTCATGATTTAATTCGGATTTTATAGCTTCAAAGTTTAATTTAGTATACGCTATTGCGGGTTTTGGACGGGTGGTTGTAACAGATGAACTAATACCTACCATAACCAAGTCATGGTCTGTTATATCAGATCTACAAATCAACGATTCTGATTTATTTTTACACCTAATGAAAATATGGTCTAGGCAAGCATTTTTTCTAGTAGCTTTGTCTATTGCCGAGCTTAGTCCTAAGCTGGCCATCCTGTTGAGATAATCAGAAGTTATAGGTTCATCATTAGAAATGTTGATGTTTATGTCACCTGTAGTAATAAGACAATGAGGACTTTTAATACCTGTTATTAGAGATTCTAACGAGTTTAAAAATGGATTGATGTTACTAATTGAGGGGGACCTATAAATTCCTAACAAAGATAAGTATTCAGGGATTGTAACTAAAAGGCAATCGCAATCTTGTAAGGGAGGTTCGGAAACAGTGGCATTAAATTCGTTCTTGACATACACGACTACACCACTCGCCTGGTTCGTAGCCCGCCGGGTGCGATAAGAAGTGTAACCATCTATCCGCCCTATCAGCATGCCTTCCCGCAGCCAACACTCAGTGAGGACGACTACATCAAATCCTATGTTTAATCGGTTAAAAGTAACTAGAAACTGATCGAAGTTACGTTGAATGCTTCGAATATTAAAGGTTAGTATTTTAATCGAGTATTTGGAGGAAATAATGTTACTACATAGCTCTGGAGCATCTACAATGTGGCAATTTACCTTGAAAGAATTATCCAACTCTGTACCGATGTCTAGCCCGCCCATGGTGTTTGATCGTGGGCCGTATTGTTGTACCGAGGCTCCAGGCTAATGTGGTATTTTTTCTTTAGTAAGGCAGGATGTGACGAAGTATATTTCCTATAAAGAGTAGGTAAAAATAGGAATGCACATATGTTTATGAAGTGTGTGTATTTGGATGCCTGAGTGTGTGAGTGTGACAAAGAATACATAACACAAAAATCACGTATTTGGAAAAATAAACTACATTTTGATACAAAACTCTGACGCAGTTCTTTGAGTAAAATATTTTTAACTATACTAGTACTTAATAAGAATAACATGCAGATTAGGATTATCATAATATTATCATTCTCCCTCGGGGACGTCACCGGTGTCGGCCACAAGAAAGCGGTCCATAGCGTCCGAATTACTAATGTGTATTGCACTAGCACCATCACGTTTACGAACGAATATGGACCCTGAAGATGTCCAGCAGCGCTTGAAGTTAGCCTGTGCTGCCCGCAGTCTTGCTTCACGAAAAAGAAGCCTATTCGTTCTTGTCAAACGTTCGTTGATATAAATCTTCTGTGGGTTTTCTGTGACCACGATATCAACAGTAGTAAGGTTGCGTCTCGATCTTGCAGCTTTCAGGAAGGCGTCGCGAGTTTTCAGTCGAGTGAAACGAATTGCTATAACACGGGGAAAATTATTTTGGTGACTATCGCTTTCTGCCGTGGAGGAGCTAGGCTGATGTACGCGAGAACCCACCCTCCAAACACCGTCCAGGTCTGAGTCATTTAGTTTTATACCTATTTTAGCGCCAGTGGCCAGGACTAAGTGTTCTAGACTTTCGTTCGGCAGCTCAGGGCAGCCAACAATTTCTAACTCGTTTCTCAGTGACGCTTGAGCCTGTCTATTCACCTGATCCTGGAGTTGGGAGACCGTTTGTTTCAGCACAGCGTTTTCTAATTGTTTTTCCTCCAGGTTTTTTAATCTGCCTTCCGATTGCTGGATCCTGGCGAACACGGAGTCCAAACGTTCAGTACAGCGCGACACTGCAGACAATGCTTCGGATAATTGTGTTTTTATCGTTGACACGTCGTTCCGCAAAAGCCTGATTTCGGAAGTTAGTTCACTTATCTCCGAACTGCTCGATGGTCCACTCGCTGGCTCCTTTTTTTACGTAAAGTGATATTTTCCGTAGTGACAGGTCTCACAGGCGTGAGGGAATTGTCCCCACCTTTTCTGGAAGCCGCTTTGCAGTCCGGGCAGACCCAGTTTCTTGCATGTTCAGGCGTTAGGTTCACCGTGTTGATGCAAAGGTTGTGAAAAGTTTTCTTGCAGTTTAATGAAGTACATGTGATTGTACTGGCTAAATCTGTTATTTGGCAGTGACAGCCAAAACATATGTTTGTTTGCCCAGTATTCTTCGACATTTTCTAAACAACGAAGTCACTTAACAAACCTTGTACCACGATACTTGAGGTTCCGTGTTGTTGGCGGCCGATTCTATAGTTAACTGATCGCTAACTTGTCGCTAACTCACTAGCAAGCGATATCGTGGTACGGGGAGCACGAGTTATCAGCTGTGTTGCGGGTCGATGTCACTAACGATGTCAATTTATGCAAGTACTCGTACAATCACTAAGTTTCACTGCAGGTTTTTGATGTTTTTTTCCTGAGAAACTAACTGTTTTATTACGAATTCCCATTCACTGATTATTAATTTCACTGTGGTGTAGATTTTAACATTCTAGACTATCGATAACTATTTATTTACAAAATGATACGGCGGAGCAAGTTAAAACTGCGCCCGGCTTGGATACCCGCCTACCCCCTTTTTTCCGAAGATATCCCGGACATCAGTCTGTACGAGATTAGGATGGCCCTGAAGCACCTTAAGAACAACAAGGCGCCGGGCGAAGACGGAATCACCTCAGAGCTTCTGAGAGCGGGTGGAACACCGGTACTTAAGGTCCTCCAGAAGCTCTTTAATTCCGTCTTGTCCGAGGGCAAAACGCCTGAAGCATGGAATAGAGGCGAGGTGGTACTGTTCTTCAAGAAAGGTGATAAAACCCTACTGAAGAACTACAGGCCCATCACGCTTCTAAGCCATGTTTATAAGTTGTTTTCAAGGGTCATCACGAACCGTCTCGAACATAGACTTGATGACTTCCAGCCTCCCGAACAAGCCGGTTTCCGAAGAAGCTATAGTACCATAGACCACATACATACGCTGCGGCAAGTTATACAGAAGACTGAAGAGTATAACTTGCCATTATGCTTAACGTTTGTGGACTATGAGAAAGCCTTCGATTCGGTGGAAACATGGGCGGTGCTCGAGTCACTTCAGCGATGCCATATTGACTATCGGTACATTGAAGTGTTGAAGTGTTTGTATAATAACGCCACCATGTCGGTCCGAGTTCAGGAGCAGAGCACAAAGGCCATTCCATTGAGAAGAGGCGTAAGACAGGGGGACGTTATTTCCCCGAAACTGTTTACGGCCGTTATGGAAGACGGCTTCAAGCTCCTGGAATGGCAAGGACTTGGCATCAACATCAATGGCGAATACATCACTCACCTTCGGTTTGCCGACGACATCGTAGTCATGGCAAAGTCGATGGAGGAACTCAGCATGATGCTCGATGACCTCAATCGAGTTTCTCAACGGGTGGGCTTAAAAATGAACATGGACAAGACGAAACTCATGTCAAATGCCAAGGTTGTGCCCATCCCAGTCTCTGTTGAAAACTCGGTACTCGAAGTTGTTGACTCATACATCTACCTAGGACAAGTGGTCCAATTAGGTAGGTCCAACTTCGAGAAAGAGGTCAACCGCCGAATCCAACTCGGCTGGGCAGCGTTCGGGAAACTACGCAATGTCTTTTCGTCCGACATACCTCAGTGCCTCAAGACGAAGGTCTTCAACCAATGTGTGTTACCAGTGATGACTTACGGCACCGAAACGTGATCCTTCACTATCGGCCTCATCTCAAAGCTCAAAGTCGCTCAACGAGCAATGGAGAGGGCTATGCTCGGGGTGTCTCTACGTGATCGAATCAGAAATGAGGAAATCCGTAGACGAACTAAAGTGACCGATATAGCTCACCGGATTAGCAAGTTGAAGTGGCAATGGGCAGGCCACATAGCACGCAGAGCAGATGGCCGATGGGGCCGAAAAGTGCTCGAGTGGAGACCTCGGACCAGCAAGCGCAGCGTAGGACGTCCACCTACAAGATGGACAGATGACCTTGTAAAGGTCGCCGGAAGGCGCTGGATGCAGGTCGCTTCCAACCGGTATATATGGAAGTCCAAAGGGGAGGCCTATGTTCAGCAGTGGACGTCCTATGGCTGAGATGATGATGCTAATTGTAGAATGTTTTCTACGCGTTTATAGATAACATCGCGCCTGACGGTATATATAGTCAGCTGATTCCTACAAGTATCATAATCGACTCCCTGGCTGAACGCGTCACTCCCTTTTCTGCTACCTTTACCCATTGTAAATAGTAGTTACGAACTTGTAATCGATAAATAAAATAACAATTCGCGGTATGCTAAAGAATTCTATAGAAGGTCGTAACTCACGACGATTTACTGAGAACTTAAGACTTTTTATTTAAGTGGTGCAAATAGTTTTGCAGTAAATATAAAAGACGTAAGCGACTGGGATTCTATATGGACTTATGACTTTTTATATTAGACGTATGAGTATGATAACAAATTGTTCAATTTTTATTAGAAGTATGATGATATTAGCGTATATAAAAGTATTATATGTATTTATAAGAACTTATTTATGTACCTAACTGCGGGAATAGAAATTAGAATGTTAGTTAAATACTGTAACTAAACTGAGCGGGACACAATAAATTGTGATAAATGCGGGCGGAAACGTATTTACGTACCTACTTAAGAATAAGATTCTGATTGAATTTTATGTGCTACCGTGATTGTAATGTTACCGGGCGGTGAAATAAATGAACTTAACCGAACCAATTTGAGTTGCATTTACAATTGCATATGGCGGACAGGTAAGGTGGTATGGTTAAGAACAAAGGAATGTGCGATCACGTATATCGAAATTAAATAACTAGCAATATAACGTACTAAGCATGCGGGTGCGGAAATAAAGCGAAATAGTCGCCGATCCAGTTAATATTTTAAGATTAAAAATGACAAACTATTTGAATACCTAGCACAATAATCGCATAAGTTACCCCAATAATTATCATTAAATTGATATATTAATCACATAGGTATGATCTAATGCGTATTTGCAAGCTCCTAACATATATAAAGGAAGATGGTAACATTTTTGTGATCTCAGGCAGCAGAGGCACCTAAGGTTCGTCTTATAATCCCCAACCATCGAATGAATTGTTAAGTTGCAAGACTGTACTTTTAGATAAGGAATTGTTAATACCTGTTACCGTGGAGCTTGTGGAAGAGAGTGGAAGCTGCAACTTAGCTCGCAGCTTCTCGGTGACAAAATTAGTGGTGCTGCCGTTGTCCAGAACAATCCTGGCGACGTGCTGAGCACCCTTGGCATCGCTGACTCGCACCATAGCTGTGGAAAGCAGTACAGAGGATTGTTGAGTCGGAGCACTTTTATCAGCTGACACAGCAGCGACTTCTACTGCGTCATTATTGGTTTCTGTATGTAGCAACGTATTGTGACGCTCAGTATAATATTTACATGTAGACAATCTACACTTAGACAACTGATGCCCTGGCCTGAGACATAATTGACATATGTCCCATTCATTGACTTTCTTTTGACGAATGTCAACGGATAATTTACGAAAAGAATCGCATGAAAACAAGAAATGATTTTGCTTACACATCGGACAGCTGTATTTATATTCTTGTGATTTAAATGTTTCATTTGCAACAAGAAAGTTTTCTGTTTATTTGGCTGATACGTCATTTTCTTTTGACCCGTTTTGGACTCCTCTAGCGTTTCCAATAAATCAGCCATATTAGAAATAAATGTACTAAACTGATTTTAAGATATTTCTATACTCCTCCCACTCACGGCTGGTAACCGAATCTAATTTAGACGACATCATATAAATAACAAGTGTATCCCACTCCGACGTAGGCT
Organism: Apotomis turbidana; assembly: GCA_905147355.2. Taxonomy (NCBI): domain Eukaryota; kingdom Metazoa; phylum Arthropoda; class Insecta; order Lepidoptera; family Tortricidae; genus Apotomis; species Apotomis turbidana. Next base: position 26,601,821 of record LR990291.1, on the reverse strand, counting down.
GTTTTAAGGTCGTAAGTGCCCTAAGGTTCTTGTTATAGTAACATCTAAAAGATCTGTGAGATTCTTTGTGTAAATATTTGTTGTACACTAAAACAACGCTTTAACGTGATGATTTACTAATAACCTCTTGTTATCGTACCTAGACATTAATAATTCCCAGGCAGCCTTGTAATTGTCTGCATTAAAGTCTAAACTTTTGATAACTAAGGCGGCACTCCCTTGCAGCGACGAACGCAAATAATGAAACTTGTTTATGTCGTCGATAGATTCATTATTATAAGATAAGAATGTTTACAAATGAAGTGAAAATTGAAAAATTTAATGATTCGGACAGGATTCGAACCTGCGTTTCCAACGGCTTTCCGGGCCAACACTGGGGTCCTCCCAATTGGACCACCGAATCAGATGTCAGAGCCATTGAATTTTTCAACCAGTTGCTTCGACATGCCTTAGGGTGGCATCGTAGCGCCATCTACCGCAAAGATTTAGACTTTATATTATAGAAAATATTGATAGTTGCCGTTAAAGTGAGGTAAATCAAACTTAGGTAGCCTTACCAGATTGTGCTTCTGTTGATAAGAACCGGAACTCGCCTCAGACATAACCTTAGTTTCCGTTTTGCTACGCCTGTGTAGAAACTCCCGCGCGGTAGCCAAAATGGCGAAGTATTGATTTTCAAACTCCGTACGCTCGATATATGTACTTACTGCTCGTCCGGCTTCTCAGACTAAATTTCGACCTGCTCCTGCAATTCACCAAACCCAGTATACATTTCCTCGATCTTACTAAGGCGGCACTCGACTTCTATAGCCTGCACTTCACTTAACTCGGGAATAGATAGGTATGGCGTTAGAAACGTTTTGAAATTAGTTAATTTACATTTAAGCGTTCCACGCTATTTGACTAACTGCGCTAATGACAATCATATTTAATACGAAATGCACTCAAATCAAAGATTAAACACGATTAATACACAATATTTCGTTATTACCGTAAACACTGCCAAATAAGATGCAAATATTTAGTTAACGATCGATATTCACTGCCACACTATTATAGATATACTTAAGTTAACTGTGTAGTGTTTGTGGTAGTATCTATACATAAATAGATATACGCTGTCTCGGGCGCACGTCACATGGGATGCTGCGTTAGTGACACGCGAGCCGTGGCGAGAGTGAATGCTAGACATCGCTGTGTGTGCGTGCGACGAGTGAGCCAGTGTTACGAACATATGCCTTCTACAGGCAGATCCTACATTTGGCGACGAGTGAAAAGGTAATCAACGTTTATTTTGTTACAAGAAAGGAAAACAAATAAAAAGAGAGAGAGGAAACCTGTAAAAAAATAGTGAAATAAAGTTATTTACGGATCTAACCACTTTTGTGCGAAAGGAAAAGTAATAAATTACAAAAACTATGTCATTATGTTAGTATTTGGCTTAGTATTATTTGAGTATCATGAAATTACTTTAAGAAGAATAAAGTTGTGTTTGCAAGTTGTATGACAAATTTTGAGGTTATGTTCGTACAATTTCGACAAAGCAAAAACGCGTCGGAAATTGTTGATACTTATTTACATTTTATAATCACGGTGCCATTATAAAAAAAAAATATAATCAATGCTGCTTTGTGTTTGCAAGTTGAAATTAGTTTGATATTTTACATAAGTATACTTACATCCATACTAATATTATAAATGCGAAAGTGTGTCTGTCTGTCTGTCTGTCTGTCTGTCTGTTACCGCTTCACGCTTGAACCGCTGAACCGACTTAGATGAAATTTGGTATGGAGATAGTTTGAGACCCGGGAAAGGACATAGGATACTTTTCATCCCGAATAAATTTAGTGTTCCCGTGGGATGAGCGGGTTACACCGCGGGGCACAGCTAGTGTTTTAATAAGGCTAATTTTGAGGTTGTGTTTGTAGTTTGTACAATTTTGACAAAACAAAAATATGCGTCGGAAATTGTAGCAAATAAGTCTTAAAAGCGTAAATTGTGGTATCACGATGCCATTGTATAATTTAATTTATTTTGAACGAAATAAAGGATTGGATTTTGATTCCAATTTGTAATGCACATTTGGAATCTATTTAAGTCAAGATCATTAAAGAATAAATAATCCAACGTAGCAATTACAGCCTGATTAATATTATAAAGTAGAATGTCTGACTAGGTATATAATTACATACAGCAAGATTATTTAGTATAATACATCACTACAAGTTTCTAATGATAATTGTTATGGTACGAAATTTAATATTTTTTCATTATAATGCTATCCATCTTACCGATTTATAGATGATATGCCTAGGATAGGATACTGTAATCATATTACAGTTTTCATTTAATATTACATAATATATAATACATCTTGCATGTTATGCATTGCATGCAGGCTTTATAATAAATATGTTAATCTTACTATTGATGATTGATGATATTTTGCTATGTGAGAGACGAATAGCCTATAGTAACGTGAGACTTATTAGCCGACGTAAATATTAGATACGTTTATGGTAAATAGAGTCCAAAGTTAAGTACGTGAAGAGATCTCCATATAAGAATATTGATTAGTTAGATAAAAGTAAATGTTATATAACAAATATATAGTCAAATTTGTTTTCCTTTTTGTGGCAGGTAGGCGTTGAGGACATTTTTATAAGATTATCGTGTCCCATTAAATTGGAATACAAGTCACCATTCAATTGGTTTTCGAGACTCCATTAAATTGGAATAGATGGCTCCATTAAATTGGAATAGACGGCTCCATTAAATTGAAATAGATGGCTCCATTCAATTGGAATTTCAGGCTCCATTAAATTGGAATGAGGAATCCATTAAATTGGAATCACAGGCTCCATTAAATTGGAAATGCAAGGCTCCATTAAATTGGAAATGCAAGGCTCCATTAAATTGGAAATGCACGGCTCCATTAAATTGGAATATCAGGCTCCATTAAATTGGAAATGCAAGGCTCCATTAAATTGGAAATGCAAGGCTCCATTAAATTGGAAATGCAAGGCTCCATTAAATTGGAAATGCAAGGCTCCATTAAATTGGAATGACAGGCTCCATTAAATTGGAATGACAGGCTCCATTAAATTGGAAATGCAAGGCTCCATTAAATTGGAAATGCAAGGCTCCATTAGATTGGAATAACAGGCTCCATTAAATTGGAATGACAGGCTCCATTAAATTGGAATGACGGGCTCCATTAAATTGGAATGACAGGCTCCATTAGATTGGAATGACAGGCTCCATTAAATTGGAAATGCAAGGCTCCATTAAATTGGAATGACAGGCTCCATTCAATTGGAATAACAGACGCCATTAAGTTGGCATGACGGACTCCATTCAATTGGAATGACGGACTCCATTCAATTGGAATGACAAACTACATTACATTAGAACACCCGACTGCATTAAATTGGAACACTAGACTTCATTAAATTAGATAACAAAAGACTCCATTATATTGGATAATTAACTTCCATTACATTGAAACCCTTGTTTGGCAAATAGTTTCAAGATCTCCCTTCAGTTATGTAATCTGTGGTTTTAGCTTCATGTTTCTTCAAATACCATTTATTCAATAGATATATTTGTTAAGATAGTAAAGCCTGGTAGTAAATGTTGATGTACCTAACCCGTATTGCGAGAAGAAAGAGATATGAAAGGAGTAGTAGAAAAAAGCTGTATTTGAAAAAAATATACTCCTAATTATCAATCTTAATCATGGTTATGTAAGTAACTTCATGAAATAGGAACAGAAACCATACCTTAATAAGATACAAACCTGATATGAGTAAGCAATGCATATACATTTGTATTTATAAAGTATATCGGTTCAAGTAAATTTTGAAAGTGATAGATGATATTCGTACAATCCTACACTCGCATTAATAATTCCCTCAGTCGATAAAATTTAGTCTTAAATATCAACCACTTTATCAATGATGTGGCCGCCCGAAGAACCTCTGATTTGATCGGTGGTCGACTATGGTAAAGAAATGATACCTGACCTGACCAGATCAGCAATAATAATAAAATCTGATTGGGTGCTGGCCTTTATATAATAACGCTGACAAATAATATAAAACGTGTAATAGACAAAGTACCTAGTAGATAATTGAAATGTTAGAAATAGATCTACTGTTTTATTAGTGATTTGGCATCACTCCTGAGCCTCCGCAACAGGTCAGTTTCGATGTAATATCTCAACAGATTAGTCGTTTTAAAGTGCTCGAAATCGCTTATATTCCACTTTGATTGGTAATGGTAACCAACAGCATTTATTCAGCTGTTATATATTAGTGGCAACGAAGTAACCATAGGTACCTTATTAATTATTAATGCGTGTGATGGGAGTCAAGAAAACTAAACATACTGTTTCGTTGCTTCAACGAATGTGATTTTATATTGTCGAAAGCTACATAAGCCATATTTTGATACTTTTACTTACCTAATTCTAAAATTATGGTTGCATTTTTACAGCATGATATCAATTTTTGAGTGATTTGATAACATTTATTCGACTTGAAAAATGGATACTGAATCTAAATTGCGGTTTCTTATATTTCATAAGTTTGAGTCATATGTAATCAAATAAACTTACTACTTACCTTGTTGTCTACCTTTTGTTTTGTAAACAACAAGAGAAAATCGAGTTGATATCTATATTGGATAATAATGTTTCAAATAATAATAATAAATTCCAAAGGAATCAGATACATTTACGTACTTATATGTTACTCAAATTCTGATACTTAAATAGGACTCCCGTATCCGGATATTGTCGAATTTGGCGCGATACAGGTTTTTATAGAGCTAGTAAGAGAAAATCTAAATAAAACATCTTACAACCAATTCTTATTGTTACCTTATAAAAATGATAAGTAACAGCAATGTTATAATAGTAGAAACAAAGGAAAGGAAATATATAATATTACGCGAAGAGTGTTCATTTTGTTTATTACATCTGATAATTATTTTGATAATTAATTAGTATATAATATATTTAGTGTAGATATTTCTCAGTCAGTGACACTAGGTCTACGCCATTTAGATGAGGTGCGATTTCTTGCTTATGTAAAATTTGGTAAATATACATAGGTATTCTGTGGTAGTCATAGAAATAGAGATCTCAATTGATTTATGTGACGAAATCGTCGATACGTGACTTCGAAATGTATTTGTCTGGTATAAAATATTGAAATGTTACGTTGTGGCGTTATGGCGGAGTTCAAAGGTCGTTTATTTAACTTTTTGTGGTTTTAAAAGAGCATTTTTAATGGTATAAGTTCTGTAACTGCTGAATCGAGAGCTTTGGGAAATGTAAACTTCAACATATCAACAAATTTTATACTATATTCCGTGTTTTAAAGATGCTACTTACTCACATGGGTGATGTTTATAGACCATCAGTGATTTTAAAGGAGCATGGTCAAAAAGTGCATAAGTTCAAACTTCGAGAATACTGATTTGTATGCATTCCATTCCATTTATTTATACTCGACTCGTACTTACGACTATTTCTCGGTCATATAGTCTTAACGTGTCATGACTATTTTGCGAGTTGATTTATTGGGTTATTGGTGATATAACATATTTCCCAAATTGAAAGACTATAGAATATGGATGAAAAGGCTAGAAAACTATCATTTCAAGAACAACAGGACCTCTATCACAATATTTATCTTAGACTTAGAGTTAAAGCAGTAACAAGGAGAAAAAGGAGAAGGGAAAGGAATATACTTATAAGAGATAGCAAACAAAGAAGGATGATTTAGAGAAGTAGATGTATCTTATATTAAGGAAATGGAGACAAACCAACGTAAGTTTAAATTGTATAATCCACAGGGTCTAGTGACACGCACCGGTGGGGATGTCACGGTTAGGAATGAACAGTTAGGACAAACACTAAGGCTACATCTGAAGAATGTAGAAGAATAGAAAGCAATCGTAGAAAATGAGACTGAGTACACATTTATATGTATATATTCCTTATTTGTTGCACCAAGGTTGTATTACGACAAAGCTTGTATTACGGGTACACTGTCTGTCAACTTTAGGGCAAGGCAGAGGAATTGTAGACTAACTTAAACATAATTACAATACTTACCTACTCACACATAACTGGGATTCTATAGATTCCCTGTAATTCAAACACATTATTGATATGCAGTTAGGCATAAAGTGAATTCTGTGAATTTGAGTTCAAATAATTAAAAGCTTTTTAACATGGAAGGGATGTAGTGTTTGTGGTAGTATCTATACATAAATAGATATACGCTGTCTCGGGCGCACGTCACATGGGATGCTGCGTTAGTGACACGCGAGCCGTGGCGAGAGTGAATGCTACACATCGCTGTGTGTGCGTGCGACGAGTGAGCCAGTGTTACGAACATATGCCTTCTACAGGCAGATCCTACAAACTGCAATTAGCAAAAAACAGATACATGCGCTGCGGTCGGTAACACGGGAGAAACTAATGTCCCGTTATCTCGGCTCAAGCGATGCAATTATACGTGCATAAAAAAGACAATACATATTATATTTAATTTTAAGTAAAAGTGATTTTCTCAAACATGCAATGAAATATTGTCTTTGCGTTCCTCATAATAGGCTCGGAAGTATCGGTTTTTGGGCGCAACGACTCGAGAGGACTGTAAAGGGATTTCATACTGCTTTTCAGGCCTAGGCCTGCAAAGTAACTTTTTTTTGGTTTCAACAACAAGGTCATTCACACAGCTGGCTGGTTTGACAAAAAGCAGGTTTTGTTTTTAAAGGTTGGTTGTTAGACACTTGTGGAAAAAAAAATTCAAGATGGCGACTTTTTTTTTTCAAAATTTCAAATTGGTGCTAGGCGGCTAAACCTCGGTATCGGGGGGCTCTTGGGGCTCAAAAATATGAATCTGAAATCTTGTCCGAAAATTCGGTCAAATTCGGAAAATATCGAAAAAAAAAAAAACGATTTGTATGGAGAAAATTTCAAATTGGTCCTAGGAGGCTGAAATTCGGTATCCGGGGGTTTTTGGGAGTCAGAATCTGAAATCGGATTTTTAAATTCGGTCAAATTCGGAAAATATCGGACAAACAATATTAAGTGTTTGTATAGAATCTTTTTTATCGATTCTTATTTTTTTTATGTGGTAATACCACATTTTATATTTATAAATAATGTCACAAAGGTAAATTAGGAAAGAAAAATTGAATGCGATCTACTACAATCGAAGCGGGGTTTGAACCCGCGACCTCTGCGTTTCCGGCGCATTGCTCTCCCAACTGAGCTATCCGACCGCTACGTCAATCACACCAAATCTTTCATCCCTTAATTATTTACTGCACTGGAGCGCCCTCTGCGTCATATATGTTTTTGAAATGCTTATGCGCATTAGCCATACCCTAGGATGTGCGTTTTACACACACGATCCCCAATCCCCATTGCTTTACAGCAAGTGTGACTGCGAGAGAGATGGCGCTGTTCTAAATATTTGTATAGAATCTTTTTTATCGATTCTTATTTTTTTATGTGGTAATACCACATTTTATTTTTATAAATAATGACACAAAGGTAAATTAAGAAAGAAAAGTTGAATGCGATCTACTACAATCGAAGCGGGGTTTGAACCCGCGACCTCTGCGTTTCCGGCGCATTGCTCTCCCAACTGAGCTATCCGACCGCTACGTCAATCACACCAAATTTTTCATCCCTTAATTCTTTACGCCACTGGAGCGCCCTCTGCGTCATATATGTTTTTGAAATGCTTATGCGCATTAGCCATACCCTAGGATGTGCGTTTTACACACACGATCCCCAATCCCCATTGCTTTACAGCAAGTGTGAAGACTGCGAGAGAGATGGCGCTGTTATAAATATTTGTATAGAATCTTTTTTATCGATTCTTATTTTTTTTATGTGGTAATACCACATTTTATTTTTATAAATAATGACACAAAGGTAAATTAAGAAAGAAAAATTGAATGCGATCTACTACAATCGAAGTGGGGTTTGAACCCGCGACCTCTGCGTTTCCTGCGCATTGCTCTCCCAACTGAGCTATCCGACCGCTACGTCAATCACACCAAATCTTTCATCCCTGTGTAACACTTGTTGTGTACACTGGCTAATGCGCATAAGCATTTCAAAAACATATATGACGCAGAGGGCGCTCCAGTGGCGTAAAGAATTAAGGGATGAAAGATTTGGTGTGATTGACGTAGCGGTCGGATAGCTCAGTTGGGAGAGCAATGCGCCGGAAACGCAGAGGTCGCGGGTTCAAACCCCGCTTCTCAATTTTTCTTTCTTAATTTACCTTTGTGTCATTATTTATAAAAATAAAATGTGGTATTACCACATAAATAAGAATCGATAAAAAAGATTCTATACAAATATTTAGAACAGCGCCATCTCTCTCGCAGTCTTCACACTTGCTGTAAAGCAATGGGGATTGGGGATCGTGTGTGTAAAACGCACATCCTAGGGTATGGCTAATGCGCATAAGCATTTCAAAAACATATATGACGCAGAGGGCGCTCCAGTGCAGTAAAGAATTAAGGGATGAAAGATTTGGTGTGATTGACGTAGCGGTCGGATTGCTCAGTTGGGAGAGCAATGCGCCGGAAACGCAGAGGTCGCGGGTTCAAACCCCGCTTCGATTGTAGTAGATCGCATTCAATTTTTCTTTCTTAATTTACCTTTGTGTCATCTATACTATTATAAAATCCTAAATGTGTATTGAAAATTAATTTTCTATGGAGGGAGGTCATGATTTCAGGAAAAATCTCGATAGCGTGATGCAGGATCGTCATTTGTTTCGTATGGGCGTGCGATGCCATGCCAGCCTGGCGCCATCTGTTTTCAAAAAAACCTTTGTCCTCGCATCACGCTGAAACGGCTGGATAAAAAGTTACCAATTTTGGTACAGGAATAGCTGAACATCCAAAGATGGTTATAGGATACTTTTTATTATGATTAATATTTATCTCTGAAAACATGAATTCCATGAAATATTTTCCTTACAATGTGTAACCTTATATTGACAGCGTTTGTGATTTTGAATTTAGAACGACGCGACCCCCGCGTGGCACTTACGTAAACAAAAACTAAAAAGTATGAATTCGACATATTAATACCTCTGCGCGGCTCACCGGTATTATTAATAAGGTTAAGGTTGTTTGAGGTGTTGAGTTACGGAAACCGTGTCAGTTAGATAGATAGAAAAGATGGCGCCAATTGTCGACCAACACAGACGAAAATATGAGTGCAATGTTCGTTGTAAATTGGCATGCAAAAAATAAAAAACACCAAACATACATTTCTTTTAAAACACAATTTGCTAACAATAGGAACTAATAAATGCTCTTTTATTGAATATGCAATTATATTCTTCTGTAGTTTGTAAGTATTGACCATAAAAAAGCCCGGAGACGCAATAAAAAATGTTAATGAATAAAACAGATTTTTTAATGCCATTTTATCGAGTGTAATTGAAATAAAAGTATCTCGAATCAATTTAAGTAAATTAAATACATTTTTAAACATGTTTTACCAACCAACATTTAGAACACTAGGCGAGTTTTTTTGTATTGTTTGTGTTTGGCCTAACTTACTAATAAGGTAGCGAAATGTATAATAAACGATAAATATACGATATATTTAGCCACAATTTTGCATCCATGCAGTTTTTTTATATATATAATTTATTCAAAGTAATAAAATATATCATAATTTTTTTGTTTTTAACGGTGTGTTGAGATTTTGTTCTCAATGACCTATTTTCCGCTAGATGGCGTTGTTTCCTTGACGAAATCTCCATACTAGCGGCTGCATCGCGCGGTTAAGATTTTTCCTGAGTTAATAACACCAGCTCCATATATGTAAAGTCTTGGAGCCATTGATGGGTCTTCTCGACACCGAGGCCAAGGATTCACGCACGTCGTTGCGTGCCTGTGACCACGATTCGGCACAAGCTAGGTTGTAGCTGTGATGGGTTAACCGGGACTTCGAGAATTACTACCGAAGTTGTTGAATATTGATCGCATACCTAATATAAGCAGCAGTGTATCAGTTATTGAGAGTTGCTTGCTGCTCGACAATGTATGCATTTTGTATGAAAAACAACCATTATTCGAGACAAGACAAAATTATTAAATTTACAATGTAGAAAGGATTTCACCTAGCCGGGATTTGAACCCAGAACCTACTGAAATAATAACCGTGTCATCTCATGCATTTTCCTTTGCTTCCGTATACGGATAACAAAACAGTGAGGCCATCACGTATCCGTTCAGTGGTGCTGTCGCCATTATTGACGTACGCTCGATTGATTTAAGTTGGCACCTGAATCTTATGGCGTTACTTAGGAAATTATTATGACAGGTCATATTATTATATTAGTACCATTGTAGACAAAAATAATTTATTGTCATCATAATAGATGTCATTAATATATTATGTTCAGGTAGGACTATGAGCTAATTATTTTTCAAGGTGCTTTGAATAGTTATCTACTATAAACAATAAATATTAAAAACGATCTTTTAAACTTACCCAAGTCTTGACTCAATTTTAATTAAACCAAGATGATCTTCACAAGCGTAGCACCGAAGGTGCGGAGCGTTCTAGGGAAGTCGCCCACCCACTAATTTAAGTAGTAACTTAATGCGAGGCCGTAGGCCGAGCCCTACGTATCACCGAAGGTGCAGAGCGTCCCAGGAAAGCCGCTCATACATTTAAACTTATATTAAGTGGGTGGGCGGGCCTCGCATTAAGTTATTTAAATCTACAATAGACAATAAATGTTCAAAACATTTTCTTAAACATAAGTCTTGCCTAAATTTTAATTAAACCAAGATCATGTTCACAAGCGTAGCACCGCAGGTGCGGAGCGTCCTAGGGAAGGCGCCCGCGCACTAATATAAGTAGTAACTTAATGCGAGGCCGTAGGCCGAGCTTCACATAGCACCGGAGGATCAGAGCATCCCGGGAAAGCCGCTCATATATTTAAACTTATATTAAGTGGGTGGGCGGCCTCGCATTAAGTTATTTGAACATATTTTAAGTGGGTGGGCATCTTCCCTGGGACGCTCCGCACCTTCGGTGCTAAGTTACTTTATAAACCCTTTGTAATTTAATGCGAGGCCGTAGGCCGAGTTCCACGAGCGTCTCAGGGAAGCCGCCAACCCACTTAACATATGTTTAAGTTACAATACAATACAATACAACAACACTTTATTGCACACCAACAAGAAAAATATTACATGAGAAATCTTAAATTAAACAATAGTAGACAATAGGCGGTCTTATCGCCAAAGAGCGATCTCTTCCAGACAACCTTTGGGTAGCGGAGAGAACAAAATTAAACAGAAAATAGTAGGTGGTGAGATAAGAACTTCAAGTAAATTACAGAAACAAAATATTAGACAGATAGGTCATACACTTACACAAATAAGTATCTATATATATATATATATAAAAACATACATAAACGTACATACATACAAAAGGGAAGAATGAAAAGAATATCACAGCTAACATTAGACTTATAATGAAAAACGACAAGTTACTTAATAGGCGGCTTCTTTCGGCCTCGCATCAAGTTACTTCGACTTATATTAAGTGGGTGGGCGGCTTCTTTGGGACGCTCCGCACCTACGGTGCTACGCGGAGCTCGGCCTTCGGCCTCGCATTAAGTTACTTCAATTTATATTAAGTGGGTGGGCGTCTTCCTTGAGACGCTCCGCACCTTCGGTGCAACAAGGAGCTCGGCCTTCGGCCTCGCATTAAGTTACTTTAATTTATATTAAGTGGATGGGCGGCTTCCTTGGGACGCTCGGCACCTACGGAGCTACGCGGAGCTCGGCCTTCGGCCTCGCATTAAGTTACTTCAACTTATATTAAGTGGGTGGGCGGCTTCCTTGGGACGGACGCTCCGCACCTACGGTGCTACGTGGAGCTCGGCCTCCGGCCTCGCATTAAGTTACTTTAACTTATATTAAGTGGATGGGCGGCTTCTTTGGGACGCTCCGCACCTACGGTGCTACGCGGAGCTCGGCCTGCGGCCTCGCATTAAATTACTTCAACTTATATTGAGTGGGTGGGCGGCTTCCTTGGGACGCTCCGCACCTACGGTGCTACGCGGAGCTCGGCCTTCGGCCTCGCATTAAGTTACTTTAATTTATATTAAGTGGGTGGGCGGCTTCTTTGCGACGCTCCGCACCTTCGGTGCAACAAGGAGCTCGGCCTTCGGCCTCGCATTAAGTTACTTCAACTTATATTGAGTGGATGGGCGGCTTCCTTGGGACGCTCGGCACCTACGGTGCTACGCGGAGCTCGGCCTTCGGCCTCGCATTAAGTTACTTCATTTAGTAAGGTAGAGTACTCGGTAAGACCGGACTTGACGGTGACCAGTCAACGTTTCCTGGAGGAATCTTGGATAACACTGGTACTACGGGGGGAGGGGGGCCACACTGGTCGTGCTGTCAGTGCCCCTCCCAGAAGGAGTCGGACTCGTAGGGGTTGTGGCTCTGGATAAGTAGGGCAGTGAGGTCTCGAATTTCATTTGTGTGAAGCATACCTTTCGGGACCAGGGGACGCATCGCGCTCTGATCCGGGGCTCGAGGAGCGATGTGATCTCCGCCGTTAGAGGGTTCCGTCAAGCTTTTAGCGGGGCGGTCCCTCCAGTGGTGGTTGCCACCTTACCAACATCAAGGTGCAATTGAGTCTAAGTTACGAGGTTTTGTCGGTAACCCTCTACCTCTTACACACGTGATTGTCCGGGGCCTGGGCTGATCCTCGAAGGTCTTGGGTACTTGTAATGGGGGTTAACTCCACGGTTTGCGTGTGGCTTCTAGCAGGTCGACTTTCCTATATCTGCGGACCGACTCAGCGTAAGGATGTGCTTCGCCCTCCCATCCGGGTAAGTGGGTGGGCGGCTTCCTTGGGACGGACCCTCCGCACCTACGGTGCTACGTGGAGCTCAGCCTCCGGCCTCGCATTAAGTTACTTTAACTTATATTAACTGGATGGGCGGCTTCTTTGGGACGCTCCGCACCAACGGTGCTACGCGGAGCTCGGCCTGCGGCCTCGCATGAAATTACTTCAACTTATATTGAGTGGGTGGGCGGCTTCCTTGGGACGCTCCGCACCTACGGTGCTACGCGGAGCTCGGCCTTCGGCCTCGCATTAAGTTACTTTAATTTATTTTAAGTGTGTAGGCGGCTTCTTTGCGACGCTCCGCACCTTCAGTGCTACGCGGAGCTCGGCCTGCGGCCTCGCATTAAGTTACTTCAACTTATATTAAGTGGATGGGCGGCTTCCTTGGGACGCTCGGCACCTACGGTGCTACGCGGAGCTCGGCCTTCGGCCTCGCATTAAGTTACTTCAACTTATATTAAGTGGGTGGGCGGCTTCTTTGGGACGGACGCTCCGCACCTACGGTGCTACGTGGAGCTTGGCCTCCGGCCTCGCATTAAGTTACTTTAACTTATATTAAGTGAATGGGCGGCTTCTTTGGGACGCTCTGCACCTACGGTGCTACGCGGAGCTCGGCCTGCGGCCTCGCATTAAATTACTTCAAACTTATATTGAGTGGGTGGGCGGCTTCCTTGGGACGCTCCGCACCTACGGTGCTACGCGGAGCTCGGCCTTCGGCCTCGCATTAAGTTACTTTAATTTATATTAAGTGGGTGGGCGGCTTCTTTGCGACGCTCCGCACCTTCAGTGCTACGCGGAGCTCGGCCTGCGGCCTCACATTAAGTTACCTCAACTTATACTAAGTGGGTGGGCGGCTTTCTTGGGACGGAAGCTCCGCACCTACGGTGCTACGCGGAGCTTGGCCTTCGGCTTCGCATTAAGTTACTTCGATTCATTTTAAGTGGGTGGGCAGTTTTTGTTGGGACCTTGGGCCTTCGGCCTCGCATTAAGTTACTTCAACTTATATTAAGTGGATGGGCGGCTTCTTTGCGACGCTCCGCACCTTCGGTGCTACGCGGAGCTTGGCCTGCGGCCTCGCATTAAGTTACTTCAACTTATATTAAGTGGGTGGGCGGCTTCCTTGGAACGCTCGGCACCTACGGTGCTACGCAGAGCTCGGCCTTCGGCCACGCATTAAGTTACTTCAACTTATATTAAGTGGGTGGGCGGCTTTCTTGGGACGCTCCGCACCTACGGTGCTACGCGGAGCTCGGCCTTCGGCCTCGCATTAAGTTACTTTAATTTATATTAAGTGGGTGGGCGGCTTCTTTGCGACGCTCCGCACCTTCAGTGCTACGCGGAGCTCGGCCTGCGGCCTCACATTAAGTTACCTCAACTTATACTAAGTGGGTGGGCGGCTTTCTTGGGACGGAAGCTCCGCACCTACGGTGCTACGCGGAGCTTGGCCTTCGGCTTCGCATTAAGTTACTTCGATTCATTTTAAGTGGGTGGGCAGTTTTCTTGGGACCTTGGGCCTTCGGCCTCGCATTAAGTTACTTCAACTTATATTAAGTGGATGGGCGGCTTCTTTGCGACGCTCCGCACCTTCGGTGCTACGCGGAGCTTGGCCTGCGGCCTCGCATTAAGTTACTTCAACTTATATTAAGTGGGTGGGCGGCTTCCTTGGGACGCTCGGCACCTACGGTGCTACGCAGAGCTCGGCCTTCGGCCACGCATTAAGTTACTTCAACTTATATTAAGTGGGTGGGCGGCTTTCTTGGGACGCTCCGCACCTACGGTGCTAGACGGAGCTCGGCCTTCGGCCTCGCATTAAGTTACTTCGACTTATATTAAGTGGGTGGGCGGCTTCCTTAGGAGGCTCCGCACCTTCGGTGCTACGCGGAGCTCGGCCTTTGGCCTCGCAATAAGTGTAGTGAACGTATGATATTGTGTTTACGCGTGCGAAGCCGCGGGTAAAAGCTAGTTATTTATAAAAATATTAAGTGTTATTCTTTGAAGTATATTTTTTTATTTCATTGTATGTTTGAGAAAAGCACTATATATGCCTCGTCGTGAAAACGGATTCCCGGCCTCGTATCACTATCCTAATATATACCTACTTGGCCGGAAATCCTCATTTTCCCGGCCTCTGATGTAATGTATTATTGCGTCCGACTTACGTGCGCTTGTTTTAATTATGAACTTAAGGTTTATATCTATATGATCTTCTACTAGCGAATGAATTATTAAATTAACGAACTAAAATGGCCGGTAAGACAATTTCTTTTGAAAAAATGAGCAATATCAATTCGATATGCAATTAATATGAGGCAATTAACCACGAAAAATAGAAGAATTACTTCTGACTTAATCCAAATTAGGGATAAAGGGAATATTGGAACGAACTCACTCAGTTTAACCGTTATTCGACATATTCTGGAATTTCTGGATGTAATCGCAGCTGCTTCTGTTGTGAAGTCCTGAAGCTAACAGTCCGTTGTGGTTGGCTGGATCTCCGTGGAGTCTTCACTTCACTGATACTTTCTTCGACGAACAAAGACAGTCCTCTGGCAAAAAACCGTTACGTAGGCCGGCCGTCGTAGTTCCCCGCGGCTGCTTTGTTCGGTAAATCTGCTTCAAGGTGGGATGCTGCGGCGGCGGGCTCGCGAAGAACTCGTCCGTGCAACAAAGCGCGATTCAGGCTGCGAGATGAACTCTTGCGGCTCTTCTTCGACGGGTGAAGGACCAATGTTGAGGCCTAGGTTCCTTTATAGTGTATTCGGGAATAGTCTAGGTGGATATTCAATAAGAATATTTTATTTAACTTTAAATTAAATAAATATATTGTCAAAATCAGAAATACAGAGTGTTGGTCGTTCCAAGGATCGTTTAAAATTGACCGTTGAAGGCGGCCGGTGGCGGTTGTACCCGAAGGGCCCGATGATCGGCGATCATCGTGCTTCGGCGGAAGACGTCGGTGGTGACGTCAGTTTGGATGCGTTCTAAACAGGCTCCAAGTGGGTGCATGGTAGAACACGATTCCCAGGCCAGGGTTGCAAGCAAGCAGCAGACTGAGCTCGATTAAAAATAAGATTACAAAGTCACAACTGCTACTAAGTCCTGATATAGTTACGCTCTTGTGGAAGTACCTGCTATAGTTAGTCTATAGACGAGTGCATCACGTGTGGCAGTAAGCCGCAGTATCTCGTATAATCCTGGATTGTCTCACCCGGTGTCATTTCCGGCCGCCGACGCGACTGATCTGTCTACGGCCCCGACACTGCGAGAGGTTGTTTATTTACAAATATACTCACAATACGTGTATTATATAGAAGAGCATTGGACTGAACTTACTGTGCCACAGACAACAACGGCCCCGACACTGCGAAAGGATGTTTATATCCAAATATACTCACAATACATGTATTATATAGAAGAGCATTGGACTGAACTTACTGTGCCACAGACAACAACGGCTCCGACACTGCGACCGGTTGTTTATTTACAAAATAATATACTCACAATACATGTATTATATAGAAGAGCATTGGACTGAACTTACTGTGCCACAGACAACAACGGCTCCAACACTGCGACAGGTTGTTTATTTACAAAATAATATACTCACAATACATGTATTATATAGAAGAGCATTGGACTGAACTTACTGTGCCACAGACAACAACGGCCCCAACACTGCGAAAGGATGTTTATATCCAAATATACTCACAATACATGTATTACATAGAAGAGCATTGGACTGAACTTACTGTGCCACAGACAACAACGGCCCCGACACTGCGAGAGGATGTTTATATACAAATACACTCACAATACATGTATTATATAGAAGAGCATTGGACTGAACTTACTGTGCCACAGACAACAACGGCCCCGACACTGCGACAGGTTGTTTATTTACAAAATAATATACTCACAATACGTGTATTATATAGAAGAGCATTGGACTGAACTTACAGTGCCACAGACGACAACGGCGTCGACACTGCGAAAAGAGACTTTGTATAAGTACAGTGAGTGATACGAATCTCACTGTGAGCTGGCTCCCATTGATAAAGGAATTAATAATTAATAAAATAATAAATTCATTAAGTATTTCAGAATTCTTGATTCAATAGTTTCTTAGTTTTGACTTAGTTTGACGACGCGTTTGGCTCGGTTTGTAGACACCTGCCTACTGAGCCGGCGGTCCCGGGTTCGAATCCCGGCCAGGGCAAATATTTGTATGATGAACTCGAATATTTGTGCTTGGGTCATGGTTGTTCTATATATTTATCTATATAAGTACGTATATCGTCGTCTAGTATCCATAACACAAGCCTTCTTGGGCTTAATTTGGGACTAGATCGATTTGTGTGAGGTTTTCCGATATTTATTTATTTATTTAGTTAAATGGCTAAAGAATTATATAGTAATGGTTAAAGAATTATATGGCTATGTTAATACTGATAATTACCTATAGTCAAATATATACGCGACATAAAGGTGACCCTACATCAACAACGGGCAGTGTCTTGTCAGGTTTGCGGTCGCGTATCGATCGGTCTTTCCAGCCACCAAAGATGGGTGCTTCGCACACTGATGACTACAAGTCGTCTGTAATAGACTGAAGGGCCGTTGATGATGATGAAAGTGATTAATATATAATAAATAATAAATTCATTAAGTATTTCAGAATTCTTGATTCAATAGTTTCTTAGTTTTGACTTAGTTTGACGACGCGTTTGGCTCGGTTTGTAGACACCTGCCTACTGAGCCGGCGGTCCCGGGTTCGAATCCCGGCCAGGGCAAATATTTGTATGATGAACTCGAATATTTGTGCTTGGGTCATGGTTGTTCTATATATTTATCTATATAAGTACGTATATCGTCGTCTAGTATCCATAACACAAGCCTTCTTGGGCTTAATTTGGGACTAGATCGATTTGTGTGAGGTTGTCCGATATTTATTTATTTATTTAGTTAAATGGCTAAAGAATTATATAGTAATGGTTAAAGAATTATATGGCTATGTTAATACTGATAATTACCTATACTCAAATATATACGCGACATAAAGGTGACCCTACATTAACAACGGGCAGTGTCTTGTCAGGTTTGCGGTCGCGTATCGATCGGTCTTTCCAGCCACCAAAGATGGGTGCTTCGCACACTGATGACTACAAGTCGTCTGTAATAGACTGAAGGGCCGTTGATGATGATGAAAGTGATTAATATATAATAAATATGTGTTCAGGTTTAGGTAGGCGAAAAGGACTTGTCCTGTCATTATGTTAATAATTATTAACATTTTCAGTCTGGAATTATTTAAGAAATAAACTGATATAATTAGTTATAACTTCTTTTGCAATCAATTAATTAAATCTTGATATTCTTGAAACTCGGTTACAATTAGTTTGCAACATTAAAGTTGGTGCCCTTAATTTAAATAGATGACAGCGGACCTATATTTGAGTTTATTTTACGATCTACTAATAGTTACAAACTGAATAACTTATACATTAAAATACATACGAACCGGGTGTTTGGAATCGGTACGCGATTCACCATCAGGAGCTACGATCAGCCGCGGCGAAGGCCAACCGAAAACTATTTTTATATGTCTGAGACTCCCGGGAGCTTTCTATGGAAAATCCTTATTTAGTATAGTCACATACGAGAGTGACGGATGTTTTATTTTATAACTTACTTATAATAAAGAAAATAAATAAATATTTAGAAACAACCGAGCTATAGCGGTTAACCGGTTCACATTTAACTTATCGAACACTTTATGCTCAATTTTCCTATAGCAAGTCTCAGTCTGTAGTTTGGAGGCACAAAACTGTTTTTAAAAGCTTTTATTTAACTTGCATTGTATGTATGTATGTATCTAAGTATGTTTGTTCGGGTGAAATCTTGCCATTCAATTTTGAAGCAGATATCGTCAACCGATTGAGCTGAAATTTTGCATACTTACTTAACTTTGATGACAATACATTAATAAAGAACCATGGGGCTGATCTGATGATGGAGCCGGAAGGTGGCCATAGGAACTCTATAATAGAAAAAGCAATCCTACCGAGCTTGGGCTGTTTAGAATCGTCTCAGTGAGCATTTGATGGATATCCAAAGAAAAGTACAGTCGGCTATAAAAGCTTGCCACTAAAATGTCATTTTTGACAGAAACTTATTTGGACACAAAACTAGCTATATGACAGACAACACACACAGATAATGATGATTGCAATTAGGGAACCTATAGGTACCGTAACTTTTTTGGTTTTGGACGTCAATAACATACGAGTTAGTGATCTTTTGTAGTCAGTTAGAGTACCGACCAAGTGCGAGTTGACTCGCGCACCGAGGGTTCCGTACAATCGTAGATTAGTCAAATCATGTCATGGTTTTCTAGGGGTGGACAAAGTAACCTTGTAGGGTCAAAGTACCCCGACCTTACGGTAAGGTGGAAGTACTAGTACTCGACGCGGTACCAATACGCGTCACCATACTTTCAACTGCGATAAATAAGATAAGATTACCGTTACTTTCATAGCAAATAGAATGAATACTTGAGCAATGTTTGTAGCTATCGAATTTCACACGCAAAATAATAAAATATACAACCTGACTGCCTGCAAAAGCTCGTGACATGTACTGGGACAATCCTATTGACTTACGAGTACATTTCATTACATTACGAGTTTTTTTTATATGATCATTATATAATATAAATACCATTTAATAAAGGTAAAAGTCATACCTCTCATAAGGGATGAATAAACTTGCGATAGACGTGTAAATTAACGTACTATTACGAAACATAAAATAAATATCCCTTGCAATGTCGAGTACTAGTACTTCCACCTTATATATTGAATATTAAGAGGCCTTATTCATTTTAAAATTTATTTTTTTCATATTATGACAAATATATTGATAATTTCAACCAACTTTTTGAAGTGAATAATACTTTCCCCCGAGTTCTAGGTAGTAACGTAGCTATTTCATGCTTTTATTGCATGCAGTCGGAAATAAGTTGAAAAAAACTAAATTTCCGCGTGAATTTTGTCAATTTCGAGTAGTTTTTGAAACAAAATTTATCAATGGAAAATTCAAACTGTAGGCTTGAAATATATACTAATAAATCCCATTAGCCCAGTTCTAGGTAGTAACATCAATAATATGTTAAATAACATAGAGAAAAATTTCAAACACAATCAGCATTTTCAAAGGAATAAGGCCTCTTAATGGGTATAAACATTTTCTAACGGACCCTGAGTGTGCGTTAGGTATAAAATAAGTTTTTGTAAGCAACCTCTGTAAATCTTAGAAAATATTATTCAAATGCATTTCTTATGCACTAGGGTGCATCCTGTATTATTTTCTAACAATTTTGACGAGAGATTATACCAGCGTAATATGAAACAAGTAAAAAAAAAAAAAAACATATAAATCACTTAAAAATTTATACAAGTGACTTTTTGCGACTAAAATGTGTTTAAAATTATGAAAAAATTCAATTGCCTATGTAAAATAAAGATATTGATGTATCTTTATCAAATCAAACTGACATGACTTTGATTTTATAACAGATACATCAATATCTTTATTTTACATAAGCAACTGAATTTTTAAATCTTTATCTGGGTCACAAAATTGAAATAATGACGTCTTTCCATAGAAAACCGGTTGTCAATACAATCTGTGAAAGAGATCTAAAATATTCTCTGTACAAAAGCTAATCATTCAAATTCCAAACCTGTGTTGATTTTCTTACAACGTGCGGAAAAACGGGTTTTTTCCACTTAAATATTTATTTATTTATTTACACACACAACTGTCCTTACAGACTTACCTAATTCTACAGCATGGAATATTTACAAAATAGACACAAACACAGGCATAGTACACAAATGCAACACTACACGTCAACTATTTATACTATTTACTATACAGCATAACATAAAACATAGTGTGGCCCTTGTGAATTCGCTCAAAGAACAAAAGAAAAGATCAGATACGTTTGCTACTCGATTGAGAGTGCGAAGCGCTCTGGTAAAGGTAATATTACATACATACATAATGTTTTGATGATATGATATAAATATTATTGTCTATAAAATGAAAAAAACTTGAATAAATAACGAACCACACAATAGACCTTCAAGTATGTTGTTATTCAATTCTATAGTTGTAATTCAATAAACATCCTTTGTTAGATTATGTTTGGCAGAAACAAATAAAACCATGAAACATAAGGTCGTAGCTTGTGATGTAAATATCGTGCGTACATACAAAAATTATTAAACACAAATTATGCGTTTGCTATTTTTGCGAATAAAGTCATAACCCCGTATTTTTATAATAGTGCGACTTGTACTCTCTCAGGAGTAGAAAAATATTAATAAACATTGCATCTGAAATTAGACTTAATAGGCGAGGTCTCGCGAAAGTACTTCAATGTTTAATTAATAAAAAGTTATAAAAACATGATTAAAACTAATAACCACTAGATACATGGACATCCCACACAAATTACTTAAGTACGATACCTACGGTCCAGTGCCATCGCTTTGGCGGGAAATTTTACGAAATTTTCTACCATTTTGCTTATGTAATGACAATAACAATGACAAGTTGTCATTGCCATTAAATTGTTAAACAGTCTTTGCAGCTCACAGATAGAGAATTTAAGACAAAATTAGTTTCAAAATAAAAATTATTATATAAAAATTAAAATTTCTTCTCATGTAATTCCGACTTCAACGTGACCGCCATCAATTACTGAGTTAGAACAGTTGGTACCTTTTAATAGGTATATACGATTGTAAATATAATGAATTTATATTAAAGATTACGATTTTGTAAAAACATGACACTAGGAAAACACACCATTGACACACCGAGCAAAAAGCCAACTAGACAGTAGTTCAAAATATAAAAAGAACTTACAACTAAATGGCCAGCGTTATATTCCAACACCCCCCCCCATAACGTGGGCATCGTCAGCTATGTCACACCAAGCTGCCTGGTAAACTCCTGGTGCTTTACACAACCCAGCGGCTTAGTGAACACATCTGCTACCATTACATCAGTAGGGATGTACTTACATTATCTTTACATTGAAACGATCTACCATATCTCTAATGGTACCTAATTTCAATGTGCTTGCTCCTTTTGTGATGAACTCTATTAACAGGTAGTTGCTTAGCAGACTGGTTGTCACAATAGAACACAATGTTGCAAGCAGATATCATCAATAACTCTTTCAACAACGCTTGGAGGAACACCGCCTCCCTACTAGCTTCGCTTAAGCTAATATACTCCGCCTCGGTGGACGACAACGCAATACACGTCTGTTTATAACTGCCCCATGATATCGAATTACCACCGTACTTAAACAAATATCCTGTGTACGACTTTCGATCGGAATCAGAGGCCCAGTCAGCATCGGAATAACCCTCTAAGATGGGTTTCTCATTGGATTTATTACACCAAAGCTTTTTGTTTAGTACCTTTGAGATACCTCAAAACACGCTTAGGTTGATTCCAATGGAATTCCGTATAACAACTGTTATATCTACTTAAATATGACACGGCAAACGAAATATCAGGTCGCGTAGTTACACATAAGTACATTAGACTACCAATTAACACTTGGTACGGAAACTTACTGACATTGTTATTCGTAGCATCAAAGCTCTCACTGACAGAACTAATGTTAGTAATCATGGGAGACTTTACAGACTTGCAGTCTGTCATGCCAAAACGATCTAACAACCTGTCGATCCGATTTTCCTGACTAAGTCTAATAGAAGTAGCATCACGCTCTACTTTAATACCTAACATATTTCGTACCGGCCCTAAGTCTTTTATTTTAAAGAACTTCAGCAAAGAGGATTTCAACGTCTCTGCTATGCGCATGTCATTGTAGAACACGAAAAAATCGTCGACATACAAAGCAATAAGAACAATCGACTCACCAGATCTCCTTGTGAAGATGCAGTCTTCTTGCTTACATTGTTTGTATCCCATAGAAAGTAAAACATCTTTTACCTTTTCATACCAGCATCGCGAAGCTTGTTTCAACCCGTAAACCGCCTTTCGTAGTCTATAGACTTTGTTTTCACTCCCAGGGCATATGAAACCTTCCGGTTGTTGCATAAAAATCTCCTCATGCAAATCACCATTAAGGAATGCAGTCTGTACATCCAAATGATCATTCTTAAGGTTCATTTTGACAGCCAGAGACAATAACAATCTAATAGAACAGTATCGAACAGTTGGTGAAAAAGTTTCATGGAAGTCCTCTCCATACTTTTGGGTAAAGCCTTTCGCGACCAACCTCGCTTTGTAACGCGTTATATTTCCGTCAGAGTCCCGTTTTAGTGTAAAAATCCATTTATTTTGTCCATTTATTATCAACTGGTTTCTCAGTAAGCTCCCAAGCTCCATGTAAGATGAAAGAATCGATCTCTTCCTGCATGGCTTTCTGCCATAATTCTTTATCTTCACAGGTTAAAGCTTCTTTGACAGTTCGCGGCTCTATGGGTTCCGATACGTTACACACGTTCGTTACATTACACGTCGGTCTTAGTATACGTGGACGAAGGTTATATCGTTGACTAGTAGACTCACATGCCGGTCCAGGCTCTGTCACCGAGTCTTCACTAGGCTCATGCTCACACTCCATCTCAACAAGACGATTCGGCAACTCGACGGGAACACATTCCGGCTTCACCTCAACAGGGCAATCTGAAGATTCAACCAACACAGGTTCTCGCTCCGCCTCAACCGGTGTAGTTTTCAGACATTCCTCATCACCACCTCCTGTAAGATAAATAGGTTCAAACACACGTTTTTGACCAATTTTAGAGTGCCTACCCGGAAACACAGATTCGTTGAAAATCACATCACGTGATACAACAATCTTATTGTCATCAGGATTGAACAACCGATATCCTTTCACGTTTTCTTGGTAACCTAAAAAGATTAGTTTCTTACTTTAAGGGTCTAACTTTTTTCGTTTGCAGTCATCAACATGTACAAATGCCTCACAACCAAAGACACGCAGATTCTTAAGACTAACACGTTTACCGCTCCATACCTCTTCCGGTAATTAACCAGAAAGTCGTGAGCTCGGTGACCGGTTGATAAGAATTGCCGCCGTATTTGCAGCCTCTGCCCACATCTTGTCGTATAGATTAGCATTATACTTGGCTTCGTCCGAAGAGGCTTTTTTTTTATATGTAACTTGTAGTAACGCATAGTGAATACCATTCTCGCACTTACTTTGAGACATTTTTTTTTTTTTTTTTAATGTGGGTATACTTAATACTTACACTCCTGCTCATCAACGCCGCCTGACGCCATGTTCATTCGCGTTTTAGTGCTTCGCCATTCCGCACGTAATAACATAGGTCATCGCCCTAGTTTCCTATTGTTAATATATTCTTAAAATGCCTAAAAGAAAATCCAGTGAGGATACATTTGAGTATTTAAAAAGTAAAATTAAAAAGTTGGAACGAAAAATACTTCGAGGAAAACGAAGATCAAATGAAACAAGTTCGTCGAATACATCTCCAACACCTCGGCCAGAACCAAGGCGTGGCAGACGAAGAACAATTATCTCGAGTTCGTCGGATTCATCTCCAGTACGCCGGTCAGAACAAAGAGGTTCGTACTTTTTTACGGGTTACCTACCCGCTTTTACTAAATCGCGTGACCTACTTTTCGAAACTACATATTAATGCTGTAGTTTTCTTTACAAAACATTAAATCGGCAGTGCGGGCAGTTCGAGGGGCTGCTTCTTACCGATTTTATGTTAATTAGTGGCTATCCCTCTTGTAATCTATTTTAGCCGATTACCCAATAAGGTCATGTTAAAAATGCATTAGCTGCATTGTGCCCGGGTTTGCGTGCTTCTCTGTGGAGTCGTCACTACCCATTACCTAAGTTTACGAACAGTATGCAGGACTGTTTTTTACTTAGCCATGGCACTAAACACTTAAATTTATGTAAAAAAGTGTTTTATACCGGGGTTTGCGTGCTTCTCTATGGAGTTCACACTACCCACTTACTAGTTATGCGAACAGTATGTAGGACTGTTTCTTAACTGTTTTACGGTAAATGCGCGACATTTAAAAGAATCTTTTTATCGATTGCAGACCGCCCTAAGTCGGACAAAGATGGGTCAACTCGTCGTCGACGAATTTTGGACGTGTCCACTTCATCAGACGATGAAGAGCCAGATCATAGTCACGAATCGCCCCCTTTATCGCCCGTGGTGCAGGAGCAGGCCGTCGCGCCCCATGCGTGCGAGCGCCCCACGCCCGACGCGCTCGAGCGGCCCGCGCCCTCCTCGGAGCTCGACAAACTAACACTGTGCGCGCCCACAGTTATGCCTTCGGAAGGTGCAGCAGATGAACCAGAATTGGATGCCGAATTTTTAGCAATACTAGGAATCGATCCTACGAAAGCTTCCAATTTCGGAAAAAATATTCAGAAAGACCTGGCAGTTCGTTTTGAATATTGTGCAACGTCAGGCCTTTCAAAAGAAAGTCGAAAAGAGCTGACCGATAAATATCCAATTCCAGCTAACTGCAAAGGAATTGACGCACCTTCGTTGAACTTAGAAATTAAAGCGGCTCTCTCAGATATAATTATCAAGAGAGATAAACCGATTGAATTGAAACAAAAATTGTTAGCTACAGCAATTTCTGCGATTGGAGAAGCCTTTAATTTGTTATTGTCTTGTAACGAAAAGAATCCCACATTGATGAGAATTTTGATGGACGCTGGTCGTCTGCTCTGTGATAGTCAACACAATGATTCCCTCAAAAGACGAAACTTTATTCTTTCGTCTCTGAAGAAAGATATGAAAGAACAACTGCAAAATACTAAAATATATAGTTTCTTATTTGGCCAGAATTTTTCAGACACTGAAAAACGTACGAGCAATCAATAAATCTGGAGCAGAACTGAAAGCCCCCGCACCACCAAAGACTGCAGCTCCCGGCGCGTCAAAACACTGGAAAAATTTACCCAGCACATCAAAAAGCTGGAAGAATTCGAATCTAGCACGCAAGCAGGCAGCACCGAAGCCGAGAGAGAAGACATCTGCGCCGACGAAGACGACGCGCTCCAGCTCATCGAAGCAGTCGCAGAGTCGTCGGAACGAGTACAGCCGTCGCTAGATTCGGTAAAATATGCTGGCAGATTGTCATTATTTTTCGACCAGTGGTCACTTATTACAAGGGACCCGGCTATTTTATCTTATATCAAGGGGTATAAAATTCCGTTTTCACGACCGGTTAATCAAACTAATTTACCGCCAAGGCCTGATTATTCTCATTCCGATAAGGTTCATTTTCGTGAAGCTATTGACAATTTACTATCCATAGGAGCGATTTCTAAATGCCAACCCTGTAAAGGGCAGTTCATTTCCAGCATATTTTTAGTACCGAAGCCAAATGGTAAAATGAGATTTATATTAAATTTAAAAAACCTAAATAAATTTATTGATACCCAACATTTCAAAATTGAAGATTTACGAACAGCATTAAAATTGGTTACTGAAAATTGTTTCATGGCAAAATTAGATTTAAAAGATGCATATTTTTTGATCAAAATGTATAAAAACTATAGAAAAAACTTACGTTTTCAATGGGATTCTCAGTTATTTGAATTTAACGTTTTACCATTTGGCCTCAGTGATGTAATGATATGTTATCACTAAGGTAATGAAGCCAGTCGCGCGACTTCTGCGATCCGCGGGACATTTGTCCACGGTTTACCTCGACGATTGGTTACTTTTAGGACAGTGTAAACAAACTTGCGTAGACAATGTTCTACATACGAAGTCTTTATTTGAGTCTTTATTGAGACGTTTCTCTTGGTTTCATCATTAATGAAGAAAAAAGTTGCTTTGAACCCGAGAATACTTGTCACTTTCTGGGTTATGTGATAGATTCAAGAAATTTCCAAGTCAGTTTACCTTTAGAAAAACGTAACCGTATTGAAAAAGAAATAGAAAATTTATTTACAGTCAACCGTTGTACAATCCGAGTCTTTGCTCGTTTTGTAGGTCTCCTTATTTCGGCTTGCCCTGCAATTGAATACGGCTGGCTATATACAAAATTATTTGAACGCCTAAAATACTTAAACTTAAAGGGTCATAACAATTATGACCGTTACATGACTTTACCCGATACAGTCATTCCAGATTTAACCTGGTGGAATAAGTCAATTTTAACGTCCGTTAATAATATTAAGAGGGATACCTATGACTTGAAAATCTTCTCGGATGCCTCAAAATCGGGGTGGGGTATTGCTTGTGGTGATGAAAGGGCTAGCGGACTGTGGACCGATGACGAACGTCTTAAGCATATAAACTATTTAGAATTATTAGCGGCATATTTTGGTTTGAAAATCTTTGCCAAAAACCTTTCTCATTGCCATATACTCTTACGAGTAGATAATACGACTGCTGTATTCTATATTAATCGCATAGGAGGTATACAGTATCCTCATATTACTGATATAACCAAACAGTTGTGGCAATGGTGTGAATGTCGTCACATTTTTGTATATGCGTCATATATACAATCTATTGAAAATGTCGAAGCTGATGCTGAGTCTCGACGTGTCCATCCAGATATCGAATGGGAACTGGCACGTACGGTTTTTCAGCGCATCACTGATCAGTTTGGTCCCCCGCAAATAGACCTTTTTGCGAGTAGAATAAATAAAAAGTGCAAAAAATATATTTCATGGCATCGTGATCCGGAAGCCTTCGCCATTAATGCGTTTACTGTTAAATGGAACGATTGGTTCTTTTATGCGCTTCCACCTTTTTCGGTAATTCTCAAAACTTTAAGAAAGATTGTGTCTGACAAGGCTCGTGGTATATTAGTGGTACCTCACTGGCAAACCCAGCCCTGGTACCCGCTCTACAAAAGTCTTGTTACATCACACATTGTATTGCTTAGACCAAATGAAAATAGCATTATTTCTCATTATTCCAGCACACGCAACATCCACAACAAGCTTACCCTGGAGGCCGCAGTCTTGTCCGGTCAGCCTTTTTGAATCGAAATGTTCCTGTTGGCAGTAGATGTTATGCTGGCCTCCCTATCAACTAATTCATTTAAACAATATGATGTATACTTAAGACGTTGGTACTCTTATTGTATAAAAAATGACGTTGATTTGTTTGGAGCTTCGGTATACGAAGTTATTAATTTTTTGGCTAGGTACCACCAAGAAGGAGCAAAATATAATTCGCTAAATGCTTGTCGCTCAGCATTGGCTTTACTCTTAGGTGAGTCAATTGGACAAGATGAACAAATAAAGAGATTCTTTAAGGGTATTTATCGCATACATCCTCCCAAGCCCAGATATGATGCGACTTGGGACCCTGCTATTGTTTTAGAATATTTGGAAAATTTGTATCCAAACGATGATTTATCATTAGAAATTTTAACAAGAAAAATGATAACTTTAATTTCTTTAGTTACTGCACATAGGATGCAGACATTCGCAAAAATCATAGTAGATAATATAATAGGATCTGATTCACAAATTTTAATAAAAATACTCGACCTCGTAAAATCATCACGCGTAGGTTATTCACAACCATTACTGGTCCTTCCGTTTTTTAATGAAAGGCCGGAAATTTGCCCGGCAAAAACATTGATTTAATATCTTAATAAAACTTCCCAGTTACGAGGTTATATAAAACAATTATTTTTAAGTTTCCGTAAAGCATATAGAGCTGTCTCCACCCAGACTCTTAGTCGATGGGTTCATATGACCCTAAAGAGTAAGTGTTCCGTCCAATGAGAATACTCATTATTTTGCTGAAGCTATTATTGGATGATCTTCCAAAAAATATATAGAATAAGGTGTAAAATAATACAAATTCGATTTCTCGAACATCTGACTTTTATTGTCATCAATTGAATTGATGTCCTTACAACTGTCTTCACGCCCCTCAAATAAAAGCTCTAAAGGTCTACAAGTTACATATTGAAAAGCCTCTTCGGACGAAGCCAAGTATAATTGATGATTAAACGAACTTACCTGTACGTGAAGTTCAATCAAAATTATACGAAGGCTTCGTCCGAAGAGGCTAGTAACCCTCCCTCCCTTGCATACATTTGTATGAAAAGCCCTGGGGCGTGAAAGAAAACTCTGAACTAAATGAACATGGCGTCAGGCGGCGTTGATGAGCAGGAGTGTAAGTATTAAGTGTACCCACATTAAAAAAAAAAAATGTCTCAAAGTAAGTGCGAGAATGGTATTCACTATGCGTTACTACAAGTTACATATTAAAAAGCCTCTTCGGACGAAGCCTTCGTATAATTTTGATTGAACTTCACGTACAGGTAAGTTCGTTTAATCATCAATTATACAACAGACACCTGACTTTGTCAAGCAAACTGCGATTATAAACCGCTCTGCGGAACCATTTTGTTGGGGACTATATGGTACCGTCAGCTGATGGATAATACCCTTTTTCTTGAGAAATTTAGTCAATTCAGTGTTTACGTACTCCGAGCCATTATCGGATCTCAGTACCTTGACTTTAGTATCACACTGATTCTCAACAAGGTTAATAAAATCCATAGTGTACTTACACACATCACTTTTCTTGGCGATGGGGTAAACGAACACCTTCCTGGAGTAGTCGTCTAGGAACGTCAGGATGTAGCGTTTCCCTCCGAGAGAAGTAGTCGGCATCGGGCCGAGGACGTCCGTGTGAATGAGCGCCAGCCTTGCCTTGACTACCTGTTTGTCATGGTTAGTCACAAAGGGAGCGCGAGATTGCTTACCCTTAAGACATACCTCACAAACTTGCTTTTGAGTAGTAATCTGAAAATCAACGTCATTAGCAACCTTCCTAAGTGATGCCAAGCTATCAAAATTTAGATGTCCTAATCTCTGACGCCATAACATCATGTCCTTAGAGGAAGACGATTTTGTCAGATTGGCTCTACTGACAGTTACAAGTCTGTAAACTCTCCCAGGTTTCCTAGCCTTTAAAACTACCTTACCAGACTTTAATACATTACAATCTGTATTTGTAAAATTAAATATAAAACCCTTAGCGGTTAAAGTCGACACAGATATCAAGTTAACAGTAAGGTCCGGTACAAACATTACATCCTTTAAAGTTATATCTATCATATTACCATTAAAGTTCACTGTAAAATTTACGTCACCTTTTCCTTTCACTATCAACTTCTTTCCATCAGCAACACACACTTCCTTCGTCAGTGATTCATTGAGGGATCCAAACCATTCTCGACATCCTGACATATTGTCCGTTGCGCCCGAGTCAATGATCCACGAACTGTCATTTCTAGTCGTGTTAAGTGCAGTCAAAACCATAGAAGTTGATACATCCAGCTGCGGACAGTCCTTCTTGATGTGACCTTTAGATCGACACTTCCAACACCACAGTTTTTTCGTGTTTGACGAGAAATTAGCCTGTTTCGATGTACTAGGCGCATATTTCTTGCCACCTCGGGAGCTGGTCTTGTTATCACCACGATTCCGTGTAAACAAGCAGTCATCGGGACCACCAGTGCTTCCCTTCCATCGCTTATCCTGAAGAAGTTTAGTTTTAACCATATCCGTCGTTATATTAACACCTGAGTGTTCCAGAGCCATAATCGGCTCATAGTCCTGAGGTAAACCTTGAAGCATTATAGCCGCAAGAAACTCATCATCTAGAGGCTTCTGCATGTTATTCAGCTGTTCAGCTAGCGAAAAGATCTCATTTACATAAATCTCCATGCTATCAAACTGCTCCAGCTTAATCGGACACAAGGCTCGAAGACATGACAACCTTCTGTGCAAACCAGTGTCGTCATACGCCTTTTTTAAGGCATTCCATACATCTTTCGCCGTCTCAGCGTTCACAATGTGAGGATAACATGACTTCTCAACACAAAAACAAAACCCAGTTCAGCATTCTCACCTTCTGCGCTTTCAGCTTTTCCGGTGATACAGTGCCACAAATCTTCGAAAATGAGAATATTTTGCATTTGAAATGCCCAGTCACGGTAATTAATGGTGCCTTCCAGCTTTTCCATCGCAATTGCCGACTTGGAATACTCACCCATATTTCGACGTAATAAATATAATCCACAAAATATTTACGTATACTGGGCCAATAACCTTTTAATAGGTATATACGATTATAAATATAATGAATTTATATTAAAGATTACGATTGTGTAAAAACATGACACTAGGAAAACACACCATTGACACACCGAGCAAAAAGCCAACTAGACAGTAGTTCAAAATATAAAAAGAACTTACAACTAAATGGCCAGCTTTATATTCCAACAGTACCTGATCACCGATTAAAAATCGTCGTGTATATATATTTTTATAAATAAATTAGTATAAGGCACAATCTTACACAAATCGACCTAGTCCCAAACTAAGCAAAGCTTGTACTATGGGTACTAGCAGGCGGGGCGCACTCCGCGATTAACGTTCCCCGCTACACATATGAGGGCTATTCAGTGGGTGCCACGATCTGTCTGGAACGCACGCGCGCGCCGCGCGCGCGCACACCCTCTGCCGAATTATGTCGCTAGTGAACGTACCGCATTTGTCTTTTTATACTAGTGTTTAAATGAAGAAAAATATAGCTAAACAATATTGCATCGTAGCAGGATGCAGGAATTTGCTCGAATTCGGATATATACCAACTAGCTGTTGCCCGCGACTTCGTCCGCATGGAACCTTAATCTTGAAAATTTTACATCTTTATTATTTTCAGATCTAAGTAATGTTGAAATTGCTAAACGCGCTTTTTTTTGCATTTTTTTACGAAATAGTAACGAACCCTTCGTATGCGAGTCCGACTCGCTCCTGGCCTTTTTTTACTATTTCGGCTAATTTGCTCTAATTACGCGGTATCATTATAGAATCAGTTACATCTACGAACGAATAGCTTTACTAAAGGACATTGGGTACTTTACTATGGAAAAATTCCCCACGGCGGACAAAGCTGAAACATACCTCAATTGAAAGCTTGCAACTTCTAGTTTTGCTGTGCAAAGGGGCATTACTGTGGCGTATGGGAATGCCGAAATATAATTACATTAATAATTCAGGTACGGTGATCGTATTACTTTAATATTGTGCTGTATGTAAATGTTTAGTACTGTATGTAGATATATTTAGTGTTATTTGTTGACTAGCTTGGCATAGATAGCAGTTGAAGTGGCAGACTCAAGAGGTTGTGGTTTATAGTCTTGTCAAGTTAGTGTACGCGCACATTTTGGGCGGGCTGCTACGGGCAGGCCCGCAGCGCAGAAATCGCTTTCGAGAATTTTATATGAACTATCACACTCTGAGGCGGGCCGCGTGGGGTGAACACGTTGAAGAGTGTTCCCGAGCATCTCTCCTGAGGTGTACGTCCTCATTTCTGCCCTTCGTGAGTAGGTTGCATAGTGTAGTGTCACAAGGACACGGCGAGGAGCGCTCAAGACGTCAACCCAGACTACGACTTTGACTGTTTGGATTTTGTTTCCATCGTTTTCCCCATGGATCTCGTAACCTTTCTCCGCAAAGCGGCCTGCTCCGAGGATCCCAAGGAAGCCATCGAATCTGTTGCTGGCTTAGTTTCACGCTTTTTCAAGCATGAAAAAGGGCTGAGCAAGAGGTTCGCTGACTTCTCGGTGGCTGATGCGTTCGGGTCGCTGAGTGTGCTGGAAGAGTCACAGGACTCATCGTCTCCCACGGCCCCTCCGGTCCCGGTTGCCACTGAGGCCCTCTCCCCCGCCGGCATAGCAGAAGGCCCTTCCAAGCCCCCAGCGCCCCCTACCCCAAAGGCAACCCTGGCGCCGTTTAAGACGCCGGAGCCCCCAGCGCCCCCTACCCCAAAGGCAACCCTGGCGCCGTTTAAGACGCCGGAGCCCCCAGTAAAGGTGACCGCGCCCGCCCCAGTCACCCTCTTGGCCCCTAAGG
Source organism: Apotomis turbidana (assembly GCA_905147355.2). Lineage (NCBI taxonomy): Eukaryota > Metazoa > Arthropoda > Insecta > Lepidoptera > Tortricidae > Apotomis > Apotomis turbidana. The sequence continues at coordinate 26,568,903 of LR990291.1, read as the reverse complement.
CCAAGACGGACTCGGACGTACGGAAATCCCGTTTCCGGTACCCCCAAAGGTGCAGGAAAGGTAATCCGAAGCCCGATCCGCAGTGTTAACCCCGCCTCCTGGACGTTAGCAGAGGTCCAAAGCCTCAAAGAGCCCCTAGTTATATGCCCCTCGAGCAAATCCGCTTAGATGGTCTGTCGTATTTCGTTAGAAGGTCACGACCCGATAATGATTGCGTCAGTCTATCTGTCTCCCTCTAACAAACTTACCGACAGACTTAAACCTACTTGCTCAATCAGATCCCAATGGAGTCGTCTTCGCAGCAACCGACTTCAATTCTAAACACACCGCGTACAAGTGCGTAGCATCTAACCCAAACGGCGTTCAGTTTTTCAACTTCTATTAGCCAAAGAAACAACCGAATTGTCAATCATTCCCCCTATGGAACTGACCCATTTTCCAACCATTGTCGAACACCGACTCAACATATTACATGTGGCCCTTATGCAGAACGAAACCTTACAGTTGCGTTCTGTAGAAGTTGGTCGTCGCGTTAGATTCTGATGATCCGACCATGCCCTGGAAGACAACGCGGAAGTATCGATGCCAATCTCCAGCAAGAAGACCTCCAAAAACCTAGCCTAGCCAGACTCGCCAGAAAGCGACTTCAGTAGCTACAGCAGCAGCAAGCTTTCGATGTTTGTAAACAATGAAAACCTTGTTGCTGCGGTAAAAAAATCGCATTTTCTCAGCTTTCCCATCATTAGTTATGGGAATAAAAAATACACAGTGGTAAAGCCCGTAGCATTATCTAAAAACTTTAATTGGTTTCGTTTGTGTCCGCTAGTGGGAAAAAAAGTACCCAATGTCCTTTACGATGAGTTTATAAATTCTTTGATTCGAATAATAATGCCATTACAAAAAGTTTCAAGTACCGCACTCAAAAAAATGTTTGATCTATATACAAATTTTCTACTCCTTTTTCACCACCTTTAGGGCTGAATTTCCAAAAACGCTGAAATTATGTTTCTTGTATTATAATTATGTGCCTTTATACAAAGTTTAAAATCCCGCAATCAAAAAACTTTTTGATCTTCATACAAATTTTCAACCCCCTTTTCACCACCTCCGCGGCTGAATTTTCAAAAACGCCGAAATAACTTTACTTTTATTTTAATAATATGCTTTTATATAGTTTCAAGTCCCGCACTCAAAAACATTTTTGATCTTCATACAAACTTTCAACCCCTTTTTAACCCCCTTAGGGTAGAATTTTCAAAAACGCTGAATTTTTTTCTTGTATTCTTATTAAATGCCTTTATACAAAGTTTGATATGCCGCAATTAAAAAAAAAATCATCTTCATACAAATTTTCAACAACTTTTCACCACCTTTGCGGCTGAATTTTCCAAAACGCTGATATTACTTTTCTTGTATTTGTATAATATGCTTTTATACAGGGTGTAACCGACGGTGTACCGAAAATTGAAACCATGGCTTCAGACCATTATTCTGGCCTGGAAAATCATGGAAATTTCTTTGAGAAAATTCTCAAATTTTCCTCGAGTTTTAATTTTTTCTTTATTTTTCCTGTTTTCATGAAAAATCGCATGAAAATAGCATTTTCTGCAAAACACTCAATGTATCAAAAACAGTATTATGTAAGTTTTACGGTACAACACAGAGCGCGTGGAGTGGGACAGATAACGGTGCTGGCCGGTCATTGATCCGCCAGGCCACAGCGCTGCCGCAGCCCGTTGCGGTCGGACGCATGAATAATGTTTACCTAACCGCACATTTTATTTGCTTTACTTGCTTGAATGAAAATAATCTTGTTAGACTGTTTTAATTTATCGGTCAGTTGTTATTGGTGTTAGGTAGTAGTTGTGATCTGTGGTTGCGTTGTTTTTTGTGGTTGCATTCATTCATGTCATTCGATGCGCATTGGCGTAACGGTATGTTTTGCACTGACGCGTGAGTGGAGTGGGGAGCGCCTGGACCGGTCGAAGCTCGCCGCGTGCTCCCCTCCCCGCGCGTCAGCACCCGAGAGAATTGGACGCAATATATTGCGCGTCGAGTTTTATAATTAATTTAAGAAAAACTTATCCTTGAGTTTTCCGAGAAAATGAACACTCGTTTTCAGTTAGCGATTATGGTCTAAAACTACGGTTTTCGTTTTCGGTACGCTGTCGGTTACACCCTGTATAAAGTTTTAAGTCATAAAGGGGATGAATTTTCAAAAACGCTGAAACGAGTTTTCTTTTTATTTTATTTCAATCAATTTTTATATAAAAAAAAATGGCTACTGCCCATTGGGTCAATTCTGCCAGTGTCAAAGTTGACGAACGTTAATACCTCTTTACGAAGTTTCAAGTCCCTAGCTTAAAATAAATTTTGAACCCCAAGATAAACTTTCATCCCCCTTTTAACCCCCTTAGAGGTTGAATTTTTAATAACGATCAATTAATGTTATTTTTTATTCTTATTTATGCCTTTATAACAAGTTTCAAAGAATTTGTAATGGATTTGAACTTTCAACCCCTTTGTAACCCTTTAACGGATGAATTTTTGAAAACGTTGCAATTACTTTTCTTGTATTCTAATAGTATGCCTTTATACAAAGATCAGCACTCAAAAAAGTATTTGATCTCCATACAAACTTTCAGCCCCTATTTTACCACCTTAGGAGATGAATTGTCGAAAACACTGAAATTAGTTTTCGTCTATTTAGTTATGGTTCCACCGGAAGATCAGCGCTGGCTCTCGAGCTACGTAGCATCTTGCTGAGGTGGGACCTTTTCGTGGCACAGCCATAAAAAATAATTGCTTTTTGTTTTATTTTATTTTCTTCTAATTTCTGTCACACCTTTTATGTAATTTTGTTTTGTGTCTCGTCACGAATAAATGTATTTCTTTCTTTCTCTCTTTCTTTCTATTTTATTTTAATATTTTTTTACGAATTTTCAAGTTCCTAACATATTAAAAAACTTGTACCGCATACAACATTATAACCCCTTTTTAACCCCTTTAGAGGTTGAATTTTTCAGAATCGCTTCTCATCTCTTGTACACTTTAAAAATGCAACCTACTGTGCAAAATTCAACTCTCCAGCATTTGTAGTTTCGGCTCTGCGTTGATGAGTCAGTCAGTCAGGACACTCGCATTTATATTAAATTTAACAGTCACCAATTTAAAGACGGCAAAACAGTTTTTATAAGTTAACCATTTGTAACTAATGTGTCATGTGTACCTATATTATTGTGCGTTATTAATTTATTATCGATTTTTGTAAACAAAATCAGTCTTTTTATTACTGCATCGCACCACCACGCCTTACTATGGCTATTTTTCTATTTGTTAGGTTGCATTTTTCTTCTTTATACGTATTATTATAGTGTTTAAAAATAAAACAACAAGATTTTGTATTGCAGTGGTTCGCAGTAACGCCAATAAAATGTAGCCTGGTGGTGGATTAAATTTGTGTAAATTTTATAATTTATTATTTTATATTTAAATAAATAATGAAATAATATATATAATGTATCAATAATATAATTTGCTCTATATATTGAATGCAATAAAATGCAATACATTATTATTATTTTATTAAATCATTGATAACCCTCGCTAGCGTCGATACGGCAAGTGAGCCAATTCATTTTCACCGTTATGACACAGCCTCAACGTTCCGTTTGGCTTGCGCTGGAGACGACGACTTTAGAAGGGCCATAAATCATATTTTTCTAAAAAAAAGCGGCTTTTGTAAAGATCAAAGTAGTGTGCCTTCTGTACTTGTACTATTATCTATTCTGTGGTACTAGTCGACGATATATATATGATATATAAATACATAATATGTATTTACTTATACCGGGTGGAATTTTTTTATGGGTCCTGGAGGGGAACTACCTTAAATCCTTTAGTTAGCTCATTTAACTGAAAAGAAACATTCCTTTATTTTTAAAAAGAAACAAAACTGCATTCAATGATTTTCCTAAATTTGCTTGCCTCAACGAACTTGTAATAAGTATTAAATTTTGTGGAATCTCGTACAAGAGACGAGTGTAGGGCTAAGTTTACTGGATAAATTTTATCCTGAACAATAATCCTACCGATTCGTGAAATAAAATATCAAGGATTTATTTTTTTAATTTTTAGGTGGTTCGATTCCCGGTTGAGGCAAGCAATTTTTGGAAAATCGTTGAATGCAGTTTTGTTTCTTTTTAAAAATGAAGGAATGTTTACTTTCAGTAAAATGAGCTAACTAAAGGATTTAAGGTAGTTCCCCTCCAGGGCCCATAGAAAAATTCCACCCTGTATATAATGTATAATTTTTGGGTTGCCATCAAAACTGAAATTTGCCCACCTAATCTTAAATATACTCCACCAAAATTTAATCTTGCCCACCAAGAACTGAAAACTCCTTACTATTTGATGAAAAATGATATATAACCACCTAAACTGAAAATTTACGAAAAAATAATGTTACAATTTAATGATTTATTTTAAGATTGTAATTAAAGATTAGATTAAACTACATACCAAAACACTGTATACTTCCGCCACGAAGAACAAAGAACAAGCGTACCATTCGAGCCACCAAAATTAAGAAATCGTTGAACAAAATGCCACCAAAGACGTTACGTACGTTATGGCGGGAAATGCTCCGCCACAGTCACACCTCCACTCCGCGCAAGCGCTAGCGCACGACTGACCTAAGCGAAGTGTACCAACGCGACAAGTCCTGCGACATTTAATAACATATATTATCAAAGTAACTTAATTAGTATGTTATTAAGCTTGACATTGGTGCTACGAATTTAAATTGTATAGATTGTTATTATTTATTTATGAATTTGTAATAGTATAGTATATTATAAGGATTTCTAACACGATGTATATTGTTAAAGAATAAATGACTAATGACTAATGACCTGCCTGGACAAACTTTGATCCATTGTCGTGTGTATAAATAGGTAAAATGATGAAATAATGCCAACATTAAGAGGCTATGACTGCATAAACTGTTAATTTGTTGCTTTAGGTACTTATACATATACATGCTTAAAACATAGCCATGACGAGCGCTTGTTTCATAAGAAGTAAGTTGAGGACAAGCCACCTTGTTCTTAAATAATTTACTTTTTTATTTATTTTTCAATAAATAGTTATGTTTATTCAAATCTAAACTTGTAGCCAACTATTTTGTTATACAAATAATAAACCATAGAAATCTTACAAAAAAATATTCATTTTACACTGGGATTCTCAACCTGGACGCGTAAAAAATGCTGTTGTGATATTCACCCAAATACGTATAACCAAAACTGTGTCAATAAATACCCGAGTTTAGACAGCTGTATTCGATTTTACGCAAGTTTGAAGGTTACGCACTACTCGAGAGGGTATAAAAGGTGTGTCAAAGTCGTGGTTGTCATCAGTTTGGCCCAGAAACCGACATCGCGCCACCATGAAATTCTTCTACTTCTTCTTCTTCGTCCTGATGGTAAATATAAGTTGTTATTAACACAGATTTTCTATCTCGGTACATTTTTAAATTGTGTTTTTTTTATTTAGATTTTTTCCGAAAACTCATTATATTTTTTCACAAATCACAAAACCTTTCAGTTTTTTCGTTGAGATATCAGCAGCAAAATTTTCATAAATATTAACACAAAGGAAAATTATGAAAAAAAATGTAATTTGATCTACTAAAATCTAATCAGGACTCGAACCTGCAACCATACACTTCCGGCGTAGTGCTCTCCCAACTGAACTATTAGATCGTTACGTCAATCACACCAAATCTTTCATTCCATAATTCTAAGCTACTGGAGCGCCCTTCGCGTCATATGTGTTCAAAAAAATATGAGGCAACCAGTCTCAGCCACTCCGTTCTAACAAATTAACATCGTTGTTTAGTAATTCTGCCATTTAAAATTTTAATACAATACGAATCATCCACGTCTATAAGCTGTTCTCGAGAGTCATCTCAAATCGTCTAGCCCGACGGCTTGACGACTTCCAACCTCCGGAACAGGCCGCGTTTCGAAAAGGCTACAGTACCGTAGACCACATTCACACCTTGCGGCAGATTGTACAGAAGACTGAGGAGTACAATCGCCCCCTTTGCCTTGCGTTTGTGGACTACGAAAAAGCCTTCGACTCCATCGAAACTTGGGCCGTTCTTGAGTCGCTTCAGCGATGCCAAGTCGATTGGCGATACATCGAGGTGTTGAAATGCTTATATAGAGCCGCTACGATGACCGTCCAAATCCAGGATGTCCAGACGCGTCCAATCGCATTACAACGCGGAGTGAGACAGGGAGACGTTATCTCTCCGAAACTGTTCACGAACGCTCTGGAGGACGTATTCAAAACACTGGACTGGAATGGACGGGGCATCAATATAAACGGTGAATATATTTCACACCTTCGATTCGCTGAAGACATAGTCATCTTGGCTGAATCGCTGGAGGACTTGTCGGAGATGCTGCGGAGCCTAAATGTTTCTTCCAGACGGGTGGGTCTGGGAATGAATGTGGATAAAACTAAAGTTATGTTCAATTCATTCGTATACCCAATACCGATCACCGTCGATAATGTTAGCATCGAAGTTGTTAAAGAGTACACGTACCTAGGCCAGGTAGTCCAGTTAGGTAGAAACAACTTCGACAAAGACGCTGACAGAAGAATCAGGTTGGGCTGGGCAGCATATGGGAAGTTGCGCCATATTTTGCAGTCATCATCACTGCCCCAGTGCCTTAAGTCCAAAGTCTTCGACCAGTGCGTCCTTCCGGTCCTTATTTATGGGGCCGAGACGTGGACACTAACAAAAGGCCTCGTCCACAAATTCCAAGTTGCTCAGCGAGCTATGGAGAGGGCTATGCTCGGAGTTTCTCTGAAGGACAAAATCCGGAACCAGGAGATCCGACGGAGAACCAAAGTGACCGACATAGTCCTAAAGATATGCAAGTTGAAGTGGCAGTGGGCGGGGCATATTTGTCGTAGTGCTGATGGTCGATGGGGCAGACGTGTTCTAGAGTGGAGACCACGAACGACACGCCCTGTAGGACGGCCTCCCGCCAGGTGGACCGACGACCTAAAAAGAGTGGCGGGAAGCGGTTGGATGCGGAAAGCTGAGGACCGGGTATGGTGGCGCGAACTGGGGAAGGCCTATGTCCAGCAGTGGATGACTCCGGGCTGATGATGATGATGACGAATCATCTGCTAAATAAAATTCTAAACAGTTTTTTTTATGAAATAAAATTGGTATGGAACTGGTCACGAAAAAAAATTACACCAAACGATAATAAGAAAACTAATGAATTTTCCTTAAAGCATTTTCGATGAACTGATATTCGATGCAAAGTTTATCAGCCGCGCGCGACTGTCGCATCGGCCGCTAGCCATGAAAGTCCAGCTTAAAGCTGATGCGCGGCTGATGCGTCCGGTTCAACTTTCGTGGGTCGCGGCCGATGCGACAGTCGCGCGCGGCCGCTGGCACGCCGCGCCATATTGATGTGTCCGTCCAGTGCAGTTGTGTGTGATCTGTATGGCTTCTAAAAATATATTTTGCTAGCAATGCTAGAAGAAGAAGAGGATGACGATTTGCTATTGCTATATTAAGGAGTTCAATATTTCTCCCCAAACTGTTCCTCTTATAAGAATTCTATAGTCCGGTAAACTAAGATCATATAAAAAAGGGTGCTGCGCAACCAAATTAATAAGAATTTCTTCTTCTATGCTAGAAAATGTTACAATATTCGCCATTTTTACCGCACGTCACGCGTTAGTAGAAGACCAACCGAACACGGCCGCACGCGACTGTCGCTACTGACGCGAGCCGCACGCGGCTCGAGCCGCTAGCCTCGAAAGTGGCGCCATAAAGTTTCATCACATCTTGGCCCACTTACGTTAGTTTATGAATTAAAAAAGTTTCTGTCAAAAATGACATTTTAGTGGCAAGCTTTTATAGCCGACTGTACTTTTCTTTGGATATCCATCAAATGCTCACTGAGACGATTCTAAAGAGCCCAAGCTCGGTAGGATTGCTTATTCTATTATAGAGTTCCTATGGCCACCTTCCGGCTCCATCATGAGATCAGCCCCATGGTACTATATTATTGTATTGTCATCAAAGTTAAGTAAGTATGCAAAATTTCAGCTCAATCGGCGTATGCGTTGACGATATCTGCTTCAAAATTGAGTTGCAAGATTTCACCCGAACAAACATACTTAGATACATACATTGCAAGTTAAATAAAAGATTTTAAAAATATGCCGCCTGAGAATAAACACTGGTTAGTTATCTAAATTTTTGGATGTTTTGTTTCTTTTTTTTCCGAACTCACATCTTCTGAGGGTTTTGGTATTCTAAATCTAAAAATCGCAAATTTCACTATTGTATTGTAATTTATTTTGCTTAAAAAACGGCGTGGAGAGCTTCTTCTCTCCTATGTTGTCATACCGGAGTATTCTTTCATTTTATATAATACTAAGTAGCTGTGCCCCGCGTTTTATCGATAAAAAGTATTTGTTTCTGGATCATGGATGTTATCTATTACGTGTATTTTACACGTATACTACACGTACACTACATTATCACATTCACACACGCACACACACACACACACACACACACACACACACACACACACACACACACACACACACACACACATTCGTTTGTTTCCGAGGCTAGTGTGCATTAGATTAGATTGCATTGTATTGTACTTTTTTTATATAATAATATTTTAGAATAAGTAAAAGCCGCGAATTTTAAACTTTTATTCAATATCGATCGTCCTATGTCAAACTTTTGTAATTTATAATTTCTTTGTTTTATAAGTCTCCCCTATTAACCGCACTCGCAGATGGCCAAGATACAGGCTCAGCCTAGTTTGGTCACTGGTGGATACTCTTAAAATGTATAAAGCTGTTTTATGTTAATAAATGATTTTTGTATTTTTTTTTGCATTTTTGTGTATTTATATATTATGTACAAGCATTAACCCGCGGCTTCGCTCGCGTGCCTATATAATATACATCATCCTACGGGAACAATGCTCTTTATTTCAGGATTAAAAGTAGGCTATTTGTTAAGTTAGGGTATAATCTGCAATCTGCATTTTCCTCATGCATATCCGTCCAGCCGTTTTGGCGTGAAGAAGTAACAAAACATACACAGACTTTTGCTTTTCTAATATTACTGGGAAATACTTTTTATTTTATCATAACTCAACTTTATCAAATCAAACCGAAAACTCAAGCACTCAAATCAAGCGATCTCAGCTTTTACTGTACCAAATAAAGTTCACTTCAAAATTCATAACTCGAAGTGGAGCTAAGACTGTGTGCATTTTATTTGTATAAAGCTTTTATAATGGCCCGAGCCTCCGCTTATCGATTTGGGATATTCGAGATTGGTTTAATTATTCTAAGCCATGTTCTAAGTTACGTCATGTTCTATTGTAAGATATTGAGTTTCTCTTCGTTGATGAATAAAAAATGTATTATTCTGAGCCAGATAAACGTAATTCAGAGTTCTGAAATGACTTTATTATTAAAAAGCTTGAATGTATTTATTACGGATGCAGGTATCCCGTCCCAACGCGCCGCCCGCCTATAGGTACCGATTGACGACGATCGAGATGCCACCAAATACTATTTTTTTAATCTATAAGGATAACGCGGGTCTCTATCCATACCTCAAAAGCAAAAAAAGAACCCCCTTATAGGATCACGTGTAGCTGTCTTTCAATCCGTCTGTTGCAATCGATTTGCTGCAAAACTACTGGACCGATTAAATTGCAATTTGGCGCAAATGCTTTCAAGAATTTTCATGACCACAAATAAAATTTCAAAATCGGTGGCATTTTCGTAATTAACGTCCCATCAAACCATAAAAATTACACCCGTACTCATATTTAGTCATTTCAACCCCATCGCACCTCAACAGGCGACCCGACCGAGGCGGCATTACCAATGGATTTTCAGACTTTGTCACCACATTTCTCCCTTTTAGGGATTGAATTAAAAAAAACCTGAAACACGTGTTTACTCATTTATTGTTAGAAATACTCCTGTGAAGTTTCGAATAAAATGGTCTAACTAATCTTGTTTCCCCATACAAACTCTGGAACCCCATTTCACCCCTTTAGGGGGTGATTTTTGAAAAATCCTTTCTTAGTGCACCGCTTCACCTTATAAGGAACCTACGTGCCAAATTTGAACTCTCTAGAACCAGCGGTTTAGTATTTAGACATTTCAATCCCATTTCACCCCCACAGGGGACATGGTAACTCACGTTGGATTTTAAAATCGTTGTGGTTTTCGTAATCAGCGACCTGATAAACCATGAAAATAATACCCATGCTGATTTTCAGACTTTGTCACCACTTTTCTCCCTTATAGGGGTTGAATTTTCAAAAAACCTGAAACACGTGTTTACTCATTTATCGTTAGAAATACTCCTGTGAACTTTCGAATAAAATAGTCTAACTAATCTTCTTTCCCCATACAAACTTTGGACCCCCATTTCACCCCTTTAGGGGGTAAATTTTGAAAAATCCTTTCTTAGTGCACCCCTACACCTTATAAGGAACCTACGTGCCAAATTTGAACTCTCTAGAACCAGCGGTTTAGTATTTAGACATTTCAACCCCATTTTACCCCAACAGGGGAGATGGTAACTCACGTCCGCCACGTTGGATTTTAAAATCGTTGCGGTTTTTGTAATCAGCGACCCGATAAACCATAAAAACAATACCCATGCTGATTTTCAGACTTTGTCACCACATTTCTCCCTTTTAGGGGTTGATTTTTCAAAAAACCTGAAACACGTGTTTACTCATTTATCATTAGGAATACTCCTGTGAAGTTTCGAATAAAATAGTCTAACTAATCTTGTTTCCCCATACAAACTTTGGAAACCCATTTCACCCCTTTAGGGGGTGAGTTTTGAAAAATCCTTTCTTAGCGGATGCCTACGTCATAACATCTACCTGCATGTCAAATTTCAGCCCGATCCGTCCAGTGGTTTTGGCTGTGCGTTGATAGATCACTATGTCAGTCAGTCACTCAGTACCCATAGTACACGCATTTCTTAGTTTGGGACGAGGTCGACTTGTGTAAGATTGTCCCTTGATATTTTATATTTTGTATTTATTAACATCTATAGAATTTTTCACCTATGAAGTGTTTTGTGACACCTGTAATCTCAGTACATTTTCCGGTGTCACAGAACTCTGCATAGGTGAAAAATTCTATAGTTCGTGTCAATCCATGGTGGCACTTGCCTCCATACCGAATTTTACCAAAATAATCGAGCGTTGTGAGCACGAAAAAGTACTAGTAACAAACACACTCACAAACTTTCACCTTTATAATTAAGTTTTTTTTTCAGGCCGCCTTCGCTGGTGCCCAGCCAATCTTTGGACTAGGTAAGTTTTATTACATTACATATTTTTATTAATTGTTTTATTCAGATAGAATACATACAAATACAAACAAAATACAAAATTCTTTATTCGATAAAACGTACATGGTGTATATACAAAGGGATGGTCCATCCGGTAAGCAAAATATTGCCTGTGTTGGAAGACACCGCTCTTCTTTAATTATGGTCCGTACGTTACACTATTTATAAATAAAATAAAAAATAAAAAAGCCTTTTATTTCTTGCAAAAACTTATCTACTAATTTATACATAATGTTATTTATATTTTACCTACTGATTTATACACTTCTAATTATAAAAAAAAAACACTTTTAAGGGAATATTTATTCTGCAAGAACCCCTCCGCAGGTGTAGGCCTCCTCCAAAGATGCCCAATTTGCTCTATCTTGAGCTATTTCCACCCAGGTTGGACCAGCTGTCTTGTTTATGTCGTCCGCCCATCTCGTGCGCGGTCTTCCTCTGCGACGTTTCCCACTTGGGCCTTTCCACGAGGTCACTCTTATGGTCCATCGGTCGTCTGTCAGTCGTGCTACATGCCCCGCCCATTTCCATTTTAGCTTTTGTGCATATTTTAAAGCATCAATAGCTTTTGATAAGCTTCTTATTTCAGAGTGCCGTATTTTTTGGATTATTTTTATCTTAAGCATGCTTCTTTCTATGGCTCGTTGACATGTGACAATTTTGGTTTTTACTTTTTTTGTATACTTCCAGGTCTGGCAAGCATATGTCAAGCATGGTAAAAGGCAGGACGACATTACTTCTGTTTTAATTTTAACTGGCATATTACTTTTAAAAATCTCCTTCAGACTCCAATATTTGTTCCAAGTATTTTTTTTTTTTTTTTTTTTTTTTTTTTTTTTTTTTTTTTTTTTTTTTAATAAAATAAATAAATAAATAAATATCAGACAACCTCACACAAATCAACCTAGTCCCAAATTAAGCTCAAGAAGGCTTGTGTTATGGGTACTAGGCGACGATATACATTACTTATATAGATAAATAAATACTTAAATACATAGAACATCCATGACCCAGGCACAAATATTCGTGTTCATCACACAAATATTTGCCCTTGCCGGGATTCGAACCCAGGACCGTCGGCTCAGTAGGCAGTTGCTTAACCACTGCGCCAACCGCGTCGTCAAATGTTGGATACGTCTCTCTATTTCCGCAATGTTGCTCTCTTTATCGAAGCTCATTTGTTTGCCTAAGTATGTGGATTTATCCATAAAGCTCAGTATTTCGCTGTCGACAGATATCGTCTTAACCGTACTGTTTGTCATTAGCTTCGTTTTAGTAAGGTTCATCTCTAGGCCTACTTCCTTACTAGCCACGTTTAGCGATTGGATCATGAATTGTATCTGCGAGCTTGATTCCGCCAGGAGCACCAAGTCATCGGCAAATCGGACGTTACACTATTTATTATATATAAAATAATTAAAACATAACTTACAAAAAACAATGGTAGTTAATACGTATTGTAGTATACAAAAGAAACACAAATGACGATTTAAACGAATTAAATTAGTTAAGCTTAAACTTAACACACTACATGTTCTATGATTTATAATTTTCAGCAAATGCTTTGTCCTTTGTCCTTTTTCGCACAATATTTATGAATCTTATGATTTTCCTTTTATAATGTATTCGTAATTGCAGCGAAATAAATTTTCTTTCTTTCTTCTTTCCTTCTTTCTATATATCGACGGCAAAAAGCGTAAGCGCTGTAACCACCAATGAATACCCTTAAATTCCCGAAGACACTGCAGTATTTGGGATGAGAAGATATTATTCCGCAGCTTCCTGAAAGCTGCCCATCCGAGTTGGATTCGACGAGTGACCGGTTTTTCGAAGTTCGACCTACCTAACTGGATTGTTTGACCCAAGTAGATATATTATAGTCGTCTACAGTTTCGAGCGTAAAGACTCCAATGACAGTTAAAACTATTTTTCGTTTTCTCCATTTTAATTTTAAGACTCACGTTGAGAAACTCTACTGAGGCCGGTTTTATATGTTTCGTATGAAAATTACATTTGTTTGGGACAGTGTATTGTTTAATGCATTGTTCCCATTTTGCAGCTACCTGCTCCGTGAGCGCTGTGCTCGTAGAACAAGCTTTGGCTGTAAACGCATTTTCCCAAGTTAACTAGGTACTATATTACAAAATTCTAGCAGCGAGAATCAGTTGCGTTTTTTTTTTTGTTACGTAGCATTAAATAAGTATATTTCGTCAGGTATGAAAGACTATAATTAAATTACAATGAATGAATCTTAACTAGATTACACTAAATTAAATCTAAACCTTTTTTTGACGACGCGTTTGGCTCGGTTGGTAGACACCTGCCTACTGAGTCGGCGGTCCCGGGTTCGAATCCCGGCCGGGGCAAATATTTGTGCAAAATATTTGTTCTTGGGTCATGGATGTTATCTATATATGTATTTATTTATTATGTATATCGTCGTCTAGTACCCATAGTACAAGCTTTGCTTAGTTTGGGACTAGGTCGATTTGTGTAAGATTGTCCCTTAATATTTATTTATTTTATTTATTTATTTTTGCTAAATCCCCTAATTCGTAATAGCAACCCGAAGGTAGGGTTCCCATAAGACTGGCTGAGTGAATATTCAGCGTTTGTAAGGCGTTTTTTTTGTCATTCCCATTTCTGCAAATATTATTAAACTAGATGATTGTTGGAAATCGATTTTTTATGTATCCCGAAACCACTCCCAAGTGCGATCCTAGATAGATAATTAATAAAACGACTGGCACTTGCGTTGTGGTAATAATCGTGAAAAAAACCGCGCAGTTAGAACGCTCGGATCATCCGGCTGCGTTCCCTTTCTGGATAGATATGCCTATTTTTTGGGCGCGGAACGAGCCAGCCCTATAACATAAGTTTATCTATGGATAAAATAAAGGGATCTGTACCGAAAAGTCATGTCCAGCCAAGTGATAGTAGAAGGAAACACCGTAACAAATTTGTTTCATCATTTGAGTTAATTCCATTGTATGAATTATTGACGTAATCATTTTTTTATCAGATCCTGCCAGCGGCGCTGGTGGCGCTGGCGTTAACGCAGCTCTAGGCGTCGGTGCAGGTAAAGGAGAAGATATATTATTTACTATCATAAAACTCTAAGTTTGTATTGAAAACCAATTTCCTATGGAGAAGGGTCACGATTTCAGGAGAATTCTCTTCTGATTCTGATTCTGAAACAAAGCTTGTATGGTCATTGTTGCAGCCATTTATCGGGCAGAATATCGTTGTCCGCTCATCGCTCCAAAACGGCTGGATGGATTTTAACCAATGTTGAAACAGGGGTCTAAATATAGTTAGTGTCTTATTATATGGATGCTTGTTATAGAAATAATCCTTTTGCTTGAGTGAATCCACTTAGCTTTGTACCCGATGAACATTATGAACAATACTCAGTATCTGTATTGTTAGCTGTGGCCACAACTCCCACTTCAAAATGTAAGGCGTTATAAGTGCAAATTACTTTTACACTAAATTAGTCTTTAAGACAAACGAAATAAGTTTTACTCTTAAACAAAGAGAACAAAGATGTTGGTCACTTCATTGTCATTATAAGCATCGATAGGAACTTCACTGCTCTTTCACTTACGAAGTGACCAACATCTGTGTTCTCTTTGTTTAAGAGTAAACCTTATTTCGTTTGATTTAAAGACTAATTAAGTGTAAAAGTAATTTGCACTTATAACGCCTTACATTTTGAAGTGGCAGCTGTGGCCACAGTTAACAATACAGATAATGAGTGTTGTTCATCGGGTACAAAGCTAATGGGATTCGCTTAAGAAATGGGCTTCGAACTAGGTATACTCGAGTGAAAGGGTATTCACGCAAACGCGGTACGGGTACGCGGTACGTGAAAACTTTCTTTGAGTGACGAAAATTCCATATATTTATTGTAACTCAGTGGAAGGTTTTATAATTTTTTTGGAACACATCGAGAAATTATGTCTTTAATACGCAAAAGTATGATCAATATGAACTTACAAATTTTTAGGAGCATCGAAAAAAAATCGACAACAATATAAAAATCGTTCCTTGTGTTAAAAGTACAGTCGGTAATATAAACGTGCCAATTCTTTTTTAAATCAGCTATCGGCGACGCTGCTGGTAGCGGTGCTGGTAACGCTGCGAAGGCCGGTGGGGCTACTATTCAAGCAGGTCTCAAACTTGGCGCAGGTAATGGAGAAAATACAACAACACTTTATTGGGCTCCTGGGCTCAAGAAATCCTAAATTAAAGTAGACAATAGACGCTCTCGTCGCTAAGGAGCAATCTCTTCCAGACAACCTTTGGGTAGCGGAGAAAACAAAATATACGTGTGCTGTAATAAAACAGTAAAAAATATTTAAATTTAAACAATAACATTGTTTCGCTAATCTGCGATATAATAACGTCCTAGTTAATTAGTGCGAACCGGGTTACCCTCATCTGGCAGAATAATATTGGTCAGAAATACACTTCGCATAACATGTTTCGCAGAAACACTTTCGGTCGAATGGTAAGATGGCATAAAGGTATAGTTGGCATTACTACTACCTCGCATACGACACATTTTGCAGCATTTTGTGTTGTAGAATATCTCTTTGGCCGACTTTGGTTTAGCATAATTTTATGTACCATAATAATCCTATAGCATACGATAACAATACCATAATTATTTTCTACTACTAGTTATCAGAAAAGTGGGTTAGGTAAATTTTACGTAGTAGAATGTAAGTCCCACCAAATTTGCTATGGCATATTATAATAGTTAGATATCTTACGTCCTTAACACATCCGACTCGCTATCTAAAAGGAAATATAGTCCCAGAGTCACCGTTAGGTACGACGACGAGCGAATCGACAGTGTTAGGTGTCTTGCCGCTGCGGGGCAACAGCCACTAAATTTTTAATCACAACAATTGAAATGCATAAATTAGGTCCTGATTCCACCTTACGGCAGGTCCGACTTGATTAGGTTAGGTACGACGACGAGCGAAGCGAGGAGGAGTGTTAGGTTGAACTGAGACCCAAACGAGCGAGCGAAGCGAGCGAGCCGCGCGGCAACGGCCGGCTACCATGCCGCTCAATATTATGCAAAAAAAATATCTGCGCAAGTACTATTCGTTTAGAAGACTGTTATGCTCATCAACATAATGCCAATATAAGATTCGTGATTATAAAAATCTGCGAAATGATTTATGCCAAAGCATACTCTGCGTAAGATGTTTCTGCCAAACGTTACTTCTGCCAAGTATCATTCTGCAAAGCAAATATATGTCAAAAAAGTTTCTGCAAGATAATAGTGAACCCCTAAAAAGGCCCCTCGATAATTTCCAAATTCTCTGCCAACGTTATATCGCTCTCAGTTTTTAGGGTTCCGTACCAAAAAGGTAAAAAACGGGACCCTATTACTAAGACTCCGCTGTCTGTCTGTCTGCCTGTCTGTCCGTCTGTCACCAAGCTGTATCTCATGAACCGTAATGGGTTACCCTCATCTGGCAGAATAATATTGGTCAGAAATACACTTCGCATAACACGTTTTGCAGAAACACTTTCGGTCGAATGGTAAGATGGCATAAAGGTATAGTTTGGCATTACTATATACTACCTGGCATACGACACATTTTGCAGCACATTGTTTTGTAGAATATCTCTTTGGCCGACTTTGGTTTAGCATAATTTTATGTACCATAATAATCCTATAGCATACGATTACAATAGCATAATTATTTTCTACTAGCAGAAAAGTGCGTTAAGTAAACTTTACGTAGTAGAATGTAAGTACCGTTAGGTACGACGACAAGCGGTTCGAGGAGCAGTGTTAGGTATCTTGCCGCCGCGGGGCAACTGCCACTAAAATTTTAATCACAACAATTGTAATGCATAAATTAGGTCCTGATTCCACCTTAGATTAGGGGTCCGACTTGGATTAGTTTAGGTACGACGACGAGCGAAGCGAGGAGGAGTGTTAGGTTGAACTGAGACCCTAACGAGCGAGCGAGCCGCGCGGCATCGGCCGGCTACCATACCACTCCATGGACAAAATGTGTAATCACAACAATTTGTAATGCATAAATTAGTTACTGATTGCACCTTAGGGCAGGTCCCCCGCACTCGTTAGGGTCTCAGTTCAACCTAACACTCCTCCTCGCTTCGCTCGTCGTCATACCTAACCTAATCCAAGTCGGACCTGCCCTAAGGTGCAATCAGTACCTAATTTATGCATTACAAATTGTTCTGATTACCTACACATTTTGTCCATGAAGTGGTATGGTAGCCGGCCGATGCCGCGCGGCTCGCTCGCTCGTTAGGGTCTCAGTTCAACCTAACACTCTTCCTCGCTTCGCTCGTCGTCGTACCTAACCTAATCCAAGTCGGACCTGCCCTAAGGTGGAATCGTTGTGATTAAAAATTTAGTGGCAGTTGCTCCGCGGCGGCAAGATACCTAACACTGCTCCTCGAACCGCTCGTCGTCGTACCTAACTGTACTTACATTCTACTACGTAAAGTTTACTTAACGCACTTTTCTGCTAGTAGAAAATAATTCTGCTATTGTAACCGTATGCTATAGGATTATTATGGTACATAAAATTATGCTAAACCAAAGTCGGCCAAAGAGAT
The DNA here is from genome assembly GCA_905147355.2 of Apotomis turbidana. Lineage (NCBI taxonomy): Eukaryota > Metazoa > Arthropoda > Insecta > Lepidoptera > Tortricidae > Apotomis > Apotomis turbidana. The sequence goes on along the minus strand of LR990291.1, from coordinate 26,550,824 downwards.
ATTCTACAAAACAATGTGCTGCAAAATGTGTCGTATGCGAGGTAGTAGTAATGCCAACTATACCTTTATGCCATCTTACCATTCGACTGAAATTGTTTCTGCGAAACGTGTTATGCGAAGTGTATTTCTGACCAATATTATTCTGCCAGATGAGGGTAACCCTTCTGTTGCTCTATTAAGAACGAATACTAAAAACGGAATATAATTAATATTTAAGTGAGGCTCCCATACAACAAACGTAATCAGTTGCGTTAACTTTGCACCTCTCTTGTATGCGGCGCCATACATAATGCAAGGTTACCCGGCCAGTTAAGATGGGAAGTGTTTGCACGACACCCTAGTGCGGTTTTTATTTTTATTTTACTAGTCTCTCGGACCATATGAAAACTTGGCAATAAACATATAATATTTTAAAATATTCAGGGCTCGCCGCTCAAGGTCATGGTACTGGCACCGGCAGTAATATCGGCGGCGGCGGTGTACAACAAGGCGGTCCCCAAGGTAAGTAATGGGGAAGGGTACTCTATTGTTTGCCCGAATTTCATATGCCATAATGATTTGGTAGCTATAATATTCATTTGCAATACATCTTTTAAGGGTTCCGTAGCTAACGAGGAACCCTAAAGGTGGTTTTCCACCGGCGAGGCGAGGCGGGGCGTGGAGGGGCGAAAATTGAAATTAGTACGGCAAATTTTCAATCCCCGCCTAGCGCATCTTCGGTGGAAATAGTAAGGAGAGACGCGGATGTGCGAGACTTGAATTGAAATATTTGTTTGTGTAAAATGAACCTTTTTGCTTTTAATATAGGGTAGAGGTTAAATCTGATTTTTCCACCGGCGAAGCGGTAAGAGGATAGGCGAGGCGAGGAGAGACGAGACGGGGCGGGAATTTTTATTTGTATTGCATTTTTCAATCCCCTCCCAGCGCATCTTCGGTCGGTGGAAATAGTAGGAATTGGCGAGGATGTGCGGTGCGGGACATGAATTGAAATATTTGTTGGTGTAAAAATCAACCGTCTTGCTTTCGTCAGATTATAAATTAATTGACAGAAAAACCGCTTCACGCGATCGATAGGCGTTTTGTTGTTCGTTACCGCTGCCGTTTATGTCTTGATTTTCTTTTTAACCCCCGACGAAAAAAGAGGGGTGTTATAAGTTTAACATGTGTATCTGTGTATCTGTGTATCTGTGTATCTGTGTGTCTGACTGTGGCATCGTAGCGCCCAAGCGGATGGACCAATTTAAGTGCGGTTTTTTTAAACGAAAGACTTTTCCGTCGAGATGGTTCTTAGCTATGCTTGGTGGAGATAGGACCAGTAGTTTCCAAGATATTCAGCTTTAATTGGAACAAGTGACGAGATCTCAGCCAATAATGAAGTCAATAATTCGAAATATTGGCTAAATCTGAAGTTTTAATAGCATTTTCTATACGACTCACTAATTGAGGGTCTCATGATGACCAGGTAGTTGTTAATGGATCTCAGCGAATATTGAAGCTAAGGATTCCAAATTTTGGTTAAATGTTAAGTATTATTAGCATTTTCTATATGACTTACTAAATGAAGGTCTCATGATGACCAGGTAGTTGTTGATGGATCTCAGCCCATATTGAAACTAAGGATTCCAAATTTTGGTTAAATGTTAAGTATTATTAGCATTTTCTATATCACTCAATAAATGACGGTCTCATGATGACCAGCTAGTTGTGAAAGGATCTAAGCCAAGAATTTCTAATGTTGGTTAAATGTTAAGTTTTATTAGCGTAATCAACAAATTAATAAATTTTTGACAGTACAATACTCTGGTACCTTGGAGCTGAAGATGGCCGTAGGAACTCCTAAACAGCACAAGATAAACCCATGGTGTTTGGGCTCGTCTGATTGTTCTTGATGAGCAATTAACATTTGTGTAAGAAAGTGCAGTCCATAATAAAAACGAGTTCAAAAAAGCTTTTTTAACAAAAAAAAAACTCATTATAATTTCTGTCACAGTACTGGGTCACTATTTTTAACATTCGGAATTCTGCTAAAGCTGAATTGTTATTAGGACTATTTAACAGGTTCCTTTGATTCACAGTCACAAATAGCAACACCCTGCAAGATTTTAACGCGACTAAATGACACGTAAGCTTTAGCAAAAGTACTCTTGCCTAAGTGACTAACAGCTGTTTAGGATTTTGTAGTTTGTGTCAGTCTGTCCACAGCTTAGCTCAGAGACATAGTGCTGGTTGAATACATTTTTAAAAACAATTTTTTGTGTACCTTCCCTACACGTAACAAAAGTGGGGATGTTTATCCCAAGGTGTGGGGTATCGATGATTAGGTCTCTCAAAACTAAGTCAAGTTACCTAGCACCAACTGCAATTTTTATGGAGCTAAGTAAGCCACCCGTACCGTATTTGGATCCTGTAGAATAGAAACCTGGTTCTGTTTTAGGCCATAAGTAGCAGGTTCTTGCTACTCATGCAGTGCAAGTATATATTTTGATTGTCTTGGCTGATAACTTCGCCATTTTGCCATTATAAGCATTAACTATTTGGTCTGACTTTAACGATTTTTTCCCAGAATGTTGCTTAAGGCTATTGAAATCAAAATATATCCTAACTTAAATCTTAGAGAAGACGGCAATCATTACCACTGGCTTGGGATCCTGTTGTACCTACAGCTACACATAATCAAGGATCAAGCTCGACGAAAGATTGGAAACCCTGGACCTTAAACGGTGTAAAACAAAAATAGTGTCAAAAGAAGGAAATTCCGGGACGAAACTTCTGTTTGTTTAAAAAATATGAAATAAAAATAAAATTAAAAATTTAAAAACCCCCGACATAAAAAGAAAGAAATAAAATCTACGAAATGTGCCTATACAATGAACAGTAGAAAAATAATCCAAGCTTCGTTGCGTCGGGGGACCGCTAAGTAGGTAGTAAGTAAATGAAATGCAATGTGCTGAAAATCGTAAAGTGGGAAGCCCAAATGCGTACATGCAATTCTGCGTTGAAAAATATATTTCATTTCATTTAGGTACTTAGCGGTCCCCCGAACGCAACGAAGCTTGGATTATTTTTCTACTGTTCATTGTATAGGCACATTTCGTAGATTTTATTTCTTTCTTTTTATTGGTTGTCATGTCGGGGGTTTTTTAATTTTTATTTTTATTTTTTTACACTGAAAAAAATAGTCAGTGAATCCCACTGACATGACAGTTAGGCTTACTGTTATTACAATAAGCCTAACTGTTATGTCAGTGGGATTCACTGTATATTTTTTTCAGTGTAGGGTCCTTTCGTCCATCCGTACTATTTTACAGAAACTCTTAGTACTAATACTCAGCTGTAATTTGGCAGGTGTATAGTATATTAGTCACGGAAAAAGTGGGGTAGAATATAATTTATAAACAAATCTAACAAACTCTGTTGGATGTCTTTTCTTAGCTACCCCACGGAGTGGGGTGTCGTTAGATGGGTATACTTTATCCACTGAAATATATCAAGATAGAAGGAAAGAGTGTACGTACACTACGTACCTTGCGTGGCGAAATGTTGACACGGTGTCAACTTTGCTCGCCGCGAACATCAGACATCACGTGTGTATTTCACTGCGAACTTAACAGCACTGCATCTACGTCCAAGCCTACAATACAATCTACGGTGCGGTGGTCGCGCGATGATGTCAACCGCGACTTCGGGTAGGCACGCGAGGGCTCGCGCGGGCTTGCGATAGCTATTAATGACATTTTTTAATGGAAAAGGGCCAGCGCGATTTCCATTCTCACCCCTCCACGCCCCGCCCCGCCTCGCCGATTGAAAACCACCTTAAAAGTGTATAGTTTCCCCAGCTTTAAGTGGAGTGGGTGCCACATATTTTTCGTTTTCGCCATGTTCATATTAAGACCCACTTGTTGAGAGACTACTGAGGCCGGTTTTATTATGTTTCGTATGAAAATGACGTTTGATTGGGACAATATTGTTTGTTGCGTTATTCCCATTTTGCAGTTACCTGTTCTGTGAGCGCTGTGCTCGGTGAGCAAGCTTTGGCTGTAAACGCATTATCCCAAGTGAACTAGGCATCACTACATCGAAATTCTACGAGCTAGAATCACTTGCGAATTTTTTTTTTGTTACGTAGCATTAAATAAGTATATTAAATTTCGTCAAGTAAATTTTTTTTTTACAATGAATGAATCTTAACTAAATTACAGTAAATTAAATAACAAAACAAAGGACATTGGGTACTTTTTTCCCCACTGGCGGACACAAACGAAACCAATTAAAGTTTTTAGATAATGTTACGGGCTTTACCACTGTGTATTTTTTATTTCCATAACTAATGGGAAAGCTGAGAAAATGAGATTTTTATACCGCAGCAACAAGGTTTTCGTTGTTTACAAACATCGAAAGCTTGCTGCTGCTGTAGCTACTGAAGTCGCTTTCTGGCGGTTTTTGGAGGTCTTCTTGCTGGAGATCGGCATCGATACTTCCGCGTTGTCTTCCAGGGCATGCTCGGATCATCAGAATCTAACGCGACGACCAACTTCTACAGAACGCAACTGTACGGTTTCGTTCTGCATAAGGGCCACATGTAATATGTTGAGTCGGTGTTCGACAATGGTTGGAAAATGGGTCAGTTCCATAGGGGGAATGATTGACAATTCGGTTGTTTCTCTGGCCAAGAAGTTGAAAAACTGAACGCCGTTTGGGTTAGATGCTACGCACTTGCACGCGGTGTGCTTAGAATTGAAGTCGGTTGCTGCGAAGACGACTCCATTGGGATCTGATTGAGCAAGTAGGTTTAAGTCTGTCGGTAAGAGTTTGTTAGAGGGAGACAGATAGACTGACACAATCGTTATCGGGTCATGACCTTCTAACGAAATACGTTAGACCATCTAAGCGGATTTGCTCGAGGGGCATAACTAGGGGCTCTTTAAGGCTTTGGACCTCTGCTAACGTCCAGGAGGCGGGGTTAACACTGCGGATCGGGCTCCGGATTACCTTTCCTGCACCTTTGGGGGTACGGGAACGGGATTTCCGTACGTCCGAGTCCGTCTTGGCCTTAGGGGCCAAGAGGGTGACTGAGGCGGGCGCGGTCACCTTTACTGGGGGCTCCGGCGTCTTAAACGGCGCCAGGGTTGCCTTTGGGGTAGGGTGCGCTGGGGGCTTGGAGGCCTTAGGGGCCTTGGCCATTTTAGGGGCCTTCTGCTCTGCCGGCGGGGGAGAGGGCCTCAGTGGCAACCGGGACCGGAGGGGCCGTGGGAGACGATGAGTCCTGTGACTCTTCCAGCACACTCAGCGACCCGAACGCATCAGCCACCGAGAAGTCAGCGAACCTCTGGCTCAGCCCTTTTTCATGCTTGAAAAGCGTGAAACTAAGCCAGCAACAGATTCGATGGCTTCCTTGGGATCCTCGGAGCAGGCCGCTTCGTGGAGAAAGGTTACGAGATCCATGGGGAAAACGATGGAAACAAAATCCAAACAGTCAAAGTCGTAGTCTGGGTTGACGTCTTGAGCGGTCCTCGCCGTGTCCTTGTGACACTACACTACGCAACCTACTCACGAAGGGCAGAAATGAGGACGTACACCTCAGGAGAGATGCTCGGGAACACTCTTCAACGTGTTCACCCCACGCGGCCCGCCTCAGTGTGTGATAGTTCATATAAAATTCTCGAAAGCGATTTCTGCGCTGCGGGCCTGCCCGTAGGAGCCCGCCCAAAATGTGCGCGTACTCTAACTTGACAAGGCTATAAACCACAACCTCTTGAGTCTGCCACTTCAACTGCTATCTATGCCAAGCTTGTCATCAAATAACACTAAATATATCTACATACAGTAATAAACATTTACATACAGTACTATATTAAAGTAAAACGATGACCGTACCTGAATTATTAATGTAATTATATTTCGGCATTCCCATACGCCACAGTAATGCCCCTTTGCATAGCAAAACTAGAAGTTACAAGCTTTCAATTGAGGTATGTTTCAGCTTTGTCCGCCGTGGGGAATTTTTCCATAGTAAAGTACCCAATGTCCTTTGTTTCATCATTTGATTTAATTCCATTGTGTGAATTATTGGCATAATTTTTTTTTTATCAGGTTGTGCCGGCGGTGCTGGTGGCGCAGGTAAAGGAGAAGGTATATTATTTACTATCATAAAACTCTAAGTTTGAATTGAAAACCAAATTTTCTATGGAGAAGGGTCACGATTTCAGGAGAAATGTTAAAAGCGCGATGCAGACAAAGCTTTGGTCTTGTATGGCCATTGTTGCAGAGCCATTTATCGGGCAGAATATCGTTGTCCACTCATCGCTCCAAAACGGCTGGATGAATTTTAACCAATGTTGAGACAGGGGTCTAAATATAGTTAGTGTCTTTATTATATGGATGCTTGTTACTCAAGTGAAAGGGTATTCACGCAAACGCGGTACGGGTACGCGGTACGCGAAAACTTTCTTTGAGTGACGAAAATTCCATATAGTTATTGTAACTCAGTGGAAGGTTTCATAATTTTTTTGGAACACATCGAGAAAGTATGTTTTTCATACACAAAAGTATGAACAATAGGAACTTACAATTTTTTAGGAGAATCGAAAAAAAACGACAACAATATAAAAATCGACCCTTGTGTTAAAACAGCTACAGTCGGTAATGAAAACGTGCCAATTCTTTTTTAAATCAGCTATCGGCGACGCTGCTGGTAGCGGTGCTGGCAACGCTGCGAAGTCCGGTGGGGCTACTATTGAAGCATTTCTCAAACTTGGCGCAGGTAATGGAGAAAATACAACAACACTTTATTGGGCTCCTGGGCTCGAGAAATCCTTAATTAAAGTAGACAATAGACGTCTCGTCGCTAAAGAGCAATCTCTTCCAGACAACCTTTGGGTAGCGGTGAAAACAAAATATACGTGCTGTAATAAAACTGTAAAAAATATTTAAATTTAAACAATAACATTGTTTCGCTAATCTGCGATATAATAACGTCCTAATTAATTAGTGCGAACCCGTTATACTTACTTGCATTGAATACTGTGCGCCCACCCTCCCAGCGCGAAAATATAAATAAATACGCTAATAAGTAAAAGTAAAAGGCCAGTCTGCCATAATATAAAAAAAGTGCGAGTCCGACTCGCGCATGAAGGGTTCCGTACCATAAAACAATTTGTTGTATGGGAGCCCCTCTTAAATATTTATTTTATTTTATTTTTAGTATTTATTTATTTATTGTTATAGCGGCAATAGAAATATTTATTTATTTATTTAAACTTTATTGCACAATACAAAAAAAAGTAAGTACAAATGAATGAATGAATGAATGAATGAATGAATGAATGAATGAATGAAAAATGAATGAATGAATGAATGAAAATTTATTCGTAAACATACACGAACTGGACAACACATTAGAAATTAAATACAATAAAATAAAATTCTAGGTGTGTATGCCACGAAAAGGTCACACCTCAGCATAAATGCTGGCCCGGGAACCAGCGCTGGTCTTCCGGTGTAACCTATAGGTGACGCCACGGGAAACCGTACACACACGGCCGCACTCTAATACTGAACGCAGCTTAAGCGCAGTGCCAAGACAATGACATTGACAGAAAGTGCTGTCAATGTCACTGCAGGTGCAGACCGTTAGCGAAGAAGAGAAATGAAAAAAATAATCTAAGAATGCAATGCCCGTATGTGTACAGCACATTAAACATTTAACAAATTACATTTTACAACTTAGGTACAAAAGTGAAAGACAGTTACTAAAATTACAATAAATGTGGATGTGTAGGGAAATAACTAAATTTTATATAAAAGAACAGGGAGAAACGAAACCCTGTACAGTAAAGCCAAATACTAAACAAGGACATGAAACATAAGGCGACAAATAACAATACAATGATGCAAAACAACACAACATATAAAGGGACAAAAAACCTCGGTAAGAAAAATCTTAAAAAAACAAATCATTACAAGCAGCTCGTGTCTAGCCTCAAAGTTTCTTGATTCCGCTGATGTTCAAACATAAATTTTCGTACATGGATTTTAAAGGTCTTGATATATTTTAGGTTCCTAATTGGCGGCGGGATGTTGTTCCAACATTTTGTTGCAACATAGCGGAAGCTTCCCCTGAAGGCAGCTGAAGCATGTTGTGGAGTGGTGAGCTGCACACTACACTGGCGAGTTTGACACGACCTATTTCTGGACATCCATGACAGCTTCTCGAAAAGATATGATGGTATCTTATGCTGAATTACACCGAAAAGTAAACATGCCAAATGAAGCTTGCGACGGTGCTGCATTTTTAAGATGTTATGCTCATTTAGATAAGGGGTAACATGGGCCCTAAACGGAATATTGAAACAATAACGAGCACAGGCATGTTGAACGCGTTGGATGAGCCTCTTCGTTTTAGAAAGAAGTCGCGGACCAAACACCACATCCATATAATTTAATTTTGACAATACAAGTGACTCAACCAGTTGAACACGCAGTGATTCATTTATGAAGTGCCTTATTTTGTATAGAACCTTAAGCTTATAGAAACAACTTTTAACAGCACTCAAGACATGTTTTTCAAATCTAAGATCACAATCCATTATGAGACCAAGGTTACGTGCCTCATAAACACGTTCGATAGGTACATCCATCAATTTAACATCAGTTGACAGATTGAGTTTATTCAGTTGATGTTTAGTACCAAAAATAAGATATTTGGTTTTGGCCGGATTGAGTAACAGGCTATTATTTGTGGCCCAAGTCGATATTTGCGACAGATCAGTGTTAAGTTTGTGAATAGCATCATCAATTTCTGATGGCTTACATGAAATATAGACTTGGATGTCATCGGCATAAATATGGTACTTGCAGTGTGTTATGTGTGATCCGATGTCAGCAGAGTACAATATAAACAGAATTGGGCCAAGGATTGATCCTTGAGGCACTCCTCTAGTTACACACATCCTTTCAGAGACCCGCGTGGAGCCATCGTTAAGGCTCAGCTTCACACACTGCTGACGATCGCTGAGATAGCTGGCAAACCAAGTCACTGCATAGTGGTCGAAACCGTAGAAACTTAGTTTAGATAGCAATAAACTAATATTAAGACAATCGAAAGCCCTCGAAAAATCGAGCAGTACCAGCAATGTACACAAACCTTTATCCTGAGAACATAATATGTTGTCAGTGACATCCAGCAGAGCAGTGACTGTACTTCGCCCCTTTCTGAAACCTGACTGGACCTCCGGCAACATACCATTATTCTCAAGATACTCTGTCAGTTGTAAGCATACAGTTTTCTCTAAAATTTTAGATAAACAAGGCAGTATACTAATGGGTCTAAGATCCTTAAGCTCAGATGGATTAGGGATTTTAGGCAGAGGACACACTATTGCCAATTTCCATAGGTCAGGAAATGTAGATGTAGCGATGGAGGTATTCACCAAATCAACTAGTATGTTCAAAGTGTATGGAAAAGTGGACACCAGCATATTTAAAGTAATACCGTCGATACCTTCAGCATTTGATTTTAGACAAGTAATAATTTTCAACAATTTATCAGCGCTAATTGGTTCAATATGGAATGTAGAATGGCAAAACCTGTGAAATTCAAAATAAGACAGTTGAGAAATGGTAACTTCTGTATTGATAGGTAAGGTTAAAAAATGTTTATTTATAATATTGGGATCACTGAAACAAGAAGGCAAGTCTGTGTTATTTCTAGGCAGCAGAGTAGATTGTAGATTTTTCCATAACTGTTTTGGATTTTTTAATTGATTATTTATATTATGTTTAAAGTAGGCAGATTTTTCATGGTAAAGTGCTTTATTTACTGTCGACTTTAGATCTTTATAAAGCTGCTTTTTGCTATCGGACCCGGTTTTATGGTAGTCTGCGGCAGCTTTATCTCGCAAACTCATCATTAACTTAATTGTATCAGTTATCCAGGGGTGAGAATTGTTTCGAATAACCAGGGTCTGTATAGGAGCATGCAGGTCAAATAAACAAACTATATGATTGGTGAACGCCTCAACCTCGTCATTAACATTAGGCAAAGTTGACATCAGATCCCACCTCACACTCTGCAAGTCCCAGTCAAAGAGTGATATATCTATATTTTTTATAGGCCTGAATGATGTAGTATACGGCCGCGGTTTCTCCCTCACAATATTATACTCGCTTACCACTATACAATGTCCAAAAGGAGAACCCACGTGAACAATATCTGTAACCTTGGCTTTCATGTCTGTGCAAACTACATCGAGCAATGTCTGACTAGTGTTAGTGAAATGTGTAGGTTTAGTTACTAACTGTGATAGCTTTAAACTAGATAAAAAATTGTTAAATCTGGTAACATCTGGAACAGTGGAGTTCTGAAGTAAATCTATGTTTAAGTCGCCCAGCAATATCAGGTGTTCGCAGTTAGGTATCGAGCTGATTGAGTCAGTTACGGCATCAAAAAATACATCGAGATCCATCCAATGCGGTCTATAAGCTGTACCTATCACTATTTTCAAACCATGTATCGTTATATTAACCCACATTTGCTCCACCAGCTTATGCCGCGGGTCTACAGGGTGAGGCCAAGTCGATACATTCAAACTACGTCGAATGTAGAACCCGACACCACCACCACGCAGACGCGTTCCCAACGGTCTAGGTATGTGACGGAGCCTGAAACCAGGGATTACCGGCGCCCGTCCCTCCTCGTTAAGTTGTAACCACGTTTCATTTATTGCTAGTAAATCAATATCTAGACGAGTACAAGCCGCTATAAAATTGTCATGATTTGTGCCCAGTGAACCCGCATTATACAAACCTACCCTTAGTCTATTATTAACCATATTGTGAAGCTAAATGTATGCAATGAACGCAGATGCAGCAAACCGGTTCTGCGTTAGAGATAAACAGAGAGATTTCTCGTCCTATCGCGTGGAGGTCATTTGAGTTGTGTATCTGTTGAGTGCGGTTGTCGTAAAAAGTGATGTAAAATAATAATTTTGTTATTAATTTGTGGCAGTGATAATAGATAATAGTGGTACGTGTTAAAGAATTATGTGTACGGTTGCTACAGTAAGAGTGCAGTTTTGATAAAAGAACAGGAACTTTGAGACTAGACAGAATGTTTTGGCTGCAGGAATAAGACAAAAACAGAACATGTACATAAAGCAATGCGTGAAAAACCGGGCAATCAAACGCTTCGTTGGCCAAAAACACGCTCAAGGTCGTCTTCTGTTCGGATGCGGTGACGAGGTACATCCGTGCCTGGGCGCTGACGCACGTAGATCTTGCCGTCCCTGGTCCACACATACCGCCAGTCGAAATGCTGCTTTAAAGCCCGAGCTTTCTGGAATAGACGTCTGTTGTGGGGGGTCAGCCGCTCGTTTACGTAGAAACGCGTAGTCGGCCCCGGTATTCCGGTGCCTTCCGTCGTCGCCCCACGCCGAACCCTTGCCGCCTGGAGTAAGCGGTCACGCACGGCGCGGCGCGCCAGGCGCAGCACAAGCAGCCGAGGCCGCGGCGCCGGCCCCTGGACGCCCTCGTCAAGCTGCGGCGCCCGACCAACACGCGTAGCATCCACGATATCCTGCTCCGTTAGCGTGATCCCCAGTTTCTGGCCTAAGGTAATTACCAAATGCGTAGAATTTTCCCCGCTACTTTCGGGGACGCAGGATATCTCAAGATCGTTAGCCAATAAATCCTGGTCTCGGTCGAGTAGGTCCAACTTGAGCTGCGAAATTGTCTCTAACAGCACTGACTCAGCACCACCATCGACGTCGCGAATATGTTCGAGTGTGTGAGGCTGGGCCTCCAAGGCTTCGACACGGGCACAGAGCGCGTCAATGCGCCCATCGCAGCCGTCGATACGTGACGTCAAGCTAGCCATGGCCGTGCGAAGAGCGTGAATCTCCTGGCTCATCGCCCGCATCTCTTCACGAAAGAGCCGGAGTTCAGCGACGAGCAGCTGCATGTCAGTGGCACGGGACATATCCAGACCATTGTCGGGCGGGGTAGCATCGAGTGAACCGTTGCCATGCGTGTACGAGACATCCATGATCGTGCTGTCTTCAGAGGGCACTTCAGGGCTCATGACAGCACGAGATCTCGTGGCCCCACGCTGCGTATTCACGTTGCCACTGCCACATCTTACTGGAGTTTCAGTGTTGTCCTTCCTAGGGCCTGCACTCGCACACTGCACACAATTCCAGGTTCCGGGCGCGATACTGTGGAGCGTCCCTTCAGGAACATTAGCGCAAAGAAGATCATATGAATTCCGGCAGTTACCGCAGTTTAAAAAACTACCGGTGATTTTATTTAGACAGCCAGCACAGGTTGACATTTTAAAGTGGCTTTGAGTACGTAAGGAAGAAGGTTTATAATCGCACTAACGCGGCTGAACGATGACAGCCAGTCAGCTGACCCGCAAACTGATTTTATTAACTTAGCTTTGTTGCTACAAAACCGAAATTAAATCACCGATAATATTCACTGTAACAGCTATTTGACACAATAAATTAATTGATTTGGTAGACACTGTTTATATCCTTAGGTAACCAACTCTTTCGAGCGTAGATATTCACTTTTTCTAGATAATTTATTAAATATAAGCAGAGCGATGTAAAAGAACGTATGTCAGTTGAGACAAATGGCGGACTTAATGCCTTTAGGCATTCTCTACCAGTCAACCACTGGGTTAAACAGAAATATGTAATCGGTGCAGGATCAGAGTTACAGAGAAACAAAATAATTAAAACACAAAACAATAATATCAGATATATATAGGAATGTATATATAATTGCCATAAACGTACACGAATACTTTATATGATATACTTACATACATATATTATGTACCCAAAGTAAAATATTTCGAAGAAAGTTAGGAAGAGAGATTGTCCGAAAGATGCTTGCGCAACATGCGCTTGAAGGAGAGTTTGCTCTGAGCTTGTCTAATGTTGAGTGGGAGAGCGTTCCATAGGCGTATTGCCTGAACCGTGAAGGAAATACATCATCTGTGAAAATTTCAACTGTCTAGCTATAACCGTTCTTGAGATACAGCCTGGTGACAGACGGACGGACGGACAGTGCAGTCTCAGTAATAGGGTCCCGTTTTTACCCTTTGGGTACGGAACCCTAAGGCCCCTCTGCAAGGCAAGGCTGTATCTCATGAACCGTAATAGTCTGTCTAGACAGTTGAAATTCTCACAGACGATCTTTTTCTGTTGCTCTATTAAGAACGAATACTAAAAACAGAATATAATTAATATTTAAGTGAGGCTCCCATACAACAAACGTAATCAGTTGCGTTAACTTTGCACCACTCTTGTATGCGGCGCCATACATAATGCCAGGTGCAAACTCAACTTAACCCGGCCAGTTAAGACGGGATGTTTTTGCACGGAACCCTAGGTGCACGAGTCCGACTCGCACTTCGCCGGTTTTTATTTTTATTTTACTAGTCTCTCGGACCATATGAAAACTTGGCAATAAACATATAATATTTTAAAATATTCAGGGTTCGCCGCTCAAGGTCATGGTACTGGCACCGGCAGTAAAATTGGCGGCGGCGGTGTACAACAAGGCGGTCCCTCAGGTAAGTAATGGGGAAGGGTACTCTATTGTTTGCCCGAATTTCATATGCCATAATGATTTGCTAGCTATAATATTCATTTGCAATACATCTTTTTAGGGTTCCGTAGCTAACGAGGAACCCTTATAGTTTCACCATGTCCGTCTGTCCGTCCCGCAGCTTATTAGCTCAGACACTGTGTGTAATAGAAAGCTACAATTTGGCACGGATCAAGTTGACAAAGTTGTAGAATAAAATCTCTAAAAAAAGTTTTTATAATATACCTAAGTTTGTAAAAGAACGGAAACCAAACAGCCCGTCTTCTGATTTCCTGACTTAACCTAATGATTTCTAAATGATCAGTTTTACAAAAATCTCGAGATAATTAGGGTTTATTGTAAAAAAAAATATGGTAAATAAAATTCTTGTCAGTGAAGATATCCAATGGATATTTGAAAATGGCCTGAATGGCTTCGAGAAAAGGATGTTACGGCGTGCCGCCAAGCACTTCGACTTGCATGAGACCTGCCCCCCAGATTCCATGAGAGATAAGATAACTTATCATAACAACATGGTTTCCGTGGCCGCGGAATTTAATAAAATATAAGGATATTTTCTTAAATTTGCTGAACAAATATTAAATTATTTAGAAAGTAGGTAAATCATAATAAACTTGTTTTCAGGGTGCTCCAATTAAACTGCTTAGTTGGAACGATGTAGCTTAAACCAACTCGTACACAGACTACACTCCAATAAACTGGACCAACTGAACTTCAAATGTAATAACAAAACAATAAATATTGACCGTATCAACTATTGTTTTACTTGAATAACCTGAACTTAAAAACAGATTATGCAGAGTGCGCTCTCATAGCGTAAGATAATGAAACGAAGATTCGACGTGATTGATATACCGATGTTGGAAGAGCAGGTTCAAATCTGGCTTGCAATGCAGTGGATCACAGCACATATTTTATTTTATAATTAACCTTTGTATCACTATTTTAGTATGATGATGTCCACCTTGGCGTATCCGTCAACGGCGATACCCTGTCCACTGTATGTGGCGTGCGCGCGCACGTGGCTCGTGAATAGAATAGAAAAGAATTAGAATACTCTTTATTGCACACCTCAAGAAGAAAGAAATACAAATACAAATGACACTTAACATTACAATAGAGGCAAACAATAGGCGATCTGATCGCTAAAAAGCGATCTCTTCCAGACAACCTTTGGGTAGCGGATTAATATAAATGAAATGAGATGAGTAGGCGATTCAAAAAGTAATCAAGAAAAGAGAATAGGTGTCAGTCAGCTTTGTATGTGTATGTGAGTCCTTTGTAGGAAGGCCTGGGTCTCGCCTTTCGAAGCTCGCGATCCGCGTCGAGGTCCTTAAGGCGGAGGCATTCATAGCCTTCCACACCATTCGTCACAGCCTTCTGCCATTCCGGCAGCGCAAGCGCAAGCCTGGAGGGCAGTATATGCGTTACTAGGACGTCTTGAAACGCAATCTTACTGGATGCAACATACCATGTGGTTCGTGGTAGGAGCTAGCGACACATATTTAGTATAATTGTGGTAGTACAAAACTGTAGTGTCTATATGTACCAAATTGGACCACTCACGTCTTTATAAATCCTATCACGAAATACATATTTTTATGGCAGTATTTAGAATAATAATATTATAGTAGTTTACGTATGACTGTACATAATTAAGGGTATTAAACACGAGTGTGGGTTTATGAAACTTCATCTTTCTTTTCGCATCAAATAGTTACTGACACTAAAACTAAAAATATCACATAAATCATTTTGACAACTAAGTGAAAGTTTTTGTTTTAAAACCGCAATATTTCAAAAGATTCAAATGTAAGTATGGTATCCTACAAACAATTACCAATTATAACATTACTTATTCTTTCAATAGTGCAATACGTTTTCAATGAGATTGTACTACAATGTTACTTCTTGTGAAACAAACTAGCTATTTACCACTTCTACCTTAGAAAACACATTAGGAACTATGTACCACCATATCATTCCCTTTTGGTTCACCTTATTGACAATATCAAAACATTTAAATCAACAAAAATGCGTTCAACAAAACAGGTATCTCGATCGCCGAGTCAACCCTATCGACACGGTAAAATGTCTCAAAGTCACATGTCATGCCCACCAAAACAATCTGAATTAACAATCGCATCTTGAATCGTGATTTCACAAACTCACTACTAGAGACAGCAGTCTCCCGGGGCTTCATTACGCAATGAGCCCAATCAACTTCGCAGAATAGAATCGCTATGATTCCCGGGCCACTCCAAGTCAGCCAATCATTAGTCCCATAGGGACCCGGGCTCAGCCGCATCACCGCCACGCACCGCGCTCTGAACGACCAATGGCCGCAGTTACGACTATGGCAGGTAAATACGGGCAGCCAACAAATCACGATGCTTGATCTCTGTTACTAGTGCTTGGACCAGCAGAAGTACCGACAACTTCATTATCATCGCTCGAATAATCTAACTCTAAAGGGACTTGACATTGAGGCATTTTCCTGATTCGGTCATGAGCGTATTTGTACGTTCGAAAGTCAAATTTATGGCAAATGGTCTTGCAATTTACAATACTACATGTCAACATTTCTAATAGGCTCGCTCCAGTAACTCGATTTACTGCACAGTACTAACAATTTTAGCTAGACTGATACATGTCCTACATAGTCACTGAATAATGCACCCGTTTGCCATGAAACTTATTGGAAATCAACTTGTCCATAAGCGATCACTCGGCAAACAAATCACAATAAAATGAGAACTCCTCACCAGATTGCCTCATATAGTTTGGTGACGTCACACGTCAACCCTCGTCCCAGTGGATGAAGGCGCCCTGCCGCTCGCCTTAGTGCGGTTCTTTGCGTGATGTCTCGTACCGTGGCAGCTGAAGCAGATGACTCATGGCTTCGCTGCTCGCTGCTGAGGTCACGTATTTTTTCCTGAAACAAAAACTCCAAGCACAGTATCACAAAGCTCGGTCATTCTAACCTTAAATCCAACAAAGAAAGGTAATTCAAATCAATCTAACAAAGTTAGGTAAACTTTAATAAGGGTAGGTAAACTGCGTAGTGGTCATATTAATCAACACTAAATCTCTGTAGAAACATTTCGCGTTCGGTCATATTATATCACTACGAAAACAATCGTTAGAAAAACGTGCAATAAACTTTGTTTCAAATGATTGTTAATTTCTATCACGCATTATTCAACTTCTACTTGGAGGTAATACTTTTTTTTTGACAAATACCCACTAAACTGAATAAGTGAGACTCAAGTCTACCCTAGCAATTAGCTACACTTTCTTTTAGTGAAAACTATATCGGAATCGTAGTGACAAGTTAACAACTGACCTGATGTGTTTTTAAAATGTGTCGGTGAGGCCATAGTGCCTACGTCCACGCGTCGCTTGTAGTTGACCGTCGCTTCAGGGTCACTTCCACTAGTGCAACAAACAACTGACGATGTGTCCCGCTGTTCTTGAACTTCGATGTAGTTTGTGTTGTGACTGCTGGCCTTTGTCGCCGAGGTGGTAAGTAGTCGTTTTCTTTTATACGAGGTAAGCAATCGGATTTTTCTTCTTCTTTTGTTTTCATACGGTTGTGTAGGTCTCCGTGACGGTGTTAGCTTGAGTTTCAATAACGGAAACGCTTGTAGCACCTGTTCCTTGATTTGGTGATGTCAAGTTCGTTGTATTTCAAAAAGTAGCCACAAACTTTTTTTCTTCCATTTTATTCGCTTCGTGTTCCATCATTCTTCGGGTTCGCTCATGGGCCCGTAGATACTATCCCAACTTCTGATTTCGGGATAGGGTCGGGATGGCCGGGTGGTTTGTGGCATATTAGATGAGCTGTTCTTTATAGTTGTGGACGAGGAGGTAGTTGTGAGCAAGATGAAACACTACGAATGCAATTAACTTGATTAATTCCTTATACAATGAAGCACAAAATAACAGTTCCTGGCACAGAGGTCTGTAAGCTAGGTTATCAAAGTCTCACAATAGTCTTTATTAAATTAACACTGTATTGTTGAGTTACAACGTTTCACTGATTCTAACTTGGTATAGCACAACGAAACGGGAGAGTTCCAAGGCAGTAGTGCACTCGACGGCGACCCAGAGTGAAGTGTCGGTGGGTGTTCGCTGAGTGAACCGCCAAGACTCTGTCTAGCGCGCCAAAACAGGTTCAAGGGGGCGCTACTGTCGCCTTCCAATGGCGCGCTTTTTCGTTGAGCTCCCATAGTAATGACCGTTTCCGACATGTAAATATTAATTTAAAATAAAGGTGTTCATACATGCCAGATGGGCCTAATGTGTAAAGACAGTTACACATGTGCAAGAAGGGCATTTATTATTTATTTAAAATATCTACCAGCGGTTCACTAAAGGCTTACTGAGGAGAAAGAACCGCCAAAGAAAACTCCCAGATTGCCTTATTTATTACTATAAAATACTTTTAAACAAAAACTCTACATATACTACTTTTAACACTAATTTGTTTTACACCGTTCGAGGCCCAAGGTTTCCAGTCTTGTGTCTTGCTTGATCCTTGATAAGATGTACAACAGGATCCCAAGCCGGTGGTAATGACAAACCATCTTCTCTATTGAAATTGGGATATTTTTTGATTTCAATAGCCTCGCGCAACATTCTGGGAAAACATCGTTTCTCTCTGGCAAGGATTGAAGTGTTATCAAACTTAATTGAATGGTTTGGTTTGTCCATGACATGCTCGCAGACTGCAGACCTGTTGCAACGACGGTTCTTGACATCGGCTACATGCTCCTTAACCCGTGTACCTATACTACGTTTCGTTTGGCCAATGTATGACAGACCACACTCGCAGTCCAGCTTGTAAGCACCAGCACTCTGCAGAGGGATGCTACACTTCACGGGCCTCAGGTATTGAGACATCTTCTTCATCGGCTTGAAATATGTTTTAATGGAAGCCCGTTTCAAGATGTTTCCAATCCTATCCGTGACCCCTTTCACATATGGCAGGACCGCAGGTTTACGCTCGACTGTAGGAGTCTTCACACGGGGTTTCTGGTTGAGGCGTGGTATCTTGAGCCCATTGGCCCAAAGCGCACGCTTTACATGCTGTAGTTCATCAGTCAAATGTTGGTCGTCACAGATTCCCTTGGCTCTCTGAAACAAAGATTTACCCACTGTAGCAAGTTGACTAGGATGGTGATGTGATTTTCCATTTAAATACCTATCAGTGTGAGTAGGCTTTCTATAAACAGTATGACCTATTGTATTATCAGACCTTCTCAACACACTGACATCTAAGAAGGCTAGTGAATTGCCATTTTCTAACTCCATTGTAAACTTTATTTTCTCATGAATGGAGTTTAAATGGTCTAGGAAAACTGAAACACTAGATTTAGGTAAAATAGTAAAGGTATCATCTACGTATCTTTTAAAGATCCTCGGCTTAACAGGTGACGATGAGAGTGCTTTCTCCTCGAAGTCCTCCATGAAGATATCGGTGACAACAGGAGATACTGGAGACCCCATAGCCACACCATCCACTTGCACGTAGAATTCACCGTTCCATAGCATATAGCCAGATGTAAGGCAGTGTTCTAATAATTCAGCATATTCCATTGCCATATTCTGTTCACGTAGCCTCCTCCTCACAATATTGATGCAACAGCTACGTGTAATGTCATTCAGCGGTAAGTTACCATAAGTATAAGCTCAGCTCCTGATATCAAATATTGGGTAAATGTGGCATTCCATCTGCCGCGCGTATTTATTTATCTATTTATTTAAACTTAATTGCACAAATCAAAATTCAGTACAAATGGCGAACTTAATGCGTATTGGCATTCTCTACCAGTCAACCAACCATAGGGCCAAACAGAGATGCTTCAAGTGGGTGCAGAGTACAAAATTAATCGTTCGGGGAGTGTCTAAGGTACAAGTGAAAACATGTATATTACATAACATATATACCTACCATAAATACAATGCGTTATCACGCGAGGGCGGTCGCCATTCCGGCAATCAGAGCGACACTGGTGCGATGATGACCAGCCGCGCCGCTTATGTCTACTACGCTAAAAGGACTGCACTCTAATTTGAGGACGAATTTCGATATTCCTATCAATATCTCGGATTCATATCGACCCTGTAACGGATTTTTAGGGTTCCGTAGTCAACTAGGAACCCTTATAGTTTCGCCATGTCCGTCTGTCCGTCCGTCCGTCCGCGGCTTAGCTGCGTGATCATTAGCACTAGAAAGCTGAAATTTGGTATGAGTATGGTGTGTGTATCACGCCGACAAAACGATAAAATAAAAACTATTTTTTTTTTTTTTCGGTTACCTCTCGGACACCTAAAATGGGGTTTTTTTTTTTCGTTTAACCCTAGTGTGTGGGGTTTCGTTAAATAGATCTGTTAAAAATAATTCGGGGCTCTAAGCATTACTTTTTGATAAAGTCAGTAGTTTTGTAAATATTCGCTCCGAAAATAAAAAAAAATTGTGTCCCCTCTAACTTTTCAACCACGGGTCAAAAAAAAAACATGAAAATGAGGCCTTCAATCGATCCATCCGTTTTTGAGTTATTGCAAAATTTCATAATTTTCTTTAAAAGGACGTAAGTTGACTTCCAGAAGGTAATAAGTAATTACAGTTACTTTGGCGTTTACGACCTTTTTCCGTCTTTGACCGTCTCTAGTGAAGGATATGAGCAACTACGGAACCCTACACTGAGCGTGGCCCGACATGCTCTTGGCCAGTTTTTAACGATAACGTTAATGTGCAATGATCATGCTGCTCTCAACGACGGTTCAACCTGTGTTTGTTTTTTTCATAATTTACTTACATTATAATTATCAAAAGTTTTGCTTCGTAGACATGTGTGTCATTTCTACGAAAGTATTTTTTAAGTCATAAAACTTTCCAGATTGGTATGAAACAATCCTAATATAAGAGTACCTTTTCAAAAATAATCTAACTTTCATGGCATCCGGAAAAAAGGTACTAATGAAATGAAACATTGTACGGAACTATAGGTTTGCAGGTACCTATTATTATATTATTATATTGAGCTCGTAATATCCCACTGCTGGGCAAAGGCCTCCCCCATTTTCTTCCAGTGATCTCGGCTTAAGGCTATTTCTGACCAACCCTTCAAGAAGAAATCCAAGTCGTCCCGCCACCGCCGGCGAGGTCTGCCACGTTTCCGTTTTGAGTTTTTAGGCTTCCACTCTGTAGTGGTCTTGGCTCACAACTCATCCGGCATACGGCAAACGTGACCAGCCCATTCCCACTTTAACTTGGCCGCTTTCCGAGCTACGTCAACAATTTGGGTCTGGGAGCGTAGAGTGGTATTCCGGATTCGATCCATTAATTTGACACCTAATAGGCTACGCTACATGGCCCTTTGGCAGACCCCGAGTTTGAACTTCTGAACTTCTGTCAGAGACCAAGTCTGAGCACCATAGGTGAGAACAGGAAGTATGCGTATGTCCATGAGCCTCCTTTTGAGTGATAGCGGGAGGTCACCTTTCATTAAGTGTTTCATGGACCAATAGCTCCTCCAGGCGTTTCCTATCCGTCGTTCGACTTCTTTTTCTTGTCGGGCCTGGAAGGAAACTATTTGGCCCAAATAAAGATATTCATGGACATATGCAACCGGCTCTCCATTTATTTCTACCCTACGTTCTGTACTGTTGGTCATGAGCTTGGTCTTTGACATGTTCATCATTAGTCCAACCTCGAGGCTTGCCTTGCTTAGTTCTTCAAGCATAATTTGTAGCTCGGCAGCAGTTGAGGAAAAAAGGACAATGTCATCAGCGAATCGAAGATTGGTTAATCTGCGCTCTCCCATGACCAGTCCCCTATCCCCCCAACTCGGCGCAAGTTTTCTAAACACGTGCTCTAGTGTGCTGGTGAAGAGTTTCGGCGATAGCGGGTCTCCCTGCTTGACTCCACTCTCTACCTTAAAGGATGGGCCAGGCGACTGAAGTTTGATAGCGGCAGTACTATTGAAGTATATTGACCTCAGGAGTTGCACATAACCTGGCTCTATTCCTTGGTCAAGCAAAACTGTAAATATGGAGCTGTGAGTGAGGCTATCAAACGCCTTTGAATAATCCACAAAGGCCAAATATAGTGGTAGATTGTGTTCATGACATTTCTCAACCATTTCGCTTAAGGAATGTATGTGGTCCATGGTGGAGAGACCCGGTCGGAAACCAGCCTGCTCGGGTGGTTTGCGGTCTAGTTGGCCTGAGATACGGGATTCTATCAGTTTGATAAATATTTTGTAAAGGTGGGAAACAAGACTGATAGGGCGATAATTTCCAATATCAGACTTGTCTCCCTTCTTGTGCAGCAGTATGATATTGGAGTGACACAACTGTTGTGGAAATGTTTGCGTTTGTATAATGCTATTAAACAGCTTGGTAATATGAGGAATTAGTGACGATTCACCGACTCTTAAGGCTTCGGTTGTGATGCCATCATCACCAGGGCTCCTGCTGTACTTCATTTTTCGGAGCGTAAGCTATACTTCGTGCTCGGTTATGGGTGAAATGGCATTCAAGCTTGTATCTCCGATGGAAAAGTCTTGTGTCCGGAGCGGATCGGAGTACAGAGTTTGGTAGTAGTCGGTAGCAATATTTAGAATTTTGTGCCTGTCGCCCTGTGTATTTCCAGAACGATCTCTCAAATTTGTGATCCAAGGTCTGCCTTCGGATGCTGCCCCTTTAGCCGCTTTTAGAGATCTGTTACTGTTCAACGCTATTTCCACTAGTTTAGTTTTATAGGACCTGATATCTGCGCGGATGCTACGTTTGACTTGCTTATCTAATGATCGGTATTCGTTACTATTATTATATGCAGGTATTATTGATTTCAAATTCCTGCATTTCCAAATACATCGTATTTATAGAACCTAAGTATATATTTTTTTCTGAAATAATATCAAAATCATTGACTTGTAGTAGCTGGTTCAACGGATACGTGACGCTAAACTTAACAAGTTTTTCGACAAACACGACAGAATTAACCCTTCCTATATCATAAGCAGAGGATCTCGCAGGGGACGCGCGAGATTGGTCATGTAGGGCACTCAATCAGAGGGACGACCTCCGGCCCGAGACCGCGGCATGAATGTGTAATCATATTACCCGACTTAGCATGAAGAAGTGCCTTTTTGTCGGCTTTAAGAGTTCCGTATATCAAAGGACCCTTGGAAGATTAGTCATGTGCATTGTGCATATGTCATGGGTGTGCAATGTCGTGATAAATTACGCTTTTACAAGTATATTTATTTATTGACATGGTTGATGACTGGTAGAGAATGCCATTTGACATTAAGTCCGCCATTTGTACTGACTTGAATAATTATATAGGAAAATTGATGGTGTGTTCGTTTTTGCGTTTACATGAACTTACCTAAAATTGGTTTTATTATAAAATATAGTTCACAATGAGCACTTGTCCTTTTTTCAAAGTCAAAGTCAAAATAATTTATTTCAGACAGTGTGGTCCATACTATGACAGTAAAGTTACATTTATTAAAATATGTCTTAAATAAAATAGTTATTAATAGAATAAAATTAGTATACACCGTGACCGTTACTAACCCGAAAGATTTAACCTAACGATACTAGAGCCTAATTATAGTATATAAACTTATGTAACATATCCAAAAAGTCATAATTAAGGAGATATAAATTATTTAAAACAAATCAAAAGTTAAAAAATCTCCAGTCTTACACACCCTAATTCATGTCATTATGCCAATTTTCAAATTTGAACTCGTCAAAAGTGAAACATAGAACCCTGTAATATTGAGACAGCGATATCTTGACACTTCTTGTGATAGAACACAAGTCACAGCATTCGCCGTTCGTCGTAGGATTTCGGAGCGATTCGTGAAGTGTCATGCTCGCTCACTCTTCTTCAACTAAAGACTTGTTCACAAAGAAGCGGGCAATTAATATGATTTAATTTGTACTGAAATAGTAATTTAATAAAGACCCATAATAAGACCCATGTTGATATAACATTATTTACTCGTGTTGTCGTCAAAAATACGTGGTTTAAATCTTTCGGGTTATTAACGGCCACAGTGTATAATTTATTTATTTATTTATTTATTTAAACTTTATTGCACAAAACAAAAAGTGTACAAATGGCGGACTTAATGCCATAAGGCATTCTCTACCAGTCAACCATTGGGCTAAACAGAAACATTTTATGGTGCAGGGCCTGTCAACTATCAACATTATACCAAAAGAGAAACTTATTATATATCAGTAATATAAGTAACACAATAAATAAACATACACAAATATGCAATACAATATACTTACATAAACATTAATTCTTGTACCCAGTGCAAAATATCATAACCGACAATCAGTCTAGGAGCTTACTGGTGAGATGCTTGCGCAACATGTGCTTAAAGGTTTGCTTTGTTTGTGCTTGCCTGATGGAAAGTGGGAGATCGTTCCAAAGTCGTATTGCCTGCACAGTGAAAGAATTTGACATAAAACCGGTGCGATGAGGAGGGACAATGAGCATGAGTTTACGAGAAGTGCGAAGGACGCAACCGGGTCGAGCAGATACAAATTGAAATTTAGATCTAAGATACTCGGGTGCAGCTGGATCGAATACAATGGAATAAAGAGTGGATAAGACTCGTAATGACCTACGTTCACGAATGGGAAGCCAATTAAGTTGACGGCGAAAATCAGATATGTGGTCATATTTACGAAGTCCAAAAATGAATCTAATGCAGTTATTAAGAACACGATCCAAACGATTCAATGAAGCCTGAGTGATATTTGAATAACACACATCAGCATAATCAAATACGGGCAGAACAAGAGCTTGAATAAGGAGAGTTTTAGTGCTGACAGGAAGAAAGTGTTTTAGTCGGTAAAGCGATCGAAGTGTGTTGGTCACTCTGTGACATACGTCAGACACCTGTGGCTCCCACGTAAGGCCGGAGTCAAAAATCAGACCCAGGTTCTTCACTTGCGACGCCAACGGAATAGGAGTGTCTTCAAACCGGATAGGAGCTATGTGCGCCATTTCAGTTGTAGAGAGCAAACGGGGACTTCCGAGTACAATGGCCTGACATTTAGACGGGTTCACGGTGATCCCAAAACTACGAGACCAAGTAGAAATCCGGTCCAGGTCATTATTGATGTCAGAAACTGCGCGATTTAAATCGTCAGCGCTCGCCTGGGTATACAGCTGCAAGTCATCGGCATACAAATTATGAGAGCATACTAAGTGAGCCACAATTAAATTAATAAAAAGAGAGAATAAGAGTGGAGAGAGAATTCCGCCTTGCGGTACACCGGAAGTGAGATCACACCAGTCAGAAAATGACCGATCTGCGTGAACCCTCTGACGGCGACCGCGAAGATAGGAGGCAAACCATGTAGCCACTGATGATGAGATATTTAACTGATTGAGTATAGCCAATAGAAGGTCGTGATCAACAGCATTGAATGCGTTGGAGAAGTCTATCAAGACCAACACAGTTAATTGGGTAGCTTCCATACCTAGTCTCACATCCTCCGATACCTTGAGTAACGCTGTACATGTACTGTGGCCAGGCCGAAAGCCAGATTGGTAAGGAGTGAGTATACGGTTAGAGTAGATATGGGAAGCCAGTTGTTTGTGAACAATGGCTTCCAAAATCTTGGACATGAACGGGAGAATAGAGATGGGCCGAAAATCTTTAAGTTCGCTGGGGTTGGAAACTTTCGGCAAAGGGAGTACATAGGCATTACGCCACAAAGAAGGAAAAACCCCAGTTGACATTGAAAAGTTAATAACGTGAGTTATAACTGGGAGAATACATTCCAGGATGAAAACAATCATGAGCCTGCTCAGCTCATCGTGACCAACGGCGTTGGACTTGATAGAGGTGATCACTTTAAGTATCTCATCATCAGTGACCGGGTTGAAGGTAAATACTGTTTCAGAAAGGCAAGGCAAGGTACTAATATGTGAAAGACTTTGTATTTTAGTGGTGGAATCTAAGGAAGAAGATTTTGCAAAATGAGAGTTTAGATCATTTATAGAAAAAGATGACAGGGAGCATTCGGTTTTGGGTTTACCAACACCAATTGTTTTCAAAAATTTCCAGGTCTCGGCAGGCGATGTAGATACTATGTTATCTAAAATATATTTGCGCTTAGCTGATCTCACCATTTGGTTAATATTATAATTATTAATATGTTAGTTACAGTTTTTGATCAGCTCTATTTGCTTTAATAATTATTGCATGATCATATCGAATTACGAATAAGGGCGTGGCCACATGTCCACGACACGGCGTCGTAAACGTAAAACGACACGGTGTCGCGTCGGAGCGCGACACATTATCCACCGTGCGAATATACGTTGCCGCGTCGTGAAAACACACAACACGGCGTCGTAAACGTGAAACGACGCTGTGTTGTGTCGGAGCGCGACACATTATCCACCGTGCGATGTCGCGTCGGAGCGCGACACATTATCCACTGTGCGAATATACGTTTCCGCATCGTGAAAACACACGACACGGCGTCGTAAACGTAAAACGACGCTGTGTCGCGTCAGAGCGCGACACATTATCCACCGTGCGAATATACGTTGCCGCGTCGTGCAAACCAGAGATGGGCATTAATCGATTAATTTTTTAGTCAACTACCGTGAAATACGCCAACTTTGCCTCCACAGGGAACTTTGCCCAAAACGCAACTTACAAAAAGAAACGTTACTGTAGACAATTTCATGATGATTATGGCAACACTACTATTTTTAGTGGAAAATAGATTATATCTGTGGTATCACTGGGAATCACATTTGCGCGCAACTTCATTCCGTAACGTGTTGGAACTAGTCGAATAAGGTGCGTGATTTGGCGGGCCAATTCTAGGTGAAGTTTTGGTGTATTTTTTACAGAATGGGGAAGCCTCAGGTGATTATATCTTAATACTTGTTATAAAATAAGAACTGTAGATCATTTTTACTGTAGTTTGTACTAAAAATACTTATTAAAACCAGAGTTATGATGATGGGCAATGTTATCCAGTAACTGGCTAACCTATAAATGCCAACATTGCCCAGCCTAAAAATAGGGTTAGGGTTGTCACCTTGTTGTAATTTTACCTGACTTCGTAAATAAAGGAGGGTTATGTATTTAAGATAAGGTAAATTGTATTTCTATTAAGCCGTTGTACTTTTAGCAGTAGCTGCATGTCTCATCATGTCATGTCCATAAAACACAGAAACATAGAATATTCAATTATGACAATTTTTATTTCGATTATTCTAACGTGGAGTAAAAAAATAACCGCCTAACTATTAGTACCCAACATTAAGCATACATTTTTCATTTTGATAATAGTATTGGTAAAGATGGTTTACTCAACCAAAAGTGACAACCCTGACAATTTCAAACTGCTTGTTTCGGCTTGTATGGAGTAAAACAAAATACCTATGTAACATTGCCCACCCATATTGCACACGTGTTTGTATAGTTAAGACCAAGATGTTTACGTGGAACGCCATTATTACCCCAGATTTTATACTGATCCTTATCTTAACGTTATAGGGGCTATAGTTACGAAAATAATCGATTTGGGCAATGTTGGCAAAAGTTTAGATAACTTTACCCGAGGTGAAAATTGATAAAAAAGTTGGTTAAATGTAGATTTAAAAATTGTTTCTCGTAATAAACGCATGCATATGAATACGATGGATGCGTTAGACAAAAAAAACTTTATCCCGTCATGGAAAAAAAGAGAGAAATTCGGGTTTTTACGAAAAAAGCGGGCAAAGTTGGCATGTTTCACGGTAATCAATCGATTGAAAATATCAATCGTCATTTTTCAATCGCGACTAATTTAGTTGCGATTGAATTAGTTGTGAGAATCTTCGACTAACAATTGAATTAGTTTTAGTTTCAATCGACAAAATTTCACGATTAAATCAATATTAAAACTATGTAGTCGCTCGTTTTTGCATTTTTATTTAACTTGCAATATAGACAACTTGCAATATGTAACTACGAGTAGGTAGATGTACATTGTAGGTACTCGTATCTTGTAACACTTGTATCTATGTTGGTTTGGGTAGAATCTTGCAACTTATTTTGAAGCAGATATCTTCAACCGATTGAGCTAAAATTATGTATATATAGGTACACGTTTAATTTGAAACGCTAGAATGAAAATGCAATATTTTTAAAGCCTCGTACTTCCTTTTGAAATGACTGCCATCATGGTTCATAATAGAAAGATATGGATTTATCCAACATTTTCGTTTCTTCTGCTTTTTCTTTATGCTTGTTCTTAAAAGCAACAAGAGCAGAATACGTGTGATAGGATCCATGTCGAATTGAAAACTGATCCCAAAATATTTTGAACATGTACGAGAAGCTGCGGCGTCGTAATCGAACGTGGCACCGCACCGTGCATCTACTCAACACAGCAAAGTTAATCTGCCCAGCGCGCGGCGCGACCTGCGGTGCCCGGTGCAGCATGTGCTTTCACGACGCGGCAACGTATATTCGCACGGTGGATAATGTGTCGCGCTCCGACGCGACACAGCGTCGTTTTACGTTTACGACGCCGTGTCGTGTGTTTTCACGACGCGGCAACGTATATTCGCACAGTGGATAATGTGTCGCGCTCCGACATGATACAGCGTCGTTTCGCGTTTACGACGCCGTGTTGTGTGTTTTCACGACGCGGCAACGTATATTCGCACGGTGGATAATGTGTCGCGCTCCGACACGACACAGCGTCGTTTCACGTTTACGACGCCGTGTTGTGTGTTTTCACGACGCGGCAACGTATATTCGCACGGTGGATAATGTGTCGCGCTCCGACGACCACCACTTTCACGACGCGACACCGTGTCGTTTTACGTTTACGACGCCGTGTCGTGGACATGTGGCCACGCCCTAAGCCAGGAAGTGAGTTAAGACTCGCAAAATATTTAATTTCATTACAGATATAATTATGGTACAGATGAAACTAAAGAATAACTTGTAAAACAGTTATTTGGCCTGGGGATGATACGTTTAACATTTTTTATATCTCTCATAATGTGACAATATTTATGCAAAGTATATGATATTTTTTTTATTATCTGCTTAGCCCAAAGGTTGACTGGTGGAGAATGCCCTCTGGCATTATGTCCGCCTTTTGTACGATCAGTTCTTTCTTTTGTGCAATAAAGATTAAATAAATAAATAGATAAATAAATAAATATTTCTACATTGCATAAACGGACATAATACCTATATCTTTCTTTTACGTTAAGTAACTCAGAAGTTTGATTTTTCCAGCTTCGAGGGCAGTAGACATGAATAATTTATGGTTTTGATTTCTACTCGATACCTCTATACGTTCCCGAGATAAAGGGTTTTGAGAGACAGACGGAGCGACGGAAGGACAACAAAGTGATCCTATAAGGATTCTGTTTTTTTCCTTTGAAGGATTTTCCTAAAAGCGTATTGCTTAACCATGAATTTAGAAAAACCTAAATGTAAAAAAGAACGATATTTTATCCAATGGCGGCAATAAGTGGCCGTCATAATGCACTAACGAAGTTCTCGGCTACAGACTTAAGTTGTAATTAATTTCCTCGACAAAGAGAAAAACAAGTTCACAACAGATTCAAAGCTTTTTTCCCAGAGGATTAAAACAAAAACTTTCCAAAGAATGTTTTCTTAAAGAGGTAACCGTATTGCGAATCAGTTTAACTAATTCTACTTTGTTTATTGTTAAAATGTTTGGGTGCAAGTTGGGTGAGTTGTTGGATTGTTGTCATTCGTCGGTGAAAAGGGAGATTTTTGGAGAATCTCTCACTGACCCTCCCTGATGTTGTATGGTTAATGACGTGGTTAATTTCTTAACATGTTTGTCCTTAGAAATATCTAAAGGGTCGTTCTCAAAATATTTGCACCGCCACCTGTCAACAGGTTTTTCTTAGAAGAAGTTTTTTACACCGTTTTATTTTAAATATTCAATTATCATCACATATCAAAAGACACTTTTTACATAGAGGCCAAATGCTTTTAATTAAAATTAAAGTATATTAATAGACAAAAAAACGATTCAAAACTAGGTTTTGTCGGTCACTTGCCATGTCCCAACGCGAGGTACTCATGTTTCGTTGTAATAAAAACATATACATTACCGACTTAGCTTAAGTTCAGTACTCCATTTTATTTATGATGAAGATTGAATACTATCATATCGAATAATAATACTATGCTTATTTTGCGAATTATTTGAAATTTAAGTTTGTCTACGCCATTTTTTGTAGTTCACTTGTCATGAGACAAACATTACAATTGTGTGACTACTATCTCGTTTCCCCTGCCTCACCCAGCATAAATCGAGACCTTCAGTTGCCACCTAACACTGTTCCGAGTGACACGTCGTCAGTGTGCTGCACTAAAAAAATATGATACATACACTTACGCGTGCGGGAGTTTGTAATGGGTATGTAGTCTATATTCTGCCTTCCATATTTTGGTTGACGTGTGTCCTATTGCATTCATTTCAATTTATAACGCGTAAAGTATGGTCTATTTTTATGTGTATAAATATGCAGTTCATCAACGAAATACTTTATTTGTTTTGATGACATAACTGTCATTTTGTCCATCACCTGTATGTCGTTCACTTGTCTATATAAAAACAGGTGAACGACACATACGGCAGGTGAACGACAATTATTTGAACACTTATACAAAATTATTTAAAAACCAGGTTTTATCGGTCACTCGCCGTCTCTCAACTCATGTTTCGTTGTTATAAAAACAATATATTACCGAAATAGCTTAGTTTGAGTATTCCATTTTACTTTCAAGCTGTCTTAGGAATCCTTAGCAGGCGGCGCCCGCACCAGATTTCGAAAGCATCAATCCTCTGCCTGTCAGCGGCTTTGAGTGTCCAGGTCTCTGCCCCATAAAGAGATATGGAGAAGACAAGTGCACAGACGAGGTGCATGTTAGTCCGGTTAGGGATGTGTCTATCTTTCCATATTTTGCCGCGTTGGGTCATCGCTGTTTTGGCCAATCCGATTCGCCTGCGAATCTCTGGTTTGCATGTGCCTCTATTTGTGACAATGGAGCCAAGGTACTGGAGCGGATCAACAGTTTCGAACTCTTGAAGCAGGTTAGTACTTTGTCGACTATCATCAGCTCGGTCTTATTTTTATTAATATCGAGACCCATTCTGAGGCTGGTTGTTTTGAGTCATTCCAAAAGTTGAACCACTTCTGCTTCGGGTGATGCAAAATAGGCGATGTCTACCACGTACCTTCAAGGGCTCCATATCTCTTAAATAGTATTGGGGATATTATGCATCCCTGTCGTACGCCTTTCCGGAACTTAAAGTTCTTGTATGTGACATCTCCTACCGACACCATTCTGTATCCAGACTCGTAAAGACTTTATAAAGTGTTACCAGATGTGCTGGCAGCTTCAGACAATACCTCGCATAGCTTATCCCACCTAACGCAGCCGAAGGCTTTCTGGTTATCAGATGTGAAGGAATTCCTCGAAGATGACGAAAACAGCAGTAGGTTACTCAGCGGGTAAGAAAGAATATGTCAAAAGAGGCAGCATTAGGATGCAAAAACGTTATTTAAATGATTCGCTGTTGAACCTTCATAAGAAATTTATAAGATCACATGGGTATGCTTTTGCATCTTTTTGCCGGTTATGACCTTTCTGGATTGTATAGGCTTCAAAAACCTCCTGAGAAATTTCCTATGAGATGAGAATTAAATGCTTGTTTTTTTATGCAAATTACTAACATAAGGAAAAAAGAAAAACAAAAACAATCAAAAAAGCACTATTTGAAAGTTCAACGTAGGTTTTATTTAAAATGTCACTTACCTGCAACCGTCGTCGTTAACCTGCTAACAAATTCAGTGAAGTTGGAACATATTTGTCGCTAACCTGCACCCATTGTCGATAACTTGGTAACACATGTCATTTACCTGACATCGATGTCTTTCACCTGTCGACCTAAAATTTCAAACACCTATATCTTCTAAGGTATTCAATTTAACTACTTCCCTCGACGTGATATCAATTGTCTGAATATATTTCTAGCGATCCTATGAAAAATAAAAGAAGAAATCGCCACTTTAAAAAAAACGCAAAATTAACGCAGCGGTGCAAATATTTTGAGAACGACCCTAAAATTATTGATGTAAATACTGAATTGTTCCTAGAATTTATGAGCCTACTCATTATCGTCAGGTTTTGTAACCTGACGATCCACGGGTGTATTAATTCTCGCTGTGGGCTCCAAAGGGGTGCAGTGCACGGTAGAACATGATTCCCAGGGGTCAGGGTTACTGACAGTTAAATATTAAATATATTAAAATATTAAGGGACAATCATACACAAATCGACCTAGTGCCAAACTAAGCAAAGCTTGTACTATGGGTACTAGACGACGATATACATAATAGTTATTTGCAAAGTTCTTTATTTTGTTATATCAAAACTCAGACACGTTCAAAAAGTGTTTATTTAATTACCTTGACTTGAAATTTCGACAAACGTTTAATCGAATTTTAGTTCAAAGTCAACGGTACGCATTTTTTCATTTGATCGAATATTCATTACATCGAACAATTAAATGGTGTATTTTTATAACACCGATTCTTAATCTGTAGAAATATTATTTATTATATACTTTATTTCGCAGTTTCATATTTCATACTTTATTATTCCATATTTTATTATTTTGTTTTAAATTTTGCATTCTAGAAAATCATTTCAGTATTTATCATTCTACAACTTCAATGAATTATGTGATGAACTAAACGCAATGCGCTCGCGGACGGATGTGGGTAGATATTATGTTTTATGTGTGTACCCTTTTGTTTACCTATGTTTGCGAGCCGTTTCGTTTTTGGGGTCATAAAAACAATAAACCTAACCTAACCTAACCAACCTATGGCTGCGAGCCGTTTCGTTTTAGGGGTCATGGAAATAATATAAATTATTTGATGTTCTGTCTTTAAAATAATATATTAAATGTAATTTTAAGCATTTAAAATACCTTATAACATTGCTCTAATAATTGATATAATATGTAATGAATAGTCGATGAAGCCATAATACTCCAAGAGATAATATTTATACTGAATATTCTATGAATCGTTTTCGATGAAATGAAATTCTATGAAAAGTGTGTTGAGATTTCAAGGGGCACCCCCAATACAAAGGTACTCTGTGGGCACCCCTTTCGGACCATTATGTTATCACCTATAATAACTTTAATGAGTTCTTTATTTATCAATCTATTGCATAGCATAAAAGTACCTATGTGCTATAACAAACATTTTCGCAACCATAAAGCCAACTTTGTCTAATATAAAACAATAAAACAACAGGATATCAAACTCAACAGAACACCACACGGGTTACCCAAAAATTTTTCAAATAATCTGAAATGTGCGAGAAAAAAAGGATTGAGGCCAATCCCGACCGCAATCATTGAAATGAACAAGGGAGCTGTCACGGCGCTGTCACGACGGGTGTCACGAGGCCGTCACGATGACGTGACGCGACAGGGACGAATGGAGCTCAGCACGATCTATCACGATTCGCTCCGGCCATGGTAGGGCTGTTTCGGGGCTCGGAAAGACCTTGCATGACGAGGTAAGAAAATGTAGCAGCTAGTCACATTGAATAAATTGAAATGTACATAGATCACTTTATATACTCTCGCTGTTTGTATACATTATTAAACATAAATTATAGGTAGTACTGGCTCTGTGAGCTGATTGTGACCGTGAGATATAGTTTTCAAAATTTCGGATAACTAAATCCACAAAAAAAAACTATATAATTATCGGACCTACTAACAAGAAGTCGTGAGAGTCGGTTGAGAAATTCGATCTGTAGGCGAGAACAGCCGGGCATCCGAACATCCGAAATAATTTTCGGGCAAGCTGAAAGGGAGACACTTCATTCGCTCGGGTGCCGCGGCAGCGGGAATATTATTTTAAGTAAGAAAATTATGGATTAAGAAATATATATATTGTTCTATGAAAAGAAAATTCGATCAATGAATAATCTTAAGTACCTACGAAATTTTGAAGAACTAGAATTCTATGAAATGAATATTCTGCAGAATGATTGTTCCATGAAAAAATATTACAAGAAATATTTTCAGCGAAACAAAATTCTATAATGTCTCTCTCTCGATCTAAAAATGTCTGCAAAAAAACGTAGGCACAATCATTTAATAACCAGTGTTTAACAATGAACCCATAGACGACCGGTTTCCCCAAACACGTTACTTCAAAATAGAATATTTTCCAGTAGTGCGAGACGTTTCATTTTTGGTGGACTCAAGTTATTGATAACACATCGTGTTTATCTTCGGATGGGCTACACTCGCTACTCATGTCGCAAACGATATTGCCTAGTTATTACTCAATTTGTCCTAAACCTATGGCGCTAGAAACGTGGGCAGTGAAGATAACAACTGTGGCCTGAAATAACCAATAAACTAAACTATAAAACAATAGTAAGTAAATTGACCGTGCATTTGATAAAAATACATAATCCTAGTTAAAAATTATAACATAATTTTACGTACATTATACATTAGGAAGTACTTATTCCTCGTCACATCAATTTCATGTTTACGTTATGAAATATTATATTTTCTGTCAATATTCATAATTGTATAGTACAAATTATCTAAGTTAAGCTAATCCACTTGCCTGCATTCACAATAGCATTGTGTCTAATACAATCCTATCTGCTTTTGTTCTCGTAAGCGCCAACCAGTTACTTACAAAAAAAAGATGGTTTATGGTTTAAGAATTTATTTCTCTAAAAGAATACAATTCACTTAACTAGAGAAATACATGCACATCATTAACTAAATACTTAACTAAGTGTACGAATCGAAAATAATACAACATAAGGCAACTAAGACAAAAAATATTAAACAACAAAGTGGGTGCCTAGATAAAATATTCCAGTTGCTTATCAATACGCTGACCGCTGCACTCATAAGTTGTAGGGTCTTATTACGTATCGCCTTGTTATTGCTATGCCGCTCAAGGCGACCAACAATGTGATAGCAATTAGACTATTTTGCGAGTTGTTTCATTGTTTTCTATTATATATTGGGTTATTTGTTTTTAAAAATGTAATGTTTTTTTTTCTATCTATAATATTTAATTAAATTTATGTTTTAAGTAGGTACTATTAATAAGTTTTATTTTTATTTTTAATTAATTAAGAAACAATATGTGAATCATTTTTTGAGTATGTTTATTTTAGATATTTATGCATTAAGTATATTTGTTTATGAATGATTTCTTTTATTGTTGTTTTTTTTTTTTTTTTTTGATCATTTATACAAATTCAGAGTAATCGCGTAAGACATGCATTTTAAGTTTCTGTTTATACACACGGAATGATTTTGTTTCCTTTAACGAATTAGGTAGTTTATTATATAATTGGGCACCCTCATACGTTATTGTTTTTTGGCCATAGTATTTTGTGCGAGGCATCGGGAGGTGTATATCGTTACCTCGTCTCAGAAACCGTTTTCTTATATTTGATTTTATTACAAATGATATTTGTGTATGAATTTGCTTAGAGAGGATTTTTCGCACTAGTACACATGTGTTATATTTGTATAATTGAGACAGGGTCATCAGATGTGTTTCCGAATATACTTTTTTCGTTGGTGTCAGGTATTTGTAGTTAAAGAGAAGTTTTATTAGTTTATTTTGTGATCTTTGCAACGGTTTTAGGTTTACTTTGGCTGCACTTCCCCACAGTTCTATTAAATATTCGACGTGTGATTTGACCAATGAATTGTATATAGTATACCGAATAGGTGTAGGAAAACATCGAATTGTACCTTTAAGCATTGCCATAACAGATGACAGCTTTGACTGAAGTTTCTCAATATGAGGTTTCCATGATAAACGACTATCCAAAATAAGTCCAAGGTATTTTTCTGACTTCACTTTGGATAGCGGCTGATTGTCTATGGTAAGTGGTTGGAAATCAGTGAATTTTTTATTTTTAGCGCTGAATACAATGTAATTGGTCTTGGATATGTTTATAGTGAGCAAATTTTCCTTGAACCATTCTTGAAGAGTGTTTAAATCATCTTGTGCATGTTCTACTATGGATGTTATTTCACTGCCAAAGTAAAATAAACTAGTGTCGTCGGCATATAGAGATATAGTTCCATGTAGGTTCAAATCGGTTATACTATTTATATAAATTAAGAAAAGCAAGGGTCCTAAGATGGAGCCCTGGGGGACCCCATATGTTATCTTTGCTGGTATACTTTCATCATTGCCAATTTTCACAATTTGATACCTGTTTGCAAGATAAGATTCGAGCATTTTGCCTGCAGTACCTCCTATTCCAATTGAGTATAACTTTTTTAGAAGTAGTGTGTGACTTATAGTATCAAAAGCTTTTCTCAAGTCAATAAATATACCCAAGGCTAGTTTTTTTTTGTCAATGTTACTTTTTAGGTTTGTTATTAGATCTACAGAGGCGGAGAGAGTATTCGATTTGGGACGGAAGCCATACTGTTTCTCGGACAAAAAATTAATGGAGTTTAGATATTGTTCCAGACGAGTGTATATTATTTTTTCAATCACTTTTGAAATAACTGGGAGAACCGAGATTGGGCGATAATTACTTGCATCTGTTTTGCTTCCGGATTTGAATATCGGACTAACTTTGGCAATTTTGAGCGAATCTGGGAAGGTACCTTTTTCTAAGCAGCTGTTTATGCAATTAGTTAAGCGTTCTAAAATGAGATTTTTAATCAATTTAATTGATTTGCATGTGATTCCGTCTAGACCGGTACTAGTATTAGAGTTTAATTTATCAATTATTTTACTGACTTCACCGGTTGTTGTGGGCATGAATTCAGATAATTCGATTGAAACTGCATGTGATTCTGTATTTAATGAGATATCGTGATATTGGGAAGGTATGTTATTCGCTAGAGTAGAGCCTACATTGGCAAAGAAACAGTTGAAGTTATTACATATCTCTTTAGCGTCAGTTATGGTACCATTAATAGGCTCGATTTTTTGAGGAGGGTTGGAGGTTTTTCTCGTATTGTTGTTAAGCTCTTTAATTAGTTGCCACATTTTGAGGGGTTTATTCGTGCATTTTTCGAAGAGGTTTTGATAGTAATTACTTTTAGTAGTTTGTATGTTGTTTTGGACTGATCTTCTTGCGAGTAAGTAATTTTCTTTTGCAGTTTCGTCATGTGGTGATCTGATGTGTTGATATCCCAGTTGATTTCGTTTGTCTATTGCTTCTATAATGTCCTTATTAATCCAATCGGATCTAGGCGGGTTAAGAATTTTTGTTTTTGTTATCTTATTTTTCTTAATTGCTTCTTTTATAGTATTCTCTAGGGTTTCTAACTCATTTGCGCATCCATTGACATTTATTTCTTCCAGTTCATTATATAGTTTATTATATTCTATTGCTTGGTACTGGACTCTTTCCTTCTTTTTTGGATTACATTTATGCATTTCAAGGTAAATCTGTTTATGGTCGGAGAGTACAGATTCTATAACAGCTAAATGAAATGTGGTGTCTTTTATGTCAGAGCAGACGTGGTCGAGTATTGTCTTGGTGTTTGAGGTTTCTCTGGTGCAAAAAGTTTTGTCGATATTATTTAATACCCTGAGTCCATTTTCTTTAAGCATGCGTTTGTAGGCTACAGTTGGTTGAGACCTTTTGAGTAAGTTGTAGTTGAAATCACCAATTACGAGCACTCGCTTGCGAGCAAGCAATTGTTGTGAGTATGCCTCGAAGAAATCATCGTCGTTGGTTCTTTCTGGCTTATACACGGCACCGACGTCTAGACAAAATTTGTTCAAGTGTATTCAGAGGTAGTGGTTGTCATCTTTGCATAGTCCTTGAACAAAATTATGTTTGAGATCATTGTGAACAAATATTGAATCTCCTCCACCTCTTCCGTTGCTTCTATAATTATAATAGTGTGTGTAGTTAGACAGTTGTATTTTTTCTGCTTCTGTTTCGGATTTTATCCAGGTTTCAGATAATATAATTACATGTATCTTGTTAGGTATAGATTTTATTATACATCTCAGTTCATCCAGTTTTCCGGGTTTAACAATGCTGCGTATGTTGGAATACAAAAATTTTAATGCTTTGTAATCTCTGACTAAGTTGTCATAGGTCTTTGTTACTTGATAAGTTATTCCGTCTGCAGCAGGTTTCTCTCCAATTGATTCCCCTCTGGATAGTTTTTTGGAGCAGCTTCAATAATTTTAGGAGTCCCTCTGACGTATTTAATAGTTAAATTTGTTTCCCCTTCATCAGTTCTCCGTTTTAGTTCCTCTTTCAGGTTTTGCATTGTCTTCATTTGGAATGGTGTTTGATCATAGTATATTTTAATATTTTTGTTGTCATTGCTTATTAGAGATTTATTTCGCAAAATGGATTTGGCTGTTTCAGAACTTGCCGGTGTTGTCGACCGAGGTGTGGGTAAAATCATTGTGTGTGCGTTACCGTTTCCGGACAAAACGTCTGAAAAAATGTATAATAAGATAGAATATTTCAATTCCCTATTCTATAGACTCAGTCTGTATACCTCCACGATTTCGTATTTTGATACGAATAAATTTATTAAAAACTTTGTCCTGACTCGAAATCGTATGTATCTTTCGAAAAGATGCTTACGTGATTGTGCTAATCTGTTAGCATATAATATTGTAGACGCCGTCATGACTAGCATGACTTGTGATAGTAGTGCTAGGGTGAATCTTGCGTTGCGTTGTAGCAACGCGGGATCTCCTGGGACGGAGTCTTCGGGTGATTTAAACTGATTTCTTCGACAACGTGTGTCCCCGCCGGCTCTGCGCCCCCCGACGATTTTAACACTAGTAGTAATTTTGATAATAATGCGATTAATATAGTTCACAAAAATATACAAGGTTTTACTAGTAAAGAACTTGAAATTGGTTTATTTATAGATAATCATAATATTCATATCTTGTGTATAACTGAACACTGGCTTAAAGGTCATGAATTTATGTTCAATTTTAACAATCATAGTATAGTAAGCTCTTTCTCTAGAGAAGTTCACATCCGCGGCGGATCTTTGATTATGGTAAAACATGATTTAAAGCATAAAGAACGCAAAGATATTGTTAACATGTCCATTGAGCGTCAGATTGAACTTTCGTGTATTGAATTGGAACAATTTATAATTATATGCGTATACAGACCCCCATCAGCGGACTATAGTTTATTTGAGTCAACTATGGATGAAGTGCTCAATAGTATATTCTCAAGTAATAAGTGTATTATTGTGTGTGGTGATTTTAATGTTAATTTGTGTGAAGAATCATCTATGAGTGTGAGTTTATTGAACACTTTTAATTCTTTTGGCTTAGTGAATTTGTTTTCTGAGTCTACCAGAATCACAGCTACCAGTTCAACGTGTATTGATAACATATTTAGTAGTGTTGATGCGATTGATAAATCTATCATAAACAAACTAAGCTCTGACCATTGCGGACAATATGCCTCCTTCAACTTCAGTGGAAATATTGAGAGTGATCCACAAGACGCCATGTGCAGACCTATCTCTGAAAATCGCTTAGATTTGTTTAACCATAACATTCAGAGGAGACTATGTTATCTTACATTTACTCAAGAGGATGCTAACTGTATGTGTTCGGCCTTGTTTAACTGCATCAAAAAAGAATTTGATGCCTGTTTCAATTTAAAGAAAGTACAAGACAGGGTTAAAACTAAATTCAGCGACTGGGCTACACCTGATATTCATGAAAAAAGATGTCGTCTCTACGATCTTTATGAACAAAGGACAATCGATAAGAGACCGGAGTTCCTAGAGTACGTGAAAATGTTTTCCAAATCCTTTAAGCAAATGTGTGCCGCCGCTAAAGCTGATTACTTGTCTAAAAAAATCACAAATTCCTGTGATAAGGTAAAAACTATTTGGAAGGTAATCTATGATGAAACTGGGAAAACGAAACCAAAAGATCGCCATTACAGTCTTCGAATCGACGATACTGTAATAAGTTCCGATGTTGAAATTGCCCATCACTTTGAGCAATTCTTCTGCAATATACCTGTAGAGACAACAAAGTCTTTAAATTTGTGGGGTATTTATCATCATGCCAATGTTATTTTAAGTTTTAAATTGTTTTAATATTGTAATGTTATATTTTAAATCATGATGTGCAATTATTTTATTATTTATTATCAATGAAATTAATTATTTATGTCAATTACAATTTATATCAGTTTTATTCTATATCAAAGCATTTTACAACTTATACAATAATTTTAATGATTTTAATGAATTTATTTTTACACCTAATTATGCCAATGAATTATTATGTAAAGTAATTTTTATTGTTAATTAGTGTCGCATGAATTTTATCTACGTTTATTCTGTACAAATCAATTTAACTTATTAGATAGGATAATTTTAATGTATAAAATCTAAATCATATTTTGTATGTTGAAGCGGACAAACGCATCCTATTTTATTAGTAGTGAATTGCATTCACTGGCGCGCGCAGTAACAACGTCTACGTCATCGCGCGTCACAGCGGAGCCGGTTCTTAGGGCGCTCGGCAGCGCCCGCGCAGTCTGCATCGAGCACCGGCCATGAGTCGAAACACTGATCTGACGCAAAACGCATGTCGCTGCGCTCCGCCCGCTTATTTGTAAATATTGCTCGTGCTTGCATAGTTTTAGTGCTTTGCCTTTCTATTTCACCTTCTGTACTATACAAACTGTTTCTTCGCTTTCGCTTGTGATGTGTGTGGAAGAATAAACCTTAAAGAACAAAGGACTGGCCTGTTGTTTACATTCTGCACCCGAGGTGATTCCCTTCGCAAGTAAGTGCTCAACAATAGATGCGACCGTAATACACGCGCATCTATTACCACACTGGTGACCCCGCACAGAATACAGAGAAAAGGCAAAAATGCAAGATTCGGGTGACAAAGTCCCGTTACAAAATGGCGCGGAGCCGATAACGGCTGAATCATGCCGGGTCGGCGTGAGAATCCCGCCGTTTTATCCGGAGAAGCCGGCCTTATGGTTTGCTCAGCTGGAAGGACAGTTCACACTTTCGAAAATTACGGCGGATGAAACAAAATTTTATTACGCCATGGCGCAGCTCGACCCCCAGTACGCGGCAGAAGTCGAGGACATTATCACTTCACCTCCGGCCCAGGATAAATACACGAAGCTAAAGACGGAGCTGATTAAACGTCTTTCTGCAACGCGTGAGAAGAAGGTCCAGCAGGTCCTGATCCATGAAGAGTTAGGCGACAGGAAGCCTTCGCAATTTCTTCGGCACCTACAAAACTTAGCTGGCCCTGGACTACCGGAAGACTTCCTGCGTACCATCTGGACCAACCGGCTACCCCAAAGAACGCAAGATATTGTGGCGTCGCAATTAAAATCGTCCCTGGAGGACTTGGCGGAGCTTGCCGACCGCCTGCATGATGTCGTCGCGCCCGGACCACAGGTGGCAGCAGCAGGACTCCCGTCTACTTCTACCGATCCATTGGTGCTTCAGATCGCGGAGCTGACCAGACAAATGAAAGCACTGGACGCAAAGGTTGGTCGAATGTCGCGGCCCCGAGGGAGATCGTCGAGTCACTCACGGCAGCGTTCCGCATCCAAGAGGTCAAACTCTAACTACCGCAAGTTTCCCACCTGCTGGTATCACCACAAGTTCGGCGAGCAGGCTAAAAAGTGCGTCAAGCCTTGTGATTACCAGTCGGGAAACGCGATGGGCAGTCGGTAATGGCGACGGGCGGCTGCCCAAACACGAGTCGCTTATTCATCATGGACTCCAGGACAAAGGTACCGTTTCTTGTGGACACAGGAAGTGATTTGTGTGTTTTTCCGCGTAGTAAATTAAATGACCGCAGAGCGCCGACGAACTATAACTTGTGCGCCGCTAACGGCACTGTGATCAAAACATACGGTTACGTGCATTTAAATCTAAGCTTAGACCTACGCCGTGACTTTGCTTGGCGATTTGTAGTAGCCGATGTTACAAGGGCGATAATAGGTGTAGATTTTTTATCTCATTATAACCTTATTGTCGATTGCAGGAACCAGCGTCTCATTGATGGGAATACTACGCTCTCGACCGCGGCTTTGCCTGTCCAGTCGTCTGATGTCATTTCCTCTGTAAAGATTGTAACTGGTGAGTCACTTTACCACACAATACTACGGGAATATCCCGACATCACACGCCCGTCTGGCATACACCGCACAATTAAACACACAACGGTACACCATATCCGGACTACACCCGGACCTCCGGTTTTCAGTGCACCTCGTAGGCTGGCCCCTGACAAGTTAAAGATAGCCAAGGAGGAGTTTTCTTCTATGCTCGAGAGTGGCATAGCCAGACCCTCCGAATCTCCTTGGGCCTCACCACTTCATTTAGCCCCGAAGAAGGACAAT
Organism: Apotomis turbidana; assembly: GCA_905147355.2. Taxonomy (NCBI): domain Eukaryota; kingdom Metazoa; phylum Arthropoda; class Insecta; order Lepidoptera; family Tortricidae; genus Apotomis; species Apotomis turbidana. Next base: position 26,508,705 of record LR990291.1, on the reverse strand, counting down.
GGTTGGAGACCATGCGGTGATTACCGGATGCTAAATGCGCGCACAATACCTGACCGGTATCCTATACGACACATTCAGGACTTTACACACAGCATCGCCGGTTGCCGCGTGTTTTCGACCATTGATCTTGTCAAGGCTTATAACCAGATCCCGGTCAACGCTGAAGACATCCCGAAGACTGCCATCACGACGCCGTTCGGGCTCTATGAGTTCCCTTTCATGACGTTCGGACTCCGTAATGCTGGCCAGACTTTCCAGCGCTTCGTGGATGAAATGTTGCGGGGTCTGGATTTTTGCTATAGCTATTTAGACGACTTCTTAGTCTTCTCGAAGGACGAGAAGACCCATGAAGTCCATCTTCGACAGCTGTTCGCCCGGCTGCAGGAGTACGGCATGGTGATCAACACGTCGAAGTGCGTATTTGGTGCCCCAGAGGTAACATTTTTAGGGTACCGCATATCTGCCGAAGGCACCAAGCCGCTGCCTGCCAGGGTCGAGGCAATCAACAACTTTCCTCCACCCAAGAACGTCCGGGAGCTTAGGCGGTTTCTGGGCATGATGAACTTTTACCGCAGGTTCATACCCAGCGCCGCCCAGCATCAAGCCCCCCTGAACACTCTTTTAACAGGTTCCGTGAAAGGATCACACCCGATCGAATTTACGTCAGCGGAGCAGGACGCATTCGATCGTTGCAAGGTAGATCTCAGCCAAGCAGCACTGTTGGCTCACCCGGACGCAAAGGCCAAGCTGTCCATCGTGACGGATGCTTCTGATGTAGCCATGGGTGCCGTGGCCCAGCAGTTCAACGAGGAGAAAGGTTGGGAACCACTAGCTTTCTTCTCGCGTAAGCTCAGTCCAGCCCAGCAGAAGTACTCGCCATATGACCGTGAGCTTCTGGCAATTTACGAGGCGATCAAGCACTTCAGGCACATGGTAGAAGCCCGCGACTTCACTATTTACACAGACCATAAGCCTTTGTGCTTCGCCTTCCACAGTCGCAAGGAGAACTGCTCGCCCAGGCAATTCCGTCACCTGGATTTTATATCGCAGTTCAGCACAGACATCAGACACATCGCGGGTAAGGACAACGTCGTAGCTGATACTCTCTCTAGGGTCGAGGAGATCACGTTGCCGGTTGATGTAGATCAGCTAGCTACGGCACAAAACACCGATCAAGAGTTGGAGCAGCTATTAAGCAGCGACACCTCGTTGTGCCTTACGAAAGTTCGGATACCAGGAACAGACGCTGTGCTGTACTGCGAGGAAAGGAGTGGGTTTACTCCGAGACCCTACGTGCCGGCAGAGCTGAGGCGGCAGGTCTTTGAGAGCCTCCACTCATTTAGCCACCCAGGTGCCAATGCGTCGGTGAAGCTCGTGGCTGATAGGTATGTCTGGCCTGGGATCAGAAGAGACTGTTCTGCGTGTTCAAATCACGTCGGGGTCACCAGTGTGGTAATAGATGCGCGTGTATTACGGTCGCATCTATTGTTGAGCACTTACTTGCGAAGGGAATCACCTCGGGTGCAGAATGTAAACAACAGGCCAGTCCTTTGTTCTTTAAGGTTTATTCTTCCACACACATCACAAGCGAAAGCGAAGAAACAGTTTGTATAGTACAGAAGGTGAAATAGAAAGGCAAAGCACTAAAACTATGCAAGCACGAGCAATATTTACAAATAAGCGGGCGGAGCGCAGCGACATGCGTTTTGCGTCAGATCAGTGTTTCGACTCATGGCCGGTGCTCGATGCAGACTGCGCGGGCGCTGCCGAGCGCCCTAAGAACCGGCTCCGCTGTGACGCGCGATGACGTAGACGTTGTTACTGCGCGCGCCAGTGAATGCAATTCACTACTAATAAAATAGGATGCGTTTGTCCGCTTCAACATACAAAATATGATTTAGATTTTATACATTAAAATTATCCTATCTAATAAGTTAAATTGATTTGTACAGAATAAACGTAGATAAAATTCATGCGACACTAATTAACAATAAAAATTACTTTACATAATAATTCATTGGCATAATTAGGTGTAAAAATAAATTCATTAAAATCATTAAAATTATTGTATAAGTTGTAAAATGCTTTGATATAGAATAAAACTGATATAAATTGTAATTGACATAAATAATTAATTTCATTGATAATAAATAATAAAATAATTGCACATCATGATTTAAAATATAACATTACAATATTAAAACAATTTAAAACTTAAAATAACATTGGCATGATGATAAATACCCCACAGTTGTAAGTAGTGACATAATCTTCGTTTCGAAGTTTTCAATTTTTGTCGAGAAGTCATCATCCGGTTGCTTTCTCTTGCCTCTCATAGTTATTTTTTGTGCTTCCTGTTCAGTAACTCTTAACGATCTCAGATCTGGTTGGGATCCCCCGGCCCCGGCAAGGCGGATCGCTATCAACCCATCGCTATCGGTACACGTATTAAGTCCATGAGATGGCGATTGTTGTGTACTCATTTTTGTAATAATGAGGGTACTCACGCAGAGATACGGTGGCGATCAGGTACAGCTTCGACAGCGAGAGTGGCTATCGCAGCCCGTCTCTTTCATGCAACGAGTGCGGGGTGAGGATGCGCACGTTATCCGGTTCACGATGAGTCTTAAATCACGTTTGCACTGCTAAGCAATTGTGGATTTTGTTAGATAGAAGATTAGGCTTGTTTTCACTTAGGAGGTATTTAAAAATATTAATATTTTTTGCGGCACGTCTGCTTCGTACACTTGCTCAGCGCGTAAACAGCACAAAAAAAAGATTAGAACTACATTGCGTGGATATTGAATTTTCAACCTTATTCCTTGTTGAATTGGTTTAAAATGTTTGTTGACGAGAGTTCATAGTCCTTTTTCAAGAGAATACGTTCTTGTGGAGAGCCGGACGGTTGTAAAATTCCAAAAAAGTTATGATCACCAGTATTCTGTTAGTGCATTTTGTAGTCTAATGTCCAAGGAAATAGAGTCGATAATCTATATTTACCTTCCAAGGTGGTTACAATTGCTTTTACTACGAGCTCGTTATCTTAATTTGTGGTTTTCCAGTTGTGGTTTGTATTCAGTTCTTAAGTAGATTAGCTTAGCTTAGATAATTTGTACTATACCTAGCTAACTCGGCTATATAGTAGTAATATTTCGGAAAGGAGTCATCAGAAAAGCCGAAAATTGCCGGTAGATAGCAAATATAGCACGCGATACATGTATGTAATATATACACCATTAAAATATAACGAAAGTTCACACGCTTCAACACGGGCGGAAAATCCAATTTTCTTGCTGCAGACATATTTTTTCAGCGTGCGTTTGTTTTTTTTTGTTCCGCAGAATCAGTGTTGTAAACTCGCGTTCCCCGCGGGGTTCGTAATACGGACTAGTTTACGGAGGGTGTTTCTGACAGCCGATAAATGAAAATCGTCCGAATGGCACTGAAATGTGGAAGTGCTCACCTATCAATGCTGGCTGATGCAAGGTACGGGCGGGAGATGTCTTGTCAGGAGCGTAAATATTTGGAGATTGAGTTCGGAGGTGTTACTGAAAAGTTTTAAAAACTACTATATTGCTTGACCGAATTATTACGCGTTGGTACTCATTGGACACAAAATCGCATGTCCGCCAATTTGTTAGAAAGCAACTCTTCGTTAGGATGCATCGTATAGAAATCATGAGCAAACTTTTGAGGTTTTGTGACCAAAAGTTGTTCCGGAATATTTCGTGTTACCATATTTACTTAGTTGAGTCCATATACATTACGCATAATAAAACTACTACACCACCTTTTGCAATAAAGTTTTTCTAGTTAGCCCATTATGTATAATGCCATGGCGGAATGTAAAGGCTAGAAGTTTATGCTAAAAAACATGTACAGTTGTTATAAATTTATGAAACATGTAATTGTAATGTCTCATTTTTATTTATTTTTTTCACATAGGTTTTTTTCGCTAAGGTGTAAAAACCTTTCAAATAAACAATGCAAAGATCGACACACAAAGCATAAGGAAAAATTCGTCAAGTCTACGTGGAGCCAGGGTAGCGAAGTGGCTAACGCGCTGGACCGGTAATCCAGAGGTACCGGGTTCGATTCCTGGTCCCTTCCACCAGGTAGCTCCTTTTTAAATTTTTCTTTAAGCTTTGATCTTTGTATTAATGGTTTATATACAGTTGTTATTTGTTCTTCGGACCACGGAGCCGGCTCATTCCTCGGCCAAAGGATTGGCTATTCAGCGGGGGAATGTAGCCGGCATCATGGGTACCCTGCCGCAGGGTCGTGATCTGGGGGACATCGGATTTAGTTAGATACACTTATTTAGAATAGGTTAAGTTGATTACTGTTATTTTTTACTTTATAAATATTGACACAAAGGTAAATGTAATGCGATCTAAGCAGGACTCTAACCTGCAACCTCTACGTTTCCGGTATAGTGCTCTCCCAACTGAGCTATTAGATCGCTACGTCAATCACACCAAATCATTGAATATTTGTAAATAAAAATGTGGTATTTCAACATAAAAAAAATAGAATCGATAAAAAGATTCTATAAAAATATTTTTTACTTGTTTTTCCTTTATAATTAAATGTGACGTACAGCATCTCGCCGGTCCCTAGTAAAAAAGTCAGATCTGCAAAATTACTACTTTCCAGGAGAGGCAGTTAAAGTTTTTTAAAGACGTTTTTGTGTATAAAATTGTCAATTGAAGTCCTATTGTTACGAAATTTGGCCAAAGTTATTATTATTAAGTACTTTTAGAGTATGTGTAAACAAAACTATAAATTATTTATTAGAAATGCCAGAAATAAGACATGCTACCTTTTTACCTGGAAATTGTTATCCGATATCCTGTCGTAACTGCCACATACGACTTTTTTGCATGATATGGTTCGCAGTAATTAGTCGGCACTGACGACTTTTATAATCGGATATTGCATTATTATTTATGTCGCAAGTGTCACTTACTACAATTATATTTGGATTGTACACAGTGTTTTGTGGTGAGATACGACATTTTAGTGGTATAAAAATCCGCAGTTTTACCCAGTATAATAAAATTTATAAATATTGTTTTTTTAATTATGTTAGTTTGATATCAAAAAAAATATTAATATAATTTTTGTCTTTTAATGTTCATTTTAAGATACACTTATTGGGAGACGACTGAAGTCTTTGAGCATTTTTCCAAGATCTTTGAGAGCCTCAGCAATGACTAGTCATTTACTACGACGATATCATCAGAAGAGAGAAGGTGGCTGACGTCTTTGCTTTTGATATTGATACTAGTTCGTCCAAAACCAAAAATTTGAATTCATCTTTCTATGCAGCTGTGATTTTTTTGGAGATATTAGTACTACTTGAGAGACCGCAGCGCCGTCTAACTAAGTCGTAGTCGAATCGAGAGCCTTCTCATAGTACAAAGAAATGGAAGTACATATACATATACATATGGACGTGGTTTACGGTACCTAGGGTTCTAGGGTTAGCGGTAACCAGCGTTGGGGGGCTGAAAGTCGTCAAACCTGCGTGCGAGACGGTTCATGAAAAGAGTGTCGACTACACAGGTTATAGTCATGATTCATAAGCGAGATGGGTCTGTAATTTATAAGAAGGGTCATATAAACCTCCCTGAAGATGAGCAGTATACATGCCACACTTTTCGGCCATGCTCCTATCGTTTTGCCCTCGATTATAACATGATTTAATAAATTCTACAGGGTTTTCTTTACCATTTTACCATGCTGCTTTCAGAATCTTAGACATCGCTCCAGCATCATCCGCTGCATTTTTAAGTTATTTGATAGCCATACCAACCTCGTATAGGTTGCTATCTAGGATTTATTCAAATTAGTGTCGGGTTAACCTGGCCTTGGAACTGTTTGTAAAACATCTCAACCTCGCCTAGAAACACGTTGCAATTGAACTGGTGCAAATCACGAATTAAAGACTGAGATCTATTGTTGAACTTTTGGTAATGAGTGGCATCGTCAGGGGAATGCAGAAATATACTTATCGCCTCTTTTAATTTATGAGTTCGAAGACACCATTAAGGATATTTCTGGTTCTTTCGAAAGATTAGTTCCACTCTCACCGTGGGGTAAAGAGCTTAGATTCCTACTGACTTAGATAAACTGACCAAAAGTAAGAGAACTATCAAGCGGTGAGGGCGACCATCAATTGAGACCAATAGAGAAAAGTGACAAGGGATATGAAATCTAGTGATCACGATTCTCAGGAATATGTGGTCGACTAAAGAAGAAGTCATGAGCCGTTACTTATTATTTAACTGTATATTTAATTACACACATTCTGAAATGTTCTCGGCATTGCCACGAGTAATCGTTATCTCATTATGTTCTTATTCTGGTTATTTTCCTTCAGAAGAACCAGAAGTCAGACGGATTTATTTTTTTATCAGGAGCTTGGTTGAAGTTGCTACATTTACCATAAACATCTCCCAATTATTATTTATCGTTCGAAACCATCAATAAGTTTACTAAATACCCAATTTCATTCAAACTGTTGATTGCAATATTCAAACAATAAGACAAAATTTAAAGCATCCAAAGATATTGTGATAGTTACGACATACACTGCAATTTATTTTCCGTGAAAAAATGTCGGATATGTTACATGCGACCAAAGTTGGAATATATTTTCCGGCAAAAAACATCGGATGTGTCACATACGACATAAGATACAATTTATATTCCGTAATAAAATGTCGTAAGTGGTACATACGACATAAGGTACCCTTAAAATTCCGAATAGTAATGTCGGAAGTGCCACATACTACACAAAACTTTTCAGCTAACCCGGTTAACCTAGTCGGAAGTACCACATCTGACAATATTAAATGGACACTGTATAAGATACGACATTTTTGACATTGATTATTCGTGAAAATAATGAAATTTTGAAAAATCTGTAAATGTACGATTAAAGATTAATGTATTTAATAAGCATTAACGCAATAAAACGAAAATGGCAATTTTGTAGATACGACTTTTTTACTAGGGACCGGCGATCTGTTTTCATCTGATATGTAATACAAAACTCCTCATGACTTTTACCATCAACACAAAGAACACTGATATGAATATTGTAGGATTATTTTTAACAGACTTCAAAAAAAGGAGGGGGTTCTCAGTTCGGTTGTATGTCTTTTTTTTTATTTAATGTTTGTTACCTCATTACTCCGTCATTTATGAGTCGATTTGGAAAATTCTTTTTAGGTTCATGAATAGACATCTCAAGGTTGGTCCCATAAAATTTTCCCATTTGGTGAAGATCGGATGACGAGATGCATGAGGAATCGAAGGTATTCCTGAAATTTTATAGGCACTCATAATATTTTTCATATATTTTCTAAAACTATTTAAGTATTTGCATACGGTAGTCATCATCTTCCAATGCTGAAGTGATGATGGAAGGTACAACTCCTTAACGGTTAGGAGTTAGGAGATAATTCAAACTACATGCATGCCTTCAAGACCTCCCTGATCACCCCGCCATAAGTATTTTATACGAATCACTAAAAGCGAATAAATTTTTTTTTAACAAAAAAAGATCCGACTTCAGTTAAAATAAAAAGCCAAAAATAACCCGTTCAAGTACAGATTACATTTGACTCACCCTTTGAAGTCGGTGCCAAACCTCACGTAAACTATAATTTTAATATATAAATATAATAACTGAGTGGTTTGGGATCGATTTCAAAGGGTGAGTCAAATGTAATCTGTACTTGAACAGGTTATTTTTGGCTTTTTAGTTTAACTGAAGTCGGTTCTTTTTTTGTTAATTTTTTTTTTACTAACTTTTAGTATGCATTTTAATAAAAGCCTGAGTGATGGCTACAATTAATTGTATCGTATTTCGACGACGGCGTTCATACTCGTATATTCGCTGCTTTGTCTCTAGTGAAAGGCACAAACGAATTTTAAATCCTTTTCAACACTTCAATTCTCAATGGAAACATTTTCCATTAATTGTTCTATTTGGATCGTGATTAATAAATACTTCGCTAATCCCTTAAAAATTAAAGACAAGCCCTAAAACTTCGGACGTTTTCCCCGAAGTGTGCCCGCGGCGAAATTTGTTATAAATTCAATTGACACCGATCGAACGTCATTAACGATAACGCTGCCTTAAGACATTAAACTTCCTTGGATTTATGGGGTCCTGGTACTCTTGGTCCACTTTATGGGGTAACTTTAATCTTAGTTTAATGAGATTAGGATTTTGAAGTTAAAGCCCAATTTAGTCATGCTCTGTTAGTTATTAACGGCTGATTTGTCCAGTTGATTTAGACAACTGATTAGACGTAATCTGGTATGCTACAATATTGAAGACATATACAGATCTATGAAACGGCCAAGCAATGCTTTTTAAACCAAGATGTAGGTTTAGTAAAGTCAGGACTTAGGAGCTTGGCTTTTCCTGGGATCTGATAAATCGCATATTTATGGCCCTCGCCCTCGGTTCGGGAAACGGTTTCGTTCACGAATTTACCGCCCTAGGTATATAATGTACAGTCCACCAATTTGATTCCTAGGCCATTTCGTAACTTGTTACAGTGAACGTCAATATGAAAGCCGCTTGAAATCTCATATCATTGTCATTGTGACAAGGTTATATAGAGACCTAGAAATCAAATTGGTTGACTGTACAATTGTACATACTACTTTGGCCCAAGCTTTTGTTCATGGTGAAGAAAAGTCCTTATAAACCGTGGCCGTTAATAACCCGAAAGATTTAAAGCACGTATTCTTGACGACAATACGAGTAAATAATGTTATATCAACATGGGTCTAATTATGTTTCAGTACAAATTAAATCATATTAATTGCCCGCTTCTTTGTGAACAAGTCTTTAGTTGAAGAAGAGTGAGCGAGCATGACACTTCACGAATCGCTCCGAAATCATACGACGAACGGCGAATGCCGTGACTTGTGTTCTACGGCAAGAAGTGTCAAGTTATCACTGTTTCAATATTACAGGGTTCTATGTTTCACTTTTGACGAGTTCAAATTTGAACATTGGCATAATGACATGAATTAGGGTGTGTTAGACTGGATATTCTTTAACTTTTGATTTGTTTTAAATAATTTATATCTCCTTAATTATGAGTTTTTGGACTATATTATGTTACATAAGTCTATATACTCTAATTAGGCTCTATTATCGTTAGCTTAAATCTTTCGGGTTATTAACGGTCACGGTGTATATCTCCGTCAATAGTCTACATGTCAAAGACAAAGAAAGAATCAGCAGCGTAAATATCGACAATATCGACATTGTAATTAGAATATCGATTCGAATGTCTGAAACAGAAAGCTGCAACAAGCGATGAAGGCTGCGGCTATAATCGCCAACAAAACTAATTAAAAGAATGGAACTAGTCTTATTAAACGCAATTAAGCTTCTTTAGCTTCCCTCAAAGCTTTTTAAAACGATGGTCTTAATGAGCTTAACATTTTTGTTGAGATTTCGAGATCCAGCGAGTTTTTTTACACAGCTGTATTTGTAAAGAATAGTCTCAATTTTTAGGGTTCCGTACCTCAAAAGAAAAAACTGAAGCCTTATAGGATCACTTTGTTGATGTCTGTCCATCTGTCCGTCCGTCCGTCCGTGTGTCCGATACCTCCACGTGTTGCCGAGATAAAAGGATCTTGAGGATCTTGATGGGCGGACAGACGAACGGAAAGACAACAAAGTGATCTTAGGAGTGGCATTTTTAAGTGTCCGGGCTTAAAAATGGTTAAATTTACCATCGAATATTTCTAAATAAAATCAAGCTAGTACCTTACGGTTTGTTTCGTCTGGCGAGCTATGTAAACATTTCATGATAATTCATTAACATGACAATAAAAAAAAAATATTACAAAAATTGACGTTCACTGGGAGCGTCCGCTTGCCAGATTTGTTGAAATAAAAAATCATAACTGGATATTGGGTCTGGATACTATGATTTCAAATATGTTCCCGTATTCAGCATTAATTTATTAATCATTTCGTTCCTATAGATATAATTAATCTGCTAAACATTTAAATAAAAACTATTTTTCGGAGCGTCCGAGGGTAACTAGTGATTTCAGTGTAAACTTTAAAACACGTCAGCACTGCCTTAAAGAAGTATACTAGAAACCAGCAGCTCGCAAGCAACTAGCTTCAGTTGTGTTCTCACCGCTGCCGAGAGTAGACGTCGGCTCAATGGCTTGTAGGTAGAGTTCGTGTGGGTTCGTTCGTCATTCGGTGGATTTGGTTACGTGTTTTGTTGAATTCGGTGGAACAATTTGTGTTGTTCAGTGATTGTGTGTCTGCAATTTTATAAGTGAATAAACTATCTCCGGGAGAATGTAAGTCCATAATAATTTGTTCGTGTCTATATTACTTTTAGTATTCCTTAAATCGATAAAAACATTACATTTTGAAATCAGTGGAATTGATTCGGTGTAAATTTTGACCACTGAAGTCAATAAAAAATGCCACCGCTATCAATTTTTACGATAAAACCAACGGGTTTTACATTATTTCTATATTGCCATGCCCCTCAATCGGTTCCTCAATGCTTATAATCGTGATTTTGTTAATGCAGCATAGTTCTGACTGTGCTTCTCTTGTTTACTAATTTCGGTGGGTTGCTGTTCGTTAGGCTGCTTTCACCGGCATCTCATTGGCATTTTAGCACATGGTTTACCCATCTCGTTGAACTGGTGCATCAGGGTATTATGCCTCAACAGCCTGACACTACAAATATTCCTAAGGGTCGTCATTTCAGCGAGCTACACATCGAAAACTCTGAAGTATTGAGCCTTTGATTTCGGTGATTGTAAAATCTTAAATATCTTATGAACCACTAAGTTCAGAAGAGGGCCTTTGCTACCAATATTTTTTTAAATTAGGCCGTTTTTAGGGTTCCGTACCTCAAAAGGAAAAAACGGAACCCTTATAGGATCACTTTGTTGTCCGTCTGTCCGTCCGTCTGTCAAGACCCTTTTTCTCAGGAACGCGTGGACGTATGAAGCTGAAATTTATATCAATTACTCAGGTCTACTGTCCCTTGAAGCTGTGAAAAAATCAAACTTCTAAGCCAACGCAATCAAAAGATACAGCCGTTTATGCCGCAAATTTTCGACACTTGCAAGGGAATCAAAACCTACAGGGTGCTTCCCGTGAACTCAGAATCTTGAAATTTGGTACGAAGCAACGTCTTATAGCATAGATAAAGGAATAATTACGAAAACCATAATTTTTTTTTAATACCTAACTTTGCACCTAATTTGCAAATTTTCGACACTTGCAAGGGAATCAAAACCTACAGGGTGCTTCCCGTGAACTCAGAATCTTGAAATTTGGTACGAAGCAACGTCTTATAGCATAGATAAAGGAATAATTACGAAAACCATAATTTTTTTTTTTAATACCTAACTTTGCACCTAATTTATATGGGGCGCTATACATACCAGGTGCAAACTTAACTTAACTACTTAGGGATGGAAAGTGTTTGTACGGAACCCTCGGTGCGCGAGTCCGACTCGCACTTGGCCGGTTTTTTATATATATTAAAGTCACGAATCAAAAATATGAAAAATAAAATTGACCACCGAAGTCAAGCAAAATAGCTCGGCCCGGAGAATCGCCCTTATAAGGGTTCCGTTTTTACCTTTTGAGGTACGGAATCCTAAAAATATATTTTGGTGGCAAGATGAAGTTGTATATTGATTGAACCCGAAACGTTTAAAATAAAGTGTGGAATCGACCCGGATATAACAAAATATAAAAAAAAACACTTATTATTCTTACACAATAGGCTTTCCTGACTTAGGCCACGGGACATCGGATCGGATTTTGCATGAACAACGAATATAATCAACGCAGCACAGGGAATAAACACGATCATATACGTAATTTTCTGAAGCTAGTGAAATTTTCGTATTTCAGTAAACATCTATCAGCACAGGCTATCCTAAGCGTTTAATTATACATTTTCTTGAATAACAGGAACTTTTCTTTTGCGTTCGCTAGGCGGCTTTTTTGTCGAGTTCCCCGTCCATCTGTCTGTCTGTGCGTGTGTCGTCAGGCATCTGTATCTCATGAGCTGTGATAGCAGTTGAAATTTTCATAGATAATGTATTTCTGTTGTCGCTATAACAACAAATATTAAAAATAGAATAAAATGAATATTTAAGTGGGGTTCCCATATAACAAACGTAATCGGTTGCGTTAACTTTGCACCTCATTTGTATGCGGCGCCATACATACCAAGTGCAAAGTTTTTTTTTTGCAAATCTCTTACCAGCTTGATTTAGGGATCTGCCATTTACGCCCTAGTTTCATGAGATAGGAACCAGGACAACATCCCATAAGTTAGAATGTTTTTATTACTTGGTACTGTTGTTGGGAGTGAAGTCATCAGAGCTGGCATTACTCGTAAGCGTTGCGTTTACTAAGGTACTAATTTTTCATTGTGGGCGTTACATAAAGGCATCATAAATACGAATAATAAAAGCCCTTTACCCTTTTATGCTTGTGAATATTCTAAATCTCAAAGCTATCTTTCAACCAACATGCCGGTGTGCAAATTGTTGTGTCGCGTCAATCTTCATACAAAGTCTAGTTTGTATTTCGGTCTATATCGCTGACATAGTGTAATTAACTATAAACGTATATTGCCAAATATGATAAAGTCGCTGCATCAGCTAGTTTCCTGCAGTCGCCAGGTGTCCGACGTCGCGCGACGTTTGCACTGTGGCAGAAACTTTGTATCGCCGAGTTTTTAGGCGACATCTCGGGAGCCATGTTTATAAGCAACAATTACGTGACTCAGCGGAAGAGAAAAGTGCCACGACACTGTCATACAAGCTTGAAAATTCTTTGTTATCACCATCATATCAGCCGATAAATGTCCACTGCTGGACAAAAGACTTTCACAAAGTTTTCCACAACGATCGATCTAGTGCCGATCCTAACCAGGTCGCCAGTTCACCTTGTCGGGGGTCTTCCCATGCTGCGTCTTCCACCACTCGCCACTCTTGAACCTTTCTGCCCCAACGGCCATCGGTTCTCCGAGATCGGTTATTTGTGTTAATAGTAAATAGGTAAAAGCTTATAAAAATGAGACATTGTTTATTTATAATGTTAATAAAAGCCGGCGCCGTTTCTGGATTTTGCGCACGCGTCCGTTGCGGACTGCGACAAAACTTGACGTGCGGCCGCTCGGCACGCTCACATATAAGATATTTCTCAGTATATTCTACATTCCATAATATACATTAAAAACAAGTCACACAAACTACGCGAGTACGCGGAACCCGCTTGATATGTCACAACCGTCATATTTAATATCTAGAACCTATAAATAGGACACACGTCAACTACACCGCTACACGTGCCTATGACTCAGGACAAAGGGCCCGTAACCTGTATAGCGGGCAGACCCGCCAAACGAGGCATTAATGTGATTCGAAATCAAATAATTTATTCAGCGATTTGGTCTCATTGGCCGTGTCCGCGCCGCGCGGGACGGGGTTAATGCTTTGGAAGATATTCGCGAAATTTTGTGGTGGGGTTTGGTTTTGAGAGTTATAAAAGGGTAATGTATGTTAAATATATGACGGGACGGGCGGGCGTTGACCATTAGGTGACAGGTCATTTTCCATTATCAGAGTCCAAAATAATAGTTAAGCTTCTGATTTAAACTCGTATAATCAACGTAAGGTAATATTATAACAATGCACTATAATTAATCACTTTTAATTAACACGATAGCATAACGACAATCTTATGTTACTAATCAGAACGCAGTGAAGTCGGATCAGAGTTGGCAGCACGTCCGTGCCGTTCAACGCTCAAGCCAAGAATGTCCCCTCCCAGTGGCCAGCTGCCCTTTTTATGCAGGTAGACCGGTAACTGGTAAGCTGCACGTGCACGGTGTTGCCAACCTTCGCCGCCGAATACACTCAAATCAGTCTCGATTTGACGTCCTGATGTCGACACGGCCATCTTGACAAGTCACACGTCCTCGTGTGAAGTTCCTGAAATCAGAAAATAAAACGCAGTATCATGACTAGCTTCGGCCAATCCTGATTAAAGCAAAACTCAGAAGGGCTGGTTCCTTTACATGTGTAATAACAACGTTGGAACCAATTTTTAACAGGTAAATACTTAATCCATAAAGTTACCAATTAAATTACTTCGAAAATAATTAGTCTGTCGCTACTATCACCTACGTCGAGTGATAGTAGCTCATGCCAACTTAAGTGACGATACCCTTGCCACCTATATCGAGTGACGATAGCCTTGCCACCTATATAGTGACGATACCCTTGCCACCTATATCGAGTGACGATACCCTTGCCACCTATATCGAGTGACGATAGCCTTGCCACTTAAATCGAGTGACGATACCCTTGCCACCTATATCGAGTGACGATAGCCTTGCCACCTATATCGAGTGACGATAGCCTTGCCACCTCTATCGAGTGACGATAAGCAACGCTTGAACATTGCCTTTATTATCTTAATGTTACCATGCTTAGAAAACGACACAAAAAAATATCAGAATAATCGCACAACTAAATTCAATAAAAATCACTGATATCATCAGAGCTCAATCTGTCGTCTTATCACCATCATCATCATCATTGTCATCGTCGTCGGAGCTATCAGTCAAGTCATTACTAGGCATCTTCCTTTAAACGGTCGTGTGTGTATTTATAGGTGCGTTTGGAATCTAAGGCTTTAAGAGTGTACCGATCGTTATCCAAAACTTCGATAACCCTGAAAGGACCTTGGATTTGAGATCAAGTTTTGTTTGGTTACGTTCTTCATTTTTAAGTAATACAAAATCACCAACAGGAAATGGGGTAAAACTAGCCTTTGTCTTATCAAATCGCGTTTTATCATAGGCTGCGTTTTTCTCCATGTTAATTAGTGCGTTAGATCTAACCCGGTCTAAATCCATACTTTCCTCAGTGTCATCAACTAACATCATTTGTAATGGTCGGCCAACTCTCCCTTTTAACAACTCTAACGGATTTGATTTGGTTACTCGACTGAACGAGCTGTTAAGCGCAAGCTGTACCTCAGGCAGAACATCTTGTCAGGACCTATCAGATGTTTCAGCGGCTGTGAGCATGTTTTTGAGAGTAGACATCACCCACTCTACCTGCCCATTGGCCCGTGAACTACCGGTTGCAATTAAATGAAACTGTATGTTAGCTGACTTGCAATAGTCACGAAACTCCTGATTAGCAAAACAACGCCCCTGGTCTGCTATTAGTCGTTTAAGAGGGCCAAATAATGCACAACTACGTTTGATGGCCCTAATACTGTTAGCAGTGTCGATGTTGCGAGTGTGATGCAAAAGAACGTACTTTGTAAAAGCATCTATCAAGACGAAAACATATTCTTTTGCTCACTCTTTCCACTAAGCTTCCCAGTGACATCTATATGCACTGTGTGCCATGGGACCGGTACCTTTGTGATGGGATGCAGTTCAGCTGAGATTTACCTGTCTGTGATTTCGAAACTATTGTCAACAAATTTTTCACAAATTTTGACATATTGTGGGACCAATAAAAGTCATACAGTTTTTTCTAAAGTTTTCTCCCATCCCAAATGCACCAGACCCTCATGTACGTTATTGACGATAGACCAGCGTAACGATCTAGGAACAACAGGCAGACAACGCGTCTTTCCGTTACGCTGTATTTTTCTGTACAAGATACCGGACCGGATTTCATATGTTTTGGCAACGTCCGGTTCAGCGAGAAACCAGTTTGGCGTAATGTTGGTCACAATAATCTGTCTGGGTTCTACATGGTCATAAGACTTATGGGGTTTCGGGGTAACGGGTTTCGCGAGAAAAAGTCTGCATGTAACATTCGTTTTCCTTCCCTATGTACAATCTCGAATGAAAAGCTTTGTAAAAAGGCCCACCATCGGTGTACTCTAGGAGTGAGATTGAGCTTTTTACTGGCGGATTTCAGGGAACTGCAGTCGGTGACAACGACAAACTTACGGCCATGAAGATAATGCCGAAAATGCTTCACCGCATTCACGGACTGCTCAGAGCAGATGCCGACTTCTACCGGACTACGGCTACGATGAAGTGACTGGTACGGTCGACCAACCGAACTGAGAACCTCCCTATCAGTCTCACTATCTTGTTCGTCTACTGCAAATAGTACATAGCTCCCGGGCATTTCCCTCAACCTACTGTACAAGTACGCGCATGTGCGGAAGTTAAGTTTATCGCAAAGGGTCTTGCAATTTACAATACTACATGTCAAATTTTCGAATAGGCTAGCGTCAGTAAGTCTATTTACTGCACAGTATTAATAATTTTAGCTAGACTGATACATGTCATACAGTCACTAAATTATCCAACTGTTTGCCATCGAACTTATTGGAAATAAACTCTTCCATAAGCGATCACTCGGCAACCAAATCACAATAAAATGAGAACTCCTCACCAGATTGTCTCATATGGTGTGGTGACGTCACACGTCAACCCTCTTCCCGGTGGATGAAGGCGCCCTGTTGCTTGCCTTCGTGCAGTTCTTTGCTTATGTCTTGTACCACGGCAGCTGAAGCAGACGACTCATGGCTTCGCTATTAGCTGCTAAGTTTGCGTATTTTTTCCTGAAACAAAAACTCGAAGCACAGTATCACAAAGCTCGGTCATTCTAACCTTAAATCTAACAAAAAAGGAAAATCAAATCAATCTAACAAAGTATACAAGAAAAGATTTAAATTAAAACATTATTTGCACTTTAATAACAAGCTTTATACTTTGTATGATAATTTTTGGAATACCAAGGCTTTAATGATAAAAATCAAACTTCAATTTCAAATTCTTTTGTCCTAATATTTTCCTAATCCTATTAGTGTCTCCAGTTTAAATATTTTAGGCTATAGCGATCACCACAGTTAAAAGTAACATTAGGATCGTTTAAACAAATCTCAAGCTCACCAGTTCTTACGATAGTTATAGGCGCTAAACTATACGCCAGCTAAAGTATACAGAGTAAGAAACTATTCAAGGTGTCAACAAATTCAATTCTACAGAACGATTGGAAAATCATGAACAGAGGGTAGATTATTTAAGCAGCCGCTCCTACTACGAAGCACTGTGTATGATTGTACCCTCACAGCGCAATTTTTAAATGATAAACTTTAATAATGGTAGGTAAACTGCGTAGTAGTGGTCATATTAATCAACACTAAATATCTTCTGTAGAAACATTTCGCGTTCGGTCATATTATATCACTACGAAAACAATCGTTATAAAAACGTCCAATAAACTTTGTTTCAAATGATTATTAATTTCTATCACGCAATATTCAACTTTTATTTGGAGTGTTGCTTTTATCAGTACCCGGTAATACTTTTTTTTGACAAATACCCACTAAACTGAATAAGTGCGACTCAAGTCTACCCCAGAATCTAGCTACACTTTTATCTGTGAACAAAATATCGGAATCGTAGTGACAAGTTAACGACTGACCTGATGTGTTTTTAAAATCTGTCGGTGAGGCCATGTTGCCTATGCCTACGTCCATGCGTCGCTCGTAGTTGACTGTCGCTTCTGGGTCACTTCCACTGGTGCAACGACTGACGATATGTCCCGCTGTTTTTGAAGCAAACAATGAACTTTGATGTGGTTTGCTGTTAACTGCTGGCGTTTGTCGCCGGGGTGGTAAGTAGTAGCCCCAATGATTTCTCTTTTATACGAAGTTTAATCGAATTTTCCATGTCCGTTTCTCTCGCAATGAAAACAATTTAAATAGTGTAATCTTCGTTTGTTTTCATACGGTTTTGTAGGTGTCCGTGACGGTGTTAGCTTGAGTTTCAATAACGCAAACGCTTGTAGCTCCTTGATTTAGTGATGTCAAGTATGTTGTATGTGGAAGGGTAGCCACTAATTTTGGTTATTTCATTTTCTTTGCTTCGTGTTCCATCTTTTCGCTCAGTGGCCCGTAGGCCATCCCACTTCTGATGACGGGACGGGCGGGCGTTGACCATTAGGTGACAGGTCATTTTCCATTATCAGAGTCCAAAATAATAGTTAAGCTTCTGATTTAAACTCGTATAATCAACGTAAGGTAATATTATAACAATGCACTATAATTAATCACTTTTAATTAACACGATAGCATAACGACAATCTTATGTTACTAATCAGAACGCAGTGAAGTCGGATCAGAGTTGGCAGCACGTCCGTGCCGTTCAACGCTCAAGCCAAGAATGTCCCCTCCCAGTGGCCAGCTGCCCTTTTTATGCAGGTAGACCGGTAACTGGTAAGCTGCACGTGCACGGTGTTGCCAACCTTCGCCGCCGAATACACTCAAATCAGTCTCGATTTGACGTCCTGATTTTTGATCTTCGACATATACATAACGAGAAACTACCCTGTATAAATTTATGAAAAATGTAATGTCTCATTTTTTATGTGGGTATACCACAATTTGAATTTAAACTATTAATACAAAGATCAAAGCTTAAAGAAAGATTTAAAAAGGAGCTACCTGGTGGAAGAGACCGAGCGAGGGTAGCGAAGTGGTTAACGCGCTGGACCGGCAATCCAGAGGTACCGGGTTCGACTCCCGGTCTCTTCCACCAAGTAGCACCTTTTTCAATTTTTCTTTAAGCTTTGATCTTTGTATTAATAGTTTAAAGGAACTACCCTTTTGAATAGTCTCAAACATGTGTATTAAGCACATAAGCACTCTGTGAATGTATGTCTCATAACTTGGGTAAGTTGTACCTATGTTGCTGCTAGTAGATAATCAGGTCAGCCAATACCAGTTGTTTTTCGATTATATGTGTAAGTATATTAGACCAAAAACTTATTTATAACGTAGAAATATTGTTTTATAATTCCGAAACCATAACCAGGCCAATCTTAAGCGTTTTTACGGTGTATTTTTTCGACATTTTTATGACAACAAATGTCGGGTTGGTGGTTAAAGTCATGATAAAGTTTCGATTTTCCTTTGAATATGAAAAACACTGGAATCTTATTCTAGTTTGATCTCAGTTGTAGTTGTTTTTCTATTGTGGTAACCTAATGGTGACAATTATGACACAAGAATGACAATAAAACCGAGCGTTTCAAACGCCCTGAGCGCGTTGAAACGATTGCTACCACCCCTGATGAAGAGCTCCAAATGAGTTCGAAACATGTCGGGTCGATCCTGACAATTTTTACGTGAGTTTAAACCGTTTTTTAACCGACTTCAAAAAAAAAGGGGGGGTTCTCAGTTAGGTTGTGTTTTTTTTTTAATGTTTGTTACCTCATAACTCCGTCATTTATGAGTCGATTTGGAATATTCCTTTTAGGTTCATGAATAGACGACATCTCAAGGTTGGTCCCATAAAATTTTGGTGAAGATCGGATGACGAGATCCATGAGGAATCGAAGGAATTGCTGAAATTTTATAGGCACTCATAATATTTTTCATGTATTTTCTAAAACTATTTAAGTATTTGCACATGTTAGTTATCATCTTCCAATGCTGAACTGATGATGGAAGGTACAACTCCTTAACGGTTAGGAGTTAGGAGATAATTCAAACGAGATGCATGCCTTCAAGACCTATTTGAGTGATCTGATACATGCGGTCCAATACACCAGGGGAGCGTCACCGAAATAGTACCAGCACCGAGTAGAGATTAGGAGTGTCCGGAGCACACGACACCTTTGACGAATGCATACACATCGTAAGTTCATCAGCGAGATGTACTTTTGAGTCCCTTTATAGGAGGGAGTATAAAGGGACATTAACAGATTCAGACTGTTTTTTTATTTTGTTTGATAGACTTACTGTGGGCCTTGTAAGGAAGTTCAAAGTTGCACAGCGCGCTATGGAGAAGGCTATGCTCGGTGTTTCTTTGCGAGATCAAATCAGAAATGAGGAGATCCGTGAACCAACAAAAGTCGCTAATATAGCCCGACTGATTAGCAAGCTGAAGTAGCAGTGGGCGGCGCACATAGCACGTAGAACTGACGGCCGATGGGGCAGTAAGGTTCTCGAATAGAGGCCACGCAGCGGCAACGTGGGACGTCCACCCACAATGTGGACAGACGACCTGATAAAAGTTGCAGGAAGCCGCTGGATGCAGGTCGCTTCCAACCGGCCGATCTGGAAGTCACTGGGGGAAGCCTATGTTCAGCAGTGGACGTCCTGTGGCTGAAATGATGATGATGATGATGATGATGATGATAGACTTCTGAGGGGTCATGGTACATAAGTTAATCTAAGTAGAATATACAGTTGTATTTACTAACGAGGCATTATTTGTCAAGCAAACATTTGTCTGCGTAGCGTTACCCACATCAAAATAGTTACGAGAATCGTATGCGTGTAGGACAGTTTTAAATAAACTTTAAACCTCAATGAAAAGACTGACTGAACTGCCTCGTAATTATTTTTTTATTGGCAACATTTTGCCACTAAATGACGTCACAAATTCAAACCTGCAGCGAAACTGTTGGGGTTTGACGACGGAGCAGCCATTCCCAGTTCGCAGCACTAGCTAAACAGCAACTTGCAGATGTGTTTTATAACTTTTTGCTACACATTATTATTTTTATTACTATTTCTTTGTTATAAGTTAAGTTTTTCTTGCAATAAATGTATAAGTTGTCAATGACGTCTTTTTGGCGGTTCTTTAGAATGAGTAACTCTACGGCTTTGGAGGAAAATAAGAAGTACGCGTAACTTAAAATATAAAAAATATTGGTGTGAAATATGAAATGTTGTCAATTATGAAAAATCGCCTTTTCATGATCAAGCATTGTAGCAGTTTTCAAAATAAAAATATGGTACTTTCATATAGAAAGGCAGAATTAATAATAAAAATGTTGCATGAAGTTGGTAATCCTAATCATTGTAGTTAATGAGGGCTTAATTAACTCAACACATATTATATATACTCGTAGACAAAAGTATTCACACATTTTTAGTAGTAGATCTCAACTCTGTTTATAAAATGTTATGTAAACCATTAAAAATTTTCATTTTCATCCTCACAATAAATGCTAAAGTCTAAAGTAGGTAAATAAACATTTTATTTTACACAAAACAAATAAACATCAATTACAAATAACGTAGATACAAAGGCGAACTATCTGAGAATATGACTTTATTTTTATTTTTGGTAATCCTAATGATACCTACATACAAGTATTTGTAGTATTACAATTATGTACATAGGCTTCGAACATTAGAACGAATTATCATTCACTAAAACCGTCGTAATAAAATGAATGTTCTCTGCCTAAATGAAGTCAATCAGAAATATGAAATAAGTTATATATTTCCTTTACCATTTCATCTTCAAAGCATGTAATATTTTCTCTTAACCTACAAATGTATTAAAGCAGTCCCGACAGACATGTAAGTTGTCTATTTTTGCTCTATTTCATTTATTCTCTTTAGAAACATCTATAACATGACAGCCCATTCGTAAGCCTTCGTTTTTAGAGCGAGCGCAGCCGCACGATTTTTAGTCGCAATTTTTTTAAATCAAAATTCTCGTCATTTAATTGTTACGTTATTACGATTGTGTAAGACCATTGAACGATGCCTCTTGTGTCCGCTTAGAAAATGGTTTGATTAGTCGAGACTTTAGTTTGAGATGTATATTATTTACTACTCGAAGTGTGCTATAAACTATGATAAAATGTTAACCCGTCATTCTCGCCTAGTAACAGAGCGCAATCGCAGTTGTTTTGGGTTACCGAATGATTGGCTTATGAATAAAGAAACGATTAGAGCGATATTACCACTGTTGAAATGAAGGGTTCATTTATCTCTTTTTGTTGAAACGTTTAAAAACTAATGTGATTCAAATCTGAAAAGCTCAATTCAATCACATTCAAAATATACTATAATTATCTTCTTTACCGGTATGCTAATAGATTGCGCTATGAGCAGGAAAGTACGACATTACCTAATTAATAGTAACTTAATAGACTCAACCGTTAGTGAAGTGAATTGTTTGTTGAAAGTCGCAGGTCCGCGGCGGGCCCGCTTACCCCACTATCGGTTACGCCGCCAGTCTGACACTGACAGTAGGAAATGAGAAGCGCGCTGCCCGCCGCTAATGTAGCTACGTTAATCTTTCCACTCTTTGTATCGCTGAACACGACACTACCTGTGCGAGCCTGGTGCTTTGCTTTCAATTTTGTATTGGGTTTTCCGATTGCAAAGTCAAATGACTCGTAATACCTGCGTTTTAGGATTATGTTCAGATTTTGTTCACTTCTTTAACAGGATTACGCTACTGTTGTGCTGGTCATGAGTTTTGTATCCCGGGTTCTTTCCTTTCTTCATTCATGATTATTATTCCGGTTCGATGAAGAGTGAATAGTAGAAGAGATAATAGTGTTAATACTATTAGTCAATATACAGCAGTACTACCGGCCCAGGCGGCGAAGTAAGGGATTGCTGGATGTTTTTGCGAATACGAGTCCTGCAATTATTGTTTCGGTTAAGTATTGTGTAGTGCTTTTCTCAAACGATGCGAGGAAATATAGATATTAAAATAAATATAAATTATAAATAAAAAACAGAAGCAGTAAAATTTATTCAATGCGCGCCTTTTATAATGTTTTTGAACAAGCATATTCGTAGGCATGGCTAGTTTTTCAAAAGCTCGCATCCTTTCTGATACATTTTGTTATTTACTCTGTCCATGCACACTTTGCACACTACAGTACACCAGGTGTTCCGGATTTAGGGGTACCTAATCATACGATAGATTAAGCGCCTCTTAAGATGTTTCATCAAGAGCGCGCCTGAACATATCTCACGCATACTTGAAGTAAATACATCAATTTCAAACACTATACTCATGTTGTTATTGAATAAAGAAGAAAAGGGGTGTTTACAAATTGTACAATTGTAGACAAAGTAAATAACTGTTATTTGTTTCATTTAATTAACTATATTTTATTTTTAGATTTGAAGTTAACTATATTTAAAACTAGATATTTCAAATATTAGTACTGTAATGTACTATACAGATTTTTTAAAGGAACCAAAATCAAGACTTAAGTTTTGAGATACGTATAACTTTTCGTTTAACTGGCCAACTTTGCTAGAGGAATACACATTCAATTCAATGAAACTTTCCTTATTTGATTATATTAAATATAGCTACACAGGGTGGATTCTTAAGTCATGAAATGGAAGTGATCATCGTCATTAACCTTACTTACCATTTCCATTTGAAAATTGAATGCAAATGGAATCTCTTTTCTTCTCAATTGATCATTTCGCCCAAATACATAAAGCATACGTATAATACTTTAAGAAAAAGAAGATCATGTCTCACAGTCACTCTACAACATTTTATTCCGCCGCACACAATGCGACCCGAAGCGATTTCAATAGTCTGTAATAATAAATGGCAAATAATTTATTATGTATTGCCAACACTATATATTTATATTTCACTACAAATACAAATTCTTTATTGGTAACACCAAGTTACATGTCAACAGTTTTGATCATAGGTAGGTACTTACTTATTTTACAAATGACAGAAGGTTTTAACTTATGATTATCACTGAACTTAATTTATGGTTATCACATTGTCTACATTATTTGCGTTAAATTCGTTGGATATTATTATAATACCTACATTTGACTAGATGAAGTGGTTATTTATAATATTTACATATTTCTACTACTAGCTTTTGCCCGCGACTACGTAATACGCGTGGAACTTGATAAAAGGGATTATTAAAAGCGCCGAAGCAAATGTAAGAACAACTGTGCTTTTGGTCTAATAATTACATTTCCTACAGGGTCACCGCACCCCAACATAAATATTCACTCACTTTTCAATCTTTTTAGGTATAATTTCCAGGATGAAAACTATCCTATGTTCTTCCTCGGATCTTAAACTATCTCTATGCCAAATTTCATCATAATCGATTCAGCGGTTTAAGCGTGAAGAGGTAACAGACAGACAGACACTTTCGCATTTATAATATTAGTATGGATTATTTTGCAAATAAAAAAATGTTCCTATCTTATTTTTCAGCCTGTATAAGTTCAACGGACCCATTATTCACTCTGAATCCTTGCATATTGTCCGACATTAGCGGAAATAACCTGTCTCGAACTTAATATACAGCATTATAATATATAGGTACAGGGTGATCAATCCAAATGGGTCATAGGGAGAAAATGAAAACTAAAAGAGATAGGAAAATCTGTTCATGTAAGTAGTTTTGACCGGGTTAAGTATGAAATTATGAATGAGATTTATAAAAAAAGCAGTTTTTATTAAATCTGAAATCGACGCCATGGTTGCTAAGAAGATATTTCCCTATCTCTTATGGTTTGTGACTTCGTCCTACTACATTTGGATTGATTACCCTGTATATATATATATAAACACAACACTAACAAGAGTTGTCTCGCGTAAGTGATATAGTGTCTACCTGCTGCTCCTAATGGCGCCTCCGACAAAGACTCGACTCTAAACTAAAATGCGCATTAGAAATGGCGGAATTTAGAGCACGCGGGTAAGTGTGCTAGAGAGCTCATATTTACAAATTATATTCTATTATATTCGGTTCTGTGGCGTCACATGGCATTTCGCTTATTATTTAAAACCATTTTAGGGTTCTACAGAACCCCAAAGGCTAAAACAACGGGACCCTATCACTAAGAATCCGCTGTCCATCTGACTGTCTGCCCGTCTGTCACAGTTGAAATTTTCACAGATGATGTAATTGACAACATTTCGTATTTATAACAGGTGGAAATTAATATAGAGATCGACAGGGCTTTATGTCGTGTACCTTAAAAAAAAATCTTTGAATTTATTCTTCTGTATTTAAAGAAATATAAGAAAATACATCAAATAACTGCAATCTAAGACAATACGGTCTGAATAGGGTTGTTGTCTAAACGAAAGAGCGAAAAAAATTATATTTTTTTTTTATTTGACGTTTGATGCATACCGAGTTTTATTAAGTTTTTTTAATAAGAAAACCGGCTAAAGTAACCGTTCCATTAAGTTCTGGTTTTGGTGTTGCCACATTTTAAAATGAGTATTTTTTATAAATTAATAATAAAATAAATAATCATCTCAGAAAATAAATAAAAACAGAGATTACTTCATCTTTTTAAGCAGAATTCAGAAAAGTAATAAAATTAAAGTCTTAAAAATATGAAATGTTGTCAATTCTGTTGCCGCTATAACAAAAAATATTTAAGTGGGGCTCCCATACAACAAACGTGATGGGTTGCGTTAACTTTGCACCTCTTTAATTGTATGCGGCGCCATACATACCAAGTGTAAACTTAACTTAGCCCGGCCAGTTAACATGGGAAGTGTTTGTACGGAACCCTCCGTGCGCGACTCCGACTCGCACTTGGACGTTTTTTTGGAATACGTACGTTTCGCTCCCCTGGTTTATTTCTCATAAGCCTCAGATAATTGTTTCGAGATATCTATGTGAGGTTGTCCGATATTTATTTATTTATTTAACGTCATGAAAGCCACTCAGCGTAAATATTTCAAGTTGTTTTCAAAATGAAGCTCCCAGGTCGATTTGATGAACTTGCTAGAAAAACCCGGTTACGGAGTCGTATGTTAAATCATGTTGTTTTGTTGAAACCCTAACTAATCAACTTTCAACCTATGATATTACCTCTGCTTCCTACTCGTAAAATGTAAATAACTCTATACGGACAGGTGTGTATGACAGCGTAGCCAGCAGAGATTCATCCACGAAGGAAATGTCACTCGCAGAGCCAGCAGCTGATTGGTCGGAGGCATGTTTTCCCTGACCAGTGACCACGCGCCATCTGACGATTAATTTTTAGGAAATCCGACCGCTACACAGAGGACACAACAGAGGGATCACTTGTAACAGGTGACACCAAATGACAACGCAATAAATAACCACGGGGTAAAAAAAGAAAAAATATTTTCAATAATGATAAACCCACATTCATGTACCAAGCGTACCCAACTTGACTACGGACCCCTGTCGTGTTAACTGTGAGTGCAAAGATTTGTGGTATTATCTTTTATAACCTATATTATGCTTCGCTCGCGTTAAAACGTAAACAAACAGATACACAACGACGTGAGTAAAACCGTTTCGCATGTATTTTAATATATCTGAGTCTCACGGGAGTGTTTGTATTATAAAATACTTCACTGTCAATTACCATTTCGATGTGTAGGAATACGTCGCTTTGTTGTTGTCTGCGCGCGGATGTCGCCATCGCGGCGTGGTATTTGCGCACCGAATCGGTTTTGTGAGAGCCGCGAACGTCCGTTATTGATGACTTTGGAGTCCCGCAGGCAGATGGGAACCCATGCTGGACAGATGTTCAGGTTTCGCAACGTAGGCTAGGCAGAATTCTGAATGATAATAACTTGATTCTGCATACTACCTGACTGACATGTTAAAATCAAACTTAGTACACAAATTCATCAAGTCATACATAGATTAAGTCATAGTCTACTAAATTCTTGGTTACATGGGCGAAACCGCGTGTAAATGCTAGTCAATTATTTGTGACATTTTACGTCTAGCTCATAAAAGTTTTTCTATCCGAATACCTACTTTAATCAAAGCCGCGGTAGCCGACAGGAGCAGGCGCAGGACAAGTAAGGACTTCGGTAAGTTGAAACAGCGTTTTTTTTTTGGAAAGCTTGTGCTTAAGGAGCGAGTACATGCGTGCTTTAGATGGCGGTCAAAGGGTCACTGACTATGACAAGGTAACACACACATATCGTTGTGTACTTTACAGCCGCCGATACTACACGCTTTTTTTTAATTCAGTAGATTGTTGCTGCTAATGTTCCAAGAAATAAATGGTGAAAAAATGAACGGAATCCTGTTGAGGAACCCACTGTTCCCGCTTTGCAGCGTTCATTCGATCACGCGGCAGAATCTGCGAACTGTACAATTTCGGCGCAGCGGGCTGATTGACGTGCCCGGTGCTCAGGACACGTATACGTATGGTAACTAAATTTGACTGGGAGAGATCCCTTTCAGGGATAAGTTTGCTTTTGTACATGCTATTCAGTGCTGAAACATTGATGGGCCTTGGGAGGGAAAACTGACCGGCGATTGACCTCAGTATCACGATGGTAAGTAACTACGGGATCAAGGATGTAGCTCGATGGTTCAGTAAGTAATAGCCTATTCACCATTACCTTGAAGAGACCCAAATTATAATTTTCTGGAAATGCACACGTCTCGATAGGATTATTATTTTCAGAATAAAATCACTCTGATCAAGATCTAATCTTGTAAGTAAAAAAGGACATGAAACATTAATATAACATTTTTAAAAATAAAATAATGTTCCCTTCAAGTAAAATGAGCTAACTTAAGAATTTTAGACCGTTAACAAAATGTCTTTTTCTTTGACAGGACTTGAACTGTATCAGGGCTGGGTTAGCCCACACTACCAGTAGCAGGACTTTATGTGGGAGTATAACCCGCTAATGGGATTATCTCCACGTCACAGGAATAATTTCAACAAATGTCGTAGGCCTAAAGATAGTATAGGCAACTAAAATAAAAATTCGGAAACCCCAGAATTTCGTAGCAGCTCTACGGCGTAGTTTATTGCCGATAGCCGCTGCAGCCTACGACAGCTCGTAGCAAGCTAAGCCGCTTGGATAGCTATTCGAATCGCACTCGAATTTATTCGAAGCCGTTTCTTAATATATATATTTTTGCCTTCAAATCTCACAGTATTTGTTAGGTACATGTACCAAGATTTTTTTTATATGATGGCACCATCGATTGTGGGTTAGGAAACGTGGTTAATTAGTTATAAATTCGCGATATTATAATAAATATATAGTTCTATAGTATCTATACAACTTGGCACTTTTATAGACCTTGTTGAAATAGTTCGTTACCTTTGCTTCGCAAACATTCAACCATCTTAATGAGTAGATACACAGATACATATTATATGTTCATAGTAATAATAGCAGCTGCAACATAATATATGCCCGTCTTTGCCAAAAACAATTGTAAATACTTAGTTGATATCAAATTTCATTTAAAAGTTCCACAGCCATACGTAAAACTCAATTCGACCGAGTACTTATTTCACCTTGTAGTTATCTAGCCAAAACGTGTGTAATTTATATTTTATTATCTTGTATTAAGTTCAGAAATATATTTCATTTCATAATTTTATAACATTAGGTAGTATAAAGTGTTAAGTATTCGTAGCTATTGTATCGCGCCTAAACGAAACACATCTCACACCACACAGCAACTCATAAACCCGTACTTACTCCATTACGAAATTCGCAAGAAAAAAGACAACAGCAATGACATTTATCTAATTATGGGAGGGGAGGGATGCTGGCAGTAGCGACCCGGAGGCCGCGCCGCGCGCACGCGAGTGAGTCGTGAAGTGAAGTGAAGTGATGTAGACTGCCGCGATGGCCGTATTGCTGGTGCTTGGACTGTTTGTCGGTGAGTCTCGAGCTTTTAAGCGAGTTTAGTGGAATTTTAAGGCAGTTTTTTGGGTTCATACGTAAGTTTAAAGTTTTGGTACGTAAACTGAGTTGGAATATAATGGTGAGTTATAAATTTTAGATTTGTCATAAGCAGCCGGTATATATTTAATGTTTTTGTTAGGTTACAAAGGCATAAAAATTATAAAATTATAAAAACAGTTTATAAAATAAATATGATAACATTTGAAAGACTGTTACCTACTTACACATTTCATCGCGCAACTTAAGAAAAAAGCTGCAAGAAAAAACACATACACTAAAAGGGGGCAAGGGAGCATTTTTTGGTGCCCCCACCCTGTATTATTTTTAATGTTCGATTAACAAGCGTTTATCTTTAAGTTTACTTGTTGGTAAGTGGCAATGAAATCAATGATGCAGCATGCTAACCTAAATAGTGGCTGTTCACTCTCTTCTTGAAGTCGGCAAAAATATTGTGCGGGGAAGCCTTGCCACCCTTCAAATTATGAGAAAAATATGGGTCTGTAGGATTGGGAAGTTTATGATCGCATTGTGTTAAAAAATCATTATTTGATATTTTATTGAGAAATTCGTAATATAACATGAAATTGTAATTGTATCATTATGCTGTACATAATAGGCAATCATTTAGGAAATGGTAATAAAATATTAATTAATTATTTAAAACTAAATCACTTCATTACAATTATTATACTCGTAAAATACCAGCTAAACAATTATTTATTTCATAACACAATATTGACTAAAACTGATTATATTCTAATGTTAAGACAATTAACGAATTATGAGGGTTAACAAAATATTATAGAAATTATTTTTATAGAATCTTTTCAATGAATCATTATTTATAGGGTTAACATACTTAAGTCAAGAGAAAAAAACCTAATTCAAAATAATTAATTATTTTTCGCCGGGGGTTAAAATAACTTTAAAACCAAAGGAAAGCATGATTTCCTCCTGAAATCATGCACGGGCCTACGTTTGACGACATTTAATGACATAATTATCAGCGCGAATCACCACTATGTAAGTAGGTACGGTGTGTTCCGAATGCGATTGGCTTTTTAGGGTTCCGTAGTCAACTATAGGAACCCTTATAGTTTCGCCATGTCCGTCTGTCCGTCTGTCCGTCCGTGGCTTAGCTCTGTGATCATTAGTACTAGAAAGCTGAAATTTGGTAAGAGTATGTGGATGTATCACGCCGACAAAACGGTAAGATAAAAAAAAAATTTTTTTTTCGGGTTCCTCTCGAGCACCTAATTGAGGGTAATTATTTTTTCGTTTCTACTGGTTACTAGTGTGTGGGGTGTCGTTGAAAAGGTATTTTCAAAATAATAGGGGTCTCCAAACATTATGTTTTGATAAAGTCAGCAGTTTTCTAAATATTCACTCCGAAATTAAAAATAGCGTCCCCCCCCGCCTTCTAACTTTTCAACCACCAATAAAAGGACGTAAGTTGACCTCCAGAAGGTATAATAAGTTACTTTGGCGTTTACGACCTTTTTATAGAGCTTGAAATCTTTCTCGTAACATGAATCTATTGTGAAGGATGCGCAACTACGGAACCCTACACTGAGCGTGGCCCGACATCCTCTTGGCCGGTTCTTATTCCTGTCTTGACCGCTCTTACGCAATGCAGATAAGAACCTTTCAGTTTCCACTCAAAACTGAATCGCAATATGAGAGGGACTGTACTTATGTAGTGGTGCATGACTGTACTTATATCTATATATGTATAGCAATTTCGTTCATTGAAAATTAAATGGCAACTTGTAAATGTCTTTAATGCTGCTAACTAATTCAAGCTGGAATACAATATGCCGGTCAATCAGGACTCCGTTCAAAAGTGAAATCATATCATAACATGTATTAAATACTATCACTTTCTCGCACTAACGTACATGTAAAGTATAATGAATACGAAAAAAGACCAAAAACGAGTGATCAATATTTATTTACAGTACAAATCGTATATAATATATATTAAGAATATAATAGATTAAGAAATGTAAAATGAATACAATAAAATATAGTTAATATAGAATTCACCAGCAGTCATTCAAAGTGTAAATAGAGCATATCGGTATATCAGGAATGTAGGGCTGTTCCCGGCACATCATAGTTGTGAGTAAACCCTAAATTTTCAGTATGATTAGTAATTTCCTAGAACAGTTAATAGTATTAAAATAATTTGTGATTATAATTATTTCGGACAGATTTCATTTAAACGTTGAACCAAATAATAAAATATTTTAACACAATTTATATAGCTCGCTCAACCGATAAAATCTACGAAGTTTAATTAATTTATAAGTAAGTTTTCCATGTAGGTACGCGACCGACAAATTCCTCTCTTGTTAAGTTATTGCCATGAAATACACACAAAAATAATTGGACGTCGCTCAGCAAAAAATAATGAAATGAATCGAAAAAGAAAATTTATACAGGACTTTGGTGAAAATAAAGAGGAACACTTTTTGTTTTTGATGAATATTGGGTCATTTGACCCGGGCGGCTATTCCACGCAAAAGTATTTTCGAAAGCATTGTTCTCCGGGTATTTTGTTGCTAAACATTTGAGTCGATTTTAATTAATTGTACATATTCTATTGTAATTAAATATTGTAGTTAATCATCAGTCGATTAGGTATTGAGTTGGGTCAGAACTTAGAATCAGATCCATAATCTCGTCCGAGTCTGACTCAGAATTTACAAGTATTGAGGACGATCACAACGAAATAGGTGAAAATTTGAAGACTTGCTTTAGCATTGTCAAGTCAAAAGTCATCGCCGGAAGGACAGTGTCTTAATCATCCGGAGATATATCTTATCCCTATCCCTATCAAAAATTTACAATATCGGTACAGCAGTCTTAGAGTGTTGCACCTACAACGATATTTCAACCTATGTGGAAGTGTCATCCACCATCGTATCATTTCAAGGCAGAAGTGAGTCAGATTGGTTCTTTTTGCATGGTTATTGCTGTTACCTCAGAACTCTGATCTTGTTAATTGTTTTCATTTGACGTCTGGTAATGGGATCCAATAAGGGACCGACATTACTCCTCGACTATTAGCAGTTTTAGCGTATTCCATCTGAACTCAATAAATTGCTCTACGAATAATAGTAGAGTTGGTAGTCCGCGGTTTTCTAACATAACTGTACGCATCGGGTTACAAGCATGAAATTTCTACCACAGATAGTGTTCCACGATGATTATTTTCAGATGTGGAGGGAAGTCAGGTTCGTCTCCTGTGAGGTGGGAGAGCGGAGTGAATAGGACCAAGTATCCCTCTTTTCTTTCTTTATTGCTGGTCAGCTAAGTCTACTAGGACTTGTTTGGTATCGTTTCCGTGTAAAACAGATATCAGAAATTATTTTTTTATGTTGTTTTTGTATAGTTGATGTATGGCCGAAAAGGTAAAAATCACATCAAGTTTTTTTATTCAGCGAGGCAAATTAGTTCAATTTCGTGAACATTTTCTAATTATTATTATTATTTTAAAAAGCTCATTTAATTTAGTTTCTAAAAATATATGCATGTTGGGCACTTCTAATACAAACTTTAGCTTAAAATATATGTTAACGTCGGCGTAACCAACGTAAATCTCCGAACGCATCCTATTTTGCTTCATTAAATACATTAAATAATGATTATTAGCATGATTTTACATATAATATTTACCATATACGAGTACGTCCTAGTAAAACAAATTAATGTAATTAAAACAAAATATTTTTTTGCTAATGCATCACGAGCACACGGGCTCATCTCAACATCAACAATTTATTTGTTACTGTTTGTATAAAGAGTCCCAACATGTAGGTATATATTTTTAGAAACTAAATTAAATTTTCTATTTTGCAATATTTTTGTTACTTGTAAATATTCAGGAAATATAACTGATTTATCTCCCTGAATAAAAAAAAATTGTTGTGTTTTTACCTTTTCGGAAATACACCCATATTTTTATATGGTACTACGAATAATTAACATGAAAAATGAATTGCTGATATCTGTTTTACACGAAAACGATACCACACAAAGTCCTAGTAGCGTTAACTGATCAGTAATATAAAAAGAAAAAACCGGTCAAGTGCGAGTCGGACTCGCGCACCGAGGGTTCCGTACAAACACTTTCCATCCTTAAGTGGTTAAGTTACGTTTGCACCTGGTATGTATAGCGCTCCATACAAATGAGGTGCAAAGTTAACGCAACCAATCCCGTTTGTTGTATGGGAGCCCGCCTTAAATATTTATTTTATTTTATTTTTAGTATTTGTTGTTATAGCGGCAATAGAAATACATCATCTGTGAAAATTTCAATTGTCTAGCTATCACCGTTCTTGAAATACAGCCTGGTAACAGACGGACGGACGGACGGACAGCGAAGTCTCAGTAATAGGGTCCCATTTTTACCCTTTGGGTACGGAACCCTAAAAAAGAGGACTCCTTTGATTCATCCCGCTTTCCCGCCGCACAGGGGCCGAACCTAACTTCCCTCCACATATGGATATAATCACCGCAGAATACTCTATCTGTGGTAAAAATTTCGTGGTTGTATCCCGATGTACACTATTTCGCGACTTAGTCAAATGTACTAGAGCACGCAGGCTAAGCTTAACATCAACAATTCAACATTTTTTTCAAGGTATTTTTTGTATCAGATGTGCCCAATATGTATACATTTTTAAAAACAATATAAATTTTTCTGTTAAGTAGTATTTTTTTAAATTGTAAATATTCAGGTTATATAACTAATTTACCGTTCTGAATAAAAAAAAACTTGTTGTGATTTTTACCTTTTCGGCAAAAACCCCAAATTTTTATATCTAACTATTCTTAAATAACATAAAAAATGAATAGCTGATATCTATTTAACACGAAAACGATACCGCACAAGCCCTAAAGCCTTAACTGGCCGGTAATAAAAAAAGAAAAAGAGCAGTACTTGGTCCTTTTCACCCCGCTCTCCCGCCACCCAGGGGATGAATTTCACTTCCCTCCACATCTGAAAATAATCACCGTGGAACGCTCTATGTGTGGTAGAAATTTCATGCTTGTAACCCGATGCTCACAATTTCGCGGCTTAGCAACTCTACTATAAGTGGTAATAGTGTATACTTTGTATTTTTTTCATTCAACTGATAATATTACTAAAGTTAGTAGTTCAGAGTTGTATATAAATAAGTATCAGTGGCGTGGTATCCATACTACCTAAATCCCACCGGCTGCGCGCTTGAGTACCATTGAGCACCATTATCTATTGCTACCAAAGAAAAAGTAAGTGAAATCTACCCCGGTTAGTCCTTAGTTTTTAGGATTCCGTACCCAAAGGGTACTAAGCCAGCGGACAGCGGAATCCGCCTGTCTGTCACTACGCTGTTTCTTATGAACCGTGATAGCTAAACAGTTGACATTTTCACAGATGTATTTCTGTTGCCGTTATAACAAAAACTACCAAAAACAGAATAAAATAAATATTCAAGTAGGGCTCTCATACAACAAACGTAATCGGTTACGTTACCTTTGTATCCAGCGCCATACATACCAGTGCAAACTTAAGCCGACCAGTTAAGATGGGATAAGTGTTTGTATGGAATCCTCGGTGCGCGAATCAGCTGATTTGCCTGGTTTTTGTTTTCAAGTATCTATACTAGCGTAGCGGGGTATAGACACTTGAGGCCTCGGATTGATCCGCTGTCCGTGCATATAATGGGTGTTTAATACTGTTAGTAAACTTCTCTTTGAGCTCCGGACGCGGTAATGGAGCCGTAGTTTCGAATTGCATCGCCTCGCCCGGGGCCGGCGGCTAATCTCACGGGAACAGTCTTAATTCGACGCAACATTCATATATTGGCAATTTATCGATGCCTTTGTTGCGGCTATTGTTCTTGAGATTATAACGGACATGTATCCATTTTTGCTACTCGTGATTTGGACCGGCATCCTTTGAAGTCTCGTGTTCCCAATTAAAAATATCTTAAAAAGTACTTTTACTTTTATACCTGTGTGTATGTCTAGCCATATTGAATTTCACGACAGACAGAACATAGTCTCATATCACTGACCGAAAAAAAAATGTATGGTTACTGTAAAAAGAGCGCTATCTTTAAACTAGATATATTTAACTATAACTTCGACTGTCAAGCTGACAAACGACTGTCAATGTCTCTGCGTTCGAGTGCTCTGTGTGTGAAGATTGTGGCGAGACCCTTCAGTCCACAGAAAAGTTGGTGCGTATACATGTGATTAGACACGTCTAATTTGGCCCAGTTCGCTTGTCAATCAACGTCCAAGATACCAAACCTGAACTTTGCGCACTAAGTGCACAATAAAAGGCGCAGTTCCTTAAAGCAATCATCTGCCCAGACCTCGCATTACCGCGATCGCCCCAATTACAGCCGAAACTCCACAAAAAAGGGAATCAAATTCAATTGCCGTAAACTTTACCAGTGTCAAGCGACTCGCTTTTGACAAAAGTCGTAAGCGACGGGGTTTTGACAGGAAGATGTGCCGTTTTGTGCTCGCGGGACGGAAGTGGACTTTTTTAATCAAATCGTTTTTTAGCGGTCGACTCGAGTTGTAAACGGTTTGTGCCCCGGAGGCTATTATGTGCAGACTTAGGGCCAAAACATAATTCCAATTTACGTCGTGGCACGTTGAGGCGACGTGAAACGTTGCGTCATTTTGATGTAAATATCTACGTCATGCAACGCAGCAATCCACGGCACGATGACGTAACGGAACATTACGACGTTACGACGTTGGCGGAGAGTTAGGTCCTAGTTTTGCCTGAAAGTGCCTTTAGCACCTTTTTGTCTCTTGGAAATGTTTTTGTGTTAGTCAAAATATATTACTTCGTATATTGTATATTACAAAACGTGGTGTAAAAACGTTTCTTGTTAGCAACAATTTCATGGTGATTACTCCCATAGTCAGCCGCGAAATTCGATCCAACAACGAAACAAAAAACTCACTGGCGCTTACATAGTTCCAGTCCAAACTATCCCCATTAGGTATGTATAACTTACCGCGTGGATTTCTACGAGTAAGTTCTTCAACTGGAATGGTCTACGGCTCTCATTTTAAGTCCGAATACATAATTTCACATTCATCAATAAATCTAACATTCAACAGGATAGCAGTCTTTCCGGTGACTTACAAGTAATAAAAATCAATAAACTTATTTAATTACAAAGTCATGCAAACATAAAATGCACTAAATATGTAATCGCCGTCGGGAATAATCGTAGGGTTAGCTAATTTAATTTGTTTCTTCATATTTTACGTAAAACAATTATTCATATTTTACGTAATTCAGGCGTTATTTTGCGGAAATCTATAAAATTTAAACAATAATATAGTTTTTCTTTTAAATTTAAGGATTTTTTTATTTAAATTTTCCATTCCTTCTTCAAACATTTCGGATGTACATATGTTCGTCGGACGGCCAAGGAACTATTTGATGCATACACAGTTAGTAACTTTGTAACCTTCAAAGCTTCCTTTATTGAGCCAAAAATCCATTAGTTTATGTAAAAGTCGTCTGTAAATAAGTTTCTGTCAAAAATGACATTTTAGTGGCAATCTTTTATAGCCGACTGTACTTTTTTTTGGATATCCATCAAATGCTCACTGAGACGATTCTAAAGAGCCCAAGCTCGGTAGGATTGCTTTTTCTATTATAGAGTTCCTATGGCCACCTCCGGCTCCATCATCAGATCAGCCCTATGGTAACATATTATTGTATTGTCATCAAAGTTAAGTAAGTATGCAAAATTTCAGCTCAATCGGTTGACGATATCTGCTTCAAAATTGAGTTGCAAGATTTCACCCGAACAAACATACTTATACATCGCCCCCTGCCTGCTATACGGCCACATCTCAAAAAAAAAATTTTTTTGGATTATTGCAGATTCGTAGTCAGGATAGTTTAATTTATGACCTTATTTCGAGAGTCATAAGAAAAAGTGTCCTTAAAAGCCTTTTTACCACAAGTGGCCTTATGGATCTGACCAAAAATTTACAGTTGACTCCCTGCAAGATAGCCACTTGCCAGTTGTGGCTGTATAGCATACATTTATAATATTTTTTTTGAGTTGCGTCCTATAATTCTAGTGTTATTGCGATGAATCCCTTTAATATTAGCGAAATAAACGTCATTTTGATTGCTTCACAACAGTGGGTACCGATAGTACTTATTATTTATTTCAATTATTCGTATGGCATATTATGTACAGTCATTCGTATTATACAATTATAAGTTCGTCTATTGTACGGTGGGTGCCTCGACTTCAACCGATGAGGCGGCAGGTTTGCAAACTCTTCATGGATGGGCAAATTGGGACGATTCACGAATGTTTGTGCTTCGTGGACCAGTGCCTGTTGTGTTCTTAGTTGGGCGGGAGCTGTATGACTCAACACAGGCAGCTAAACCAGAGGAGTACATTTGATGGTTCCCAATACGCATCGCATGGTTTGGTCTAGCACGTCAATCCGATGCACATGTGCGCTGTTGAGCCAAACTGGCAAGCAGTTCTCTGCCATGGAGTAAACTAGGCTAAGAACGGTAGTGCGCAGCACGTCAGCTGTTGCTCCCCAAGTAGTTCCCCTTGATCTGTGGAGTATGTTATTCCGCGTCTGTAGCTTTTTCCCTAACTTACTAATGTGTGGCGCATAGGTAAGATTGCGGTCTAGAGTGACACCCATGTACTTCGGTGTAGGATTTAATTTAAGCGCCGTCTCTCTGAAGCAGATATTTGGCTCTTAATTTGCTTCTTTCTTACAGAAATGGAATGTCGCAACTTCTGTTTTACTGGCATTGGGCTGCAGTATCCATTTTTTTAGAGTATTACAAAACATTCCCGATCGCAAGTAAGGGCTTTCTTCGAGGGTTTAAATTTGCCATCCTGGTTTGTGAAGGCGATGTCATCCATCAGCCTACATAAATGTACGATTCTCTGTTTTCGGAATCGGTCCTGACCCCACTCCTGTTCAACCTATACACACACGATATAATTATTAGGTTCAACAGGAGCGGGACCAGGACCGATCCCTGCGGTAGTCCATTGTTCAGCTTCCTGACTGCCTGAGGTGTTTCCTAGGTGGACGATAAATTTCCTATTGCTGAGCATAGAGTTGATTAGTCCCACCATCTGCATCACGGAGATAAGCCCCTGTCTCCATACGGTATCGAATGCAGCTGAATGGTCGATAAAGACTGCCATGGTTTTCTATTTCCTTTGAAACCCAGCCTGTCTTTATCTGTGTTGAGAGTGACATTACCTGATCCACGCAGTTCGGACCACTACGGAATCCAGCCTGCTCCACAGGAATTATTTTGTCAACTATAGGTTTGATTTGATTGTAGATTGGCCTCGCCAAAAGTTTGTAGACGCAACTGAATACAGCAATGCATTGCTGTACTTAGTTGCGTCTTCCCGAATTCCCCGAATTACCCGAATTCAGTGTATGCAGTTGAACTTAGGTGGAATTATGTTATTCGAGACTATGTCTAAATAGAACTGTGAGAGCCATGTCCTACATGTTGGTGCAAGGTGTTCTAAAAATTCGTTGTAAATACGGACTCACATAAATTGGGACTTTGATTCGAACCAGTCTTCATCCAGTATTGCTAAACCTAAATGTAGGAAACGAAAAGCTTATCCTGCACTATGAAAAGGTAATATTGTAAAGAAGTTGAAGAATTCTGGGAAACAGTACACTTATATCAACGGGAACCTAGTCCACGCTAAAACCTAAAACTACGGGGCCTCCTTGTACATGGTACATGTTATTATACTATATATGGTACACGATAATTAAAGATACAAGTGCCTTTAAGAGAAGGTACCAGATAATCATTAATTATTTGCAAAATGATGATGAGATCTGCATCTACAAAGTTGGTATTAAAGCTGCATGCACTGATTATCGCTTACAGTGATGTTGTTACTGTAAAAAAAGTTGATTAATAAAGGTATTTT
Organism: Apotomis turbidana; assembly: GCA_905147355.2. Lineage (NCBI taxonomy): Eukaryota > Metazoa > Arthropoda > Insecta > Lepidoptera > Tortricidae > Apotomis > Apotomis turbidana. The sequence continues at coordinate 26,470,193 of LR990291.1, read as the reverse complement.
AATTATTTTAGTGTTTGCATAATAATTTTTATGTTACCATTTTCCAATGATACTTGTTCGGTTTTGGACGCATCTCAAAATTTCAACAAATTTTTTCTGCAATACGGCCACAACTCCAAGTACCTATCTTAAAGGCCTCGTATCTTAGAAAAAATACACGTTTTATAAAAAAGACGTATTCATGACAAGCGCTATATCATGTAGAATAAAAAAAGCTAAATTTAAAATGAATTGACCGGAAACTCTTGGAGTAAGCCCCGTTTTATTACCACGCACTACGCTGCCAAAACTTTAACAAGCGATTTCTCGAAAAAATGTTTTTTTGAGATGTGGCCGTATAGCAGGCAGGGGGCGACATACATACATACATTGCAAGTTAAATAAAAGCTTTTAAAAACACTACAATTTCTATTACCTAAAGCAGTACCTAACGTCTGCTAGAGTAACCCAAATGTTAAATTGCTGCAAAAACAGAAAAATGCTGCTAGGTAGGTACGATGCCATTGAGGCATATAAGATATGAAGCAGCTGGTTTACGAATTTAATGGCTCGCGCATCGGTTCGGTAGCCTAATTGGTAAGACACTCGTGGTGGCCCCGAAAGACGTTGGAAACGCGGGTTCGAACCCCGCCCAAACCATTTCATTTGTAAATGTTTCGTTTCTTTGTAAACATATAACTATTACAATTTCGTCATCTCTAATAGATTCGGCCAGATTTAAAAAATAATAAATATCGGACAACCTCACACAAATCGATCTAGTCCCAAATTAAGCTCAAGAAGACTTGTGTTACGGGTATTAGACGACGATATATGTACTTACATAAATAAATATATACTTCAATACCTACCTACATAGCAACAACCAGGAGTCAAGCACAAGATATTCATATTATATAATATATTAGATTTGGACAGCTGGTGGGTGTATCCGGAGCATTATTACGTTTTAAGGTGAAATGAAATCTGTCGCCGACTCGTTCTGACACGAGCTGTTTGGCAAAGATCAAGACGTGTAGTCGTGTGCTTTAGGTACTTGTTTAAGGACTTTAAGAGAATATCATTGCTCTTTTTCCCATACTATCAGTTTACGTTGAGTTTGCACCTGGTAACTATGACGTCGCATACAAATAAGGTCCAAACTTAACGTAACCGGGTTATACAAATCGACGTTTCGTTCTCCTCTATTTCCTCTTTAAAAACGTAACCAATCTTTAATTCATTATTCTTTATTGCATTATCATGTTGTACAATAAGATGTTACATTAATAAGATTAAGTCCATAACATGTCAGGGCACAGCAATTTACTTTGGTAGGTGTATAATTAGATACAATGTCGATTTAGATTATTTAAAAAATATTTATTATATTATCACATTTAACATGAACTAAGTATAATTTGACTTTGGCAAAGATTCGTGATTTAGGTATTCTAATTAATAGCTTTTTTAATTCCCTTTTAAATACAGTGTCTTTCGGTTCATCTCTGAGTATCGCTGGCAATTTTTTTACAACTAGTAGGTATGCATCGGTAATAAGGCCCTTTTTTATACATCTCTAATTTTGTAGCTGGAACAGAATGGGTAGGTTAGGTTGGCACCTACTACACTAATTGTATGATAATTAGCGTAAAAATCGAAACGGTCTGACACAAACCATTTTCTTCCCATTCAGGGGCGTAATTCGACCAATTTTAAAGATGATGGAGATCTCTCCATTTCATCGCCATCTGTCACTTTTGAAGTGTACCTACTTGAGAAGTGGCGATATCCCTAGAACATCGCAACTTCGCCATCCGCGCTTAATTTGCGTTTCCTTTGAATGTGACGGCATAAATAACAGGCGTATACTTTAACTTGACCGTGTAGTGCGTGCAATTAGTCAGTTACGTTTCGTTCAAAACAGAAATTTATATACATGAATAGCATTTTTGACAATAATTATCGCCTTCGTATTTCCAAAATTGATATGAGATATGTCACTTGAAGCTCATCGCATTTTAATAACAGTTCAAAGGCGATATCATATCTAATAGAGTTTTGAGGTTATGCGATCTCTCAAACGACATTCTCGAATTAGGTCCCTGGTCCTAAAATTTCGAAATAATGGGTAAGTTTTGGAAGGGGAAACAGACGAGTACGAAACCCCCTTGTATAGAAACATAAGCAGTGTTGTTTCCTCTTAAGGCATTTTCATTTCCATCAGTATACAACTAACGTCCATATTGCCGGAAGCGTACATAAAATTTACATAAACATTTAAGCAGATTTTTCCCAGTACAGAAAATACATAGGCCTTCCCCAGTTCGTGCCACCATACCCGGTCCTCAGCTTTCCGCATCCAACCGCTTCCCGCCACTCTTTTCAGGTCGTCGGTCCACCAGGCCGATGTCCAGCAGTGGACGACTCCGGGCTGCTGATGATGATGATGATGACGATAGAAAATACTTTGTAGTGAGATTTTAATAAACGTGTCTAACAAACGCGCAACAAAGTCGTCATATATGACGAATGAATGAAAAAAGAACATCTATAATGTTTCTAAATCTCACTCAAAACCACAAAATGAGTAAATAACATGCATCCAAAGCGTGCCATAGAAACATTTGAAACTTTAAAAATCAGCAACAAAAAACTGTCCATACACGTTCTTAAACAAAACGCCAGGGACGGGTGCGTATTATTAATTTACAACTAAAAACCTATGACTCCGCATAAACGAGTAGAATTCGTATTGCAAACACATTTCCTTTGACATATCCAGCGGCATCCGGGAAAGTAGAACATGATCAAATTACAGGAGGGTTATAAGAGGTAATAACATTATAAGGCAGTAATTACATTACGAGGCATCGACGTATCGGCGGTACAAAGGTTATCCGTGGTAACAGAATATGTGATATCATTTTTCGGGTGGATTTTAAAGCAAAGTTGATAAAAGTATCCTGTTTTATAAAAAATATTTTAAAATTGTGGAGCTGGATAGTTTTACTGGCTTCTTTTAAGCTTCATCTCATTTTTCTTTTAAATGTTCAAGTTAATGTTAAGTTTTATCTAGTCGCATCTCTCTTTTTAGGGATACCCTTTTTTTTGTAGTCAAACATTTCATATAATGATCAATTCCATCGAATTTTCTATTAATCGTCATTTTTTCCACTGACATCATACGTCTTTCATAAATCTTGAAGTGTCACCCTATTTATTAGGTTAGGTTTGTTTGATTTATAACAATCCAAAAAATGTTTAAATAAAACAATTTAAACGGATTATATCGCGTATATTAATTATTTGAGCCTCCCTGACGTTTCAGTACCTTTACAGATACCGTTGTCAAAGGTTGACTGAGAAAAACACAATTTTTCTCTGTCAAAGTTACATTTGTGCAAACTACCCATTTTATAAATATTAATTTAAAATAAAGGTGTTCATACATGCCAGATGGGCCTAATGTGTAAAGACAGTTACACATGTGCCAGAAGGGCATTTATTATTTTATTTAAAATATCTACCAGCGGTTCACTACAGGCTTACTGAGGAGAAAGAACCGCCAAAGAAAACTCCCAGATTGCCTTATACTATAAAATACTTTTAAACAAAAACTCTACATATACTACTTTTAACACTAATTTGTTTTACACCGTTCGAGGCCCAAGGTTTCCAGTCTTGTGTCTTGCTTGATCCTTGATAAGATGTACAACAGGATCCCAAGCCGGTGGCTATGACAAACCATCTTCTCTATTGAAATTGGGATATTTTTTGATTTCAATAGCCTCGCGCAACATTCTGGGAAAACATCGTTTCTCTCTGGCAAGGATTGAAGTGTTATCAAACTTAATTGAATGGTTTGGTTTGTCCATGACATGCTCGCAGACTGCAGACCTGTTGCAACGACGGTGCTTGACATCAGCTACATGCTCCTTAACCCGTGTACCTATACTACGTTTCGTTTGGCCAATGTATGACAGACCACACTCGCAGTCCAGCTTGTAAACACCAGCACTCTGCAGAGGGATGCTGCACTTCACGGGCCTCAGGTATTGAGACATCTTCTTCATATCGGCTTGAAATATGTTTTAATGGAAGCCCGTTTCAAGATGTTTCCAATCCTATCCGTGACCCCTTTCACATATGGCAGGACCGCAGGTTTACGCTCGACTGTAGGAGTCTTCACACGGGGTTTCTGGTTAAGGCGTGGTATCTTGAGCCCATTGGCCCAAAGCGCACGCTTGACATGCTGTAATTCATCAGTCAAATGTTGGTCGTCACAGATTCCCTTGGCTCTCTGAAACAAAGATTTACCCACTGTAGCAAGTTGACTATGATGGTGATGTGATTTGCCATTTGAATACCTATCAGTGTGAGTAGGTTTCCTATAAACAGTATGACCTATTGTATTATCAGACCTTCTCAACACACTGATATCTAGGAAGGCTAGTGAATTGTCATTTTCTAACTCCATTGTGAACTTTATTTTCTCATGAATGGAGTTTAAATGGCCTAGGAAAACTGAAACACTAGATTTAGGTAAAATAGTAAAGGTATCATCTACGTATTTTTTAAAGATCCTCGGCTTGACAGGTGACGATGAGAGTGCTTTCTCCTCGAAGTCCTCCATGAAGATATCGGCGACAACAGGAGATACTGGAGACCCCATAGCCACACCATCCACTTGCACGTAGAATTCACCGTTCCATAGCATATAGCCAGATGTAAGGCAGTGTTCTAATAATTCAGCATATTCCATTGCCATATTCTGTTCACGTAGCCTCCTCCTCACAATATTGATGCAATCCTGTACTGGTAGGCATGTAAAGAGGGACTGGACATCAAAACTAACCATAATTTCATCAACAGTTAGTATCAGGTCTTTAATTTCAGTGATGAAATGGTATGCATCCTGTGTGTATGCCTGCGTCTTTCCCCGCAACGAAGAAAGAACCCCAGCTAGGTACTGAGCCAAGCGATAGGTGGGAGCATCGATTTGACTCACTATAGGGCGTAGAGTTGCATCTTGTTTGTGTATTTTTGGCACACCGTACAACTTTGGTGGCAACGGGCAGGAGGGAACTAAACTTTTGACATCTAGATTAAGGCTCTCGGAGTGCTTGCTTATTAGCTCAGTTGTAGATTTTAACACTTTCGCAGTTGGATCACGTTTCACAGGCTTATATGTTGATACATCCGACAATAAAGCTGTTATTTTTTGATTGTAGTCATTGGTGTTCATGACAACCGTTGCATTTCCTTTGTCAGCCCGAAGAATGGTTAGGTCTGGGTCCTCACGCAAGGTATTGAGCGCGTGAAATTCAGTTTTTGCTAAGTTAACTTTCGGTGGCTTTGCCTTTCGCAAAACAGACGAAACGTCTTGGCGAATTGCCTCCAAATCTTCCTTTCGCATTTGATTTTTCACCAGACAATCTTCTACGCCGACTATAATATCTTCGAACGGGATTGTACGCGGAGCAATAACATAAATTTAAATGTGTGACAGTCACGGAAACCGAAGAAAATATTGAATCCAAAAATTGGTTTCATAGAAAAAATATTACTAAATAACATGTCTATGCAATGAAACATACGCATAAAAAAAGGATTAGGTACCTTTAAGTTAGTGGTATGAAATCGTGTTTGGGATAATAAGTCAGCTACAAGAATTATAAAACCACTTAAATCATAAAAGCCTTCGGCTTTATTTGGGTTAAACAGGTTTCTTTGTAATTCGTTGTATTCAGTTGCTGATTATTAATTTATAGGTATGTATAATGTTGAAGTATTGTCATACTCTCCATAATGCAAAGCCACTATGATTATTTTGAAATACTAAAGAAAATTACGTAAGAACTGGTGACGGCAGTGAGGTGGTGATGAGGAGTGTGAATGAATAAACTTTTATGATAATTTCTTGGTGTATTGCTCCTTGAAAGTTCACAAAGGAATGAGCAGGAATGTTACAGGATCTGGTATTTAAAAACTATCAAAGTACCATTAAATGGAGGGGAGAAACAAGTAAGTGGTAGGCGTCACGTTAACAGGTCTTAGTAATATGTTTAGTCTATTGACACTATAAATAATTTAACAATCTAATGTTGAATCTACTATTTCTTAAATTGCAATTATTAATTACAATATTACTCATGCACTTTACGTTGAATGATTTACTTTTAACTAAATTATCAAGATACTCGATGAACTATTAAAATGTGCTTCTGAGTTAAAGAGGTAATCCAATTAATATCAGTACTTGTTTTCTTAGATTCTTTTGAATGCGAAATAGTCTCAGAGGTGCTATTATATATTTATTCAAATATCAAGTACATAACACTAAGCCCATCGACCAACAAAATTGTTTTCACGGTTCGACTGTGGGATCCGTGTGTCTATCTATACAATATCTATAGAAATCTTAATTAATAACAAGATGTACTTTCTCTACAGTTGTTTGAACAAGCAGTATACCAGATCTGTTGATTTAGTATCAAGTAATCATGGTCAACCATATTTGCGATGTTGCGAAAGTAAAGACCAATGTTTGCCGATCTGTCCAAACACACCCCTGACTTCCTCCGATTGTTCAAACACTCAGAACACTGAGCGATACTTACCCTTGCTTTGCAATGTTTAAAAATCAGGCACCGCACCGCTTAAAAATGCTATATTATGTTGCCATATACATATCAAAAATTATTTCGAAATGAAATGTCGTGAATTAAAATATGATGATTTATGATAGTCATCAGAAGTACAATGCATGCTTTAACCCCTGTGCCAATTTCCCTTTTTTGGTGTTGTCATAAGACAAATTTTGCTGCGAAGTGCAAACCTCGACTCCACGTTGTGGTTAGGAACTTTGGAACCATACACCGAAATGTCAAATTTGTTTATTTACCACTTTAATGCAAATATGTACATTTTAAAATTAATCAAGTTCCTAATCACAACGTGGAGTCGAGGTTTTGCTATGAGGTCTACCACCACAACTTCGCAGCAAAATCTGTCTTATAACAACTCCAAAAAAAAGGAAATTGGCACTGGGGTGTTAACGCATGCATTGTACTTTTGATGACTATCATAAATCATCATTTAATTCACGACATTTCATTTTGAAATAATTTCTGATATGACAGCAACATAATATAGCATTTTTAAGCGGTATTTAGGCTTCGGAAATGTTTACGGTGTAGGAGTGTGCCTCCATTTACTTTTACATTCGTGTTTTCATTCCTATTAAACAGTGCTACCAATTTCTACGAAATTGGCTTTATACTAATATCTATCTAAAACGCATTGAACAGTACCTATTGAACAAAATAAGTTGAAAATACGAATGTAAAAATAGACACAAAATTTTTCTTCGTGAGTTGAATACGTACTTAAATATTACTTTTGAAGAAATTTAAGCTTTCTATTTCACTCTTTGATTTCATCCGGATAATGGAGCTGAGTTTATGTTCATTATTCGTCATAACATTACCGACGTAACCAATGATACAAAGATCAAAGTACAAAGATAATTTTTAATGTGTAATCTGGCGGAAGAGACCGGTAATCGAACCTGGTACCTATCTGGATTATCGGTCCCTTATGCATTGTGTGTAGATCTTTGCATTGTTTATTTCAAAGGCTTTTAGATCTTTGTAACAATGGCTCAAGAAAAATCGTGGTATAGTAGGCGACATAAAAAAAAATAGTGAGACATTACATGTTTCACAAATGTATTACCTACATAGTTCTTGTAAATATAAATGTAACGAATGATTTACCTGTCATGAAATAGTTAACAGGGCCTCTACGCGTTGGGGTCGATTTCAGGCAGGCCTCGTAAAAGTTCGTAACATCATTGTGCCGATGAGATTCAATCATCAATTAAAATACAACAGGAGGTATTGGGAGAAGTAAAATTGTAATTTTTATAAAACTTAACCTAAATTTAAAAAAAATGCAACATCCCGCCACCGACATCGTGAGGCGCTCACTTTAAGAGCGCCTAGAAAGAACATGCTACAAAAACTAACATTTTGGTGTAAAAAACCGAACTCAAATCGGTTCTTCCGTTGAAGAGCTACGATGCTACAGACAGAAAGGTTAACTGGAAGAGATCCCTTATAGGGATAAGTTCGCCTTTGTACCTATATTTTATTTGTAATAGATGTATTTTTTAACTGTTTTTGTGTACAATAAAGTGTTTACTTACTTACTTACTTACTTACTTACAGACATACACACACGTTAAATTAATATAACACTTACATTTTCAGTCAGGGGTTAAAAAGAGAACATAGAAAAATCTTGTAATATAGTATAGTACATATTCCGAACGTCCATTTTAGTTTGCGATTAAAACAGCAAATATTCAAAAACCGTTTCATTTTGCTGGTATCCAAATAAAATGAAAAATAAAAATTAATTACTTTGTTGCAAGGAAGTTTCTACATAAAATATAAACTGTGAGAACATTTTTTTGTAAAAAAGTAAACTCTGGAGGGAATTCGCAGAACCCGATGAACTAGCGCCTCTTCTATTCAGCTAATGCGGACCTGATGCAAAAGTGTTCTGTTTAAAATTGCCTTGGAAAATATTCTCGTTTAGTTGTCCAACCGAATATTGTTGAAAACACAGGACGTATTATTATTTCTTGCCCATTATCTGTGAAATAATGGCATATTTTTCAGCTATAATGTACCTTTATTCGACCTAAACTTAAACTATTGTGCTATGTTGTGGGTTGATCGAGGCTTATGTACCTCAGATTTATTTTACGCTAGTTTTATTGATCGACCGTTCAATTTGCAGTGACCGTACCTGCAAGCGACTGCGTAAATGATTTGTATGGAGTGTTTTTGTTATACAGAGTAACTGCCAGGGACGCTGTACAAGTCTTCATACAAATCATTTATTGTTATCTTGGTTACTATTTTTCACTTTTATTACTTGTATAATGTTGTCTGTTAAATGTTAATGAGCTGTACACATTTCGGCATTGCATTCGATTCTTTTCTTTTCTCTTTTTCCGCTAACGGTCTGCAGTGACAATGACAGCACTGGCGCTTGTCAATGTCATTGTCTTGGCATTGACAAGCGCTTACGCTGCGTTCAGTTTAAGAGTGCAGCCGTTTGTGTGCGGTTCACCGTGGCGTCAACAGGTTTCACCGGAAGACCAGCGCTGGTTCCCGGGCCAGCATTTATGCTGAGGTGTAACCTTTTCGTGGCATACACAACAACGATTTTCTTTTATTTTATTTCTAATATTTGTTGTCCACTTTGTGTATGTTAACGAATAAATTTTTATTCTATTCTATTCTATTCTTTTACGATGTCGCTAGCAAGTACGTCTCGTTAACTCATGGTACGGGCACTATCCGTGATCCGACTCTCGCATCTAATACTACGATAAAATGTACGAGATACGCTCTCTTTACCACAAAATAACAATTTTATGAAACATGTAATGTCTCATTTTTTTAAATGTGGGTACACCACAATTTTTATTTAAACCATGAATACAAAGATCAAAGCTTAAAGAAAAATTGAAAAAGGAGCTACCTGGTGGAAGGGACCGGGAATCGAACCCGGTACCTCTGGATTACCGGTCCAGCGCGTTAGCCACTTCGCTACCCTCGCTCCACGTAGACCTGACGAATTTTTCCTTTTTGCTTTGTGTCGATCTTTGCATTGTTTATTTGAAAGGTTTTTACACCTTAGCGACCTCTATGTGAATACGTTAATATTCACATCTTACCGCACCACTTTACAGCGGTGAACGAGCAAGCGAGAGAGGGCGCTGTTAGTTTTATAATTTTATGAAATTTATAAATTTAATTTGTCTCATTTTTTTAAATGTGGGTACACCACAATTTTTATTTAAACCATGAATACAAAGATCAAAGCTTAAAGAAAAATTGAAAATGGAGCTACCTGGTGGAAGGGACCGGGAATCGAACCCGGTACCTCTGGATTACCGTGTAAAAACCTTTCAAATAAACAATGCAAAGATCGACACAAAGCATAAGGAAAAATTCGTCAGGTCTACGTGGAGCGAGGGTAGCGAAGTGGCTAACGCGCTGGACCGGTAATCCAGAGGTACCGGGTTCGATTCCCGGTCCCTTCCACCAGGTAGCTCCTTTTTCAATTTTTCTTTAAGCTTTGATCTTTGTATTCATGGTTTACACAAAATAACAACTTCAAAATGTCACAATTTCATTATAAACCAAATGAAATCCCTAGATCTATGAAATATAGGGTCATAATCAAAACCAATGAAAAAGTATGCACCAAGAAATGACAATACCTAATTACTAGTAGACAAATCCGTAATATATAAAAAATAAACTGTTGTATTGGTTTACATACGAGTATAAAGCAGCGTGTTCACTGAAGCCGGCCTGTGTAAAATGGACCAATCACGTCCCTCAGATTTCAATGCACTTTTTTTTAGGGTTCCGTACCCAAATGGTAAAAACGGGACCCTATTACTTAGACCTCGCTATCCGTCCGTCCGTCTGTCACCAGGCTGTATCTCAAGAACGCTGATAGCTAGACAGTTCAAATTTTTACAGATGATGTATTTCTATTGCCGCTAAAACAACAAATACTAAAAATAAAATAAAATAAAATAAATATTTAAGGGGGGCTCCCATACAACAAACGGAATTGGTTGCGTTAACTTTGCACCTCATTTGTATGGAGCGCTATACATACCAGGTACAGACGTAACTTAACCACTTAAGGATGAAAAGTGTTTGTACGAAACCCTGATAATAATTAATAATAATAGCGGAGTAATTGGTTCAATTACTCCGCTTCGCTTCATTGGACAGGTACCCTAATGATCGGTATATATGCTAAATCCTTAAAATTTGCGGTCCCTTATTAACAGAAACAGCTTAAATTTGTAAGATTAAGTTAGTCCTGAAAATCACCAAACCATTCAAATGCAATAATGGCTTTCGGAATATCTTTCACATCCTAGTGAATGTGTATATTTATATTATAAGACTTGTGAAACTACTTGTCGAAATGAAATCTCCCCAAGTTTTGTCGAAATAAAAATCTGACCGAGTTTCTGCGTGAACCTAAACCAACACAAAAGTCATTACCTTTCCGGAAACTTGCGCAAACACGTCATTCGCCGGTCAAAGGTAGGGAGATGGGAGATAAAAAGTTTGTTTGTTAATCAAGGCTTTTATTAGCAGTGCGTATCTGCGAGTACCTATTCATTTATAATATACAAGAAGACTGATGCCTGCATACTTCGTCCACGTGAAATAAAAAACCGGTCAAGTGCGAGTCTGACTCGCGCACCGAGGGTTCCGTACAAACTTTCACTTATCCCATCTGGTTAAGTTTGCACCCACTTGCACCTCAAATGTATGGCGCCGCATACAAACGAGATGCGGTTTTTTTATTGATAGAGTGATTCAAGAGGAAGTTTTACATGTATAATAAATACATAATTTATCAGTATTGCACCCGTGAAATTAATAAGTCGCGGGTAAGTGGTACTTTATTTATATATTCAATTAATCATAAGATATCCTAAAATTCTCAAAAACTTTAAACACCGACATAAAAACATTATCAAAGTCAAATTAAAGGTCGAGAACTCTTGAAGAATCCAATCTCAGCAACGAAATGTTCGCAAGTTGAACTCGGCGAGTTATTGCGTTAAGTTTGACAGACAGACGGACAGATCCGCAAAATAGTTGCTCTGCTCGACGTTGGTGAAAATGCTGCGGAAAATACGATGAAAGTTATTAGCTTCGGGTGCGACCTTAGTGCTGGCCGCTTACGCTAAACTTAACTTAAGGACTTATCCCTAAACTTGGCAGTGTATCTTATAATGCACATTGTAAAGTAAAAAAATCTACCGGTCAGTGACGATCGATTTATATTTTCTGTTTAGTATTAAATCGAAGCATGATGTGCACACTTTCTACCAAAAAATATATTTTTGTGCTCTGGCAACAAATTTTGACCAGTGTCTCGCCAGATGGCAGACCATACGCGTGCGACTATGAAGCTCAAGGTAAAAAAAAATCATATAAATTTTTAATATTCACTTGGTTAATAGAAAATCACAATAGTTGAACTAACGATTTTAAACTAAAATTAATAGAAAAACACTCATTTTCCAATTAAAATATAAGCATATTTTTGGGTGTATCTTTTAATGCACACTGCCAGCTTATTAGTAATTTTAATATGTGCATTTATGGATACATTGCCAGGTTGCGGTTACTATAATTGACCGGCGATTGACCTCAGTATCACCTGATTGTAAGTGACTACGGGGTCGAAGATGTAGGTCGCTGGTTCATCAACAACATCAACAACAGTACACACCATGGTAGCGAGTTCCATCCCTTATAGCGATAATAGTAATTAGAATATAAACTTTCAACATAGAATGAAGTCGGTTCTCTTGCCTGGATGTCCGATGGTGAAATAGGGATGGTGGGATTGAACCCTGCAATTCCTACACAAAATCTCCAAAATAGATCCGATAGAAAACTGACATGCTGGTAACTTTGCGGCGATGTTTGAGGCTCTCGATGATGCCCCTAACCGGCGTAGCCGGCAGCATTACCAATGAGCTCGCGTTCTGCCGAATCCAAGGTACCCCCTTTGTGTTTTTGGTAGACCACTTTTATTAAGCTCTATAAGTAAGTAGTATCCATGAAACAGTGTGATTTGAGAAAATTTCTGAAACATTTCTGTAAAAAAGCACTAGATTCTCTTTTGCTATGTAGCAGGCAAAGTATCCTTAAAGATACAAATTTAGTTTTGTGAACACTTGGCAATGTATCCAATAAGATACATGCTATAAATATTAAAATACAAGTCAAATATTTTTCTATATTTTTTTTTCGTGTATTATTATCGCTAACTAACTAAAACAAGAAAAAAAATTAAAAACGCACATCTAATTCCCTGCCAAGTATAGGGTTATAGTTGCTTCACGTGAGTATCTTTATGTCGGAGCTTTTTAAAACAATATTCTATAAAATTAAAGCTGGTTTCTCTCAAATGGACTCTAGAATGGGTTACGTTTGAATATACCCACTAAAAAAATTATGATGCCTATACCAACTCTCGCATATATGGCCTTTTACGAATGAATTATAATGTTCTATTGTATTAATGAAAAGTTTTAATGGAAATTTGTTTAAGTAGAACGTACATACATACAAACTTTCATCACTACTACAAAAATAAAATATCCTTTATTATATATGTATCAGTGATATATCTGCTTTACTGTGAGATCGTATCGGAAGAACATAATTATCTTTCTATTAAAACTGCATTCAATGACATTAGGACGCCTTATTCCTCTTAATTTTTCTTTTTTCATTTTATAACAAATATATTGATCATTTCAACCAACTTTTTGAAGTGAATAATACTTTTCCCCGATTTCTAGGGAGTAACATAGCTATTTCATGCTTTCATTGCGTGCATTTCGCGTGAATTTTGTAAATTTTGAATAGTTTTTGAAACAAAAATTATCAATAAAAATTTCAAACTGTAGTTTTCAAATATATACCAATAAATCCCAATAGCCCTTTTCTAGGTAGTAACATCAATAAAATGTTAAAAGAGATATTTAATCATTCAGAAAAATGTCTAAAACAATCAGCATTTTAAAAGTATGAAGGCCTCTTAACAAAAATATGACGGCAAAATTAAACTAGTAGTCACTCCTGTGATTATTATTTTAATGATATAGTGAACTTTATTTTGTACTGCAGCCACAATTGTGGCTTCAATATAAAATAAAGTTCACTATATCATAATAATACACTTAAGGGTATTATGTCCGTCATATGACTCGCCAGTTGAACTGTATGCTTATTAAAATGGAGTATGTGTACACATCTTAATGAGAAAGAAAATTTATATTGCAGTAACATTCCCTTTGTCTTTTGTTTCTTTACTTTGGGTATATTTATTTGAATCAATCAGAAAATTACGTATTTAGCCTCGTTGTTGTTTTTTTATAATGTTGGTTAGGTTTTTTTTTACAGTACCTAACCTTTTAATACAGTGGGATATAGCTAAAGTAGAAAAAAGTTGAGATATCTTAAATATAAATTCGAGTGCACTTTGAAATATCACCAAACGAGCGATGCCATTACTCATGCTCACTAACATGCAAACTTAACGCGACCGGGTTAGCGAAATAGCGAAATCCTAGGTATATCGCCATTTCGAAGATCGCTCCAGGATATCAGAGAAATATATATATGGAATATACGCCATCATGGTTACGCCTCACGTCTATTTGACAGTTGTAATAAGAAAGGCAATTGACGACGGAACACAATTCCAGTCGCGATCTTTCATCACTATGTTCGCATCTTCACCGCAGCCATCAGCATCTCAGCCTAGCTTCCGTTACATAACAATTGATCCGCGATTACAGGCGGATCCCACTCAGCACTACCGGTGCTCATTGCGTGCCGCGGACTCATGTCTACCCCGGGGATCATTATGGGATAAAAGAACTTGCCTGGCCAAATTACTTTACACAATACAGATACTATTTACGCTTTACAAAAGAAGCTGAATACGAAAGTTTAGGTTATTGATAAGATACCTAAATGGCGATCTTCGTGCTAACTTGGTATATTAGTACTACGGGTGTAATCAATATTCGCATTCGGATTCGCATGTTATTGAATATTTGTATTCGTATTCGTATTCGCAAGAATATCTGTGAATATTTATCATACATTTTAAGATTAAGGCTAGGATTTAATCACATTTGTATAGGTTTAATAATGTGCCCAATCTCAAAGCTCAAAGTCGCTCAACGAGCAATGGAGAGGGCTATGCTCGGGGTGTCTCTACGTGATCGAATCAGAAATGAGGAAATCCGTAGACGAACTAAAGTGACCGATATAGCTCACCGGATTAGCAAGTTGAAGTGGCAATGGGCAGGCCACATAGCACGCAGAGCAGATGGCCGGTGGGGCCGAAAAGTGCTCGAGTGGAGACCTCGGACCAGCAAGCGCAGCGTAGGACGTCCACCTACAAGATGGACAGATGACCTTGTAAAGTTCGCCGGAAGGCGCTGGATGCAGGTCGCTTCCAACCGGTATATATGGAAGTCCAAAGGGGAGGCCTATGTTCAGCAGTGGACGTCCTATGGCTGAGATGATGATGATGATGAATAATGTGCCCATGTAGTGTAGTTTTATTGGTTATATTATTTAAATTATTTAAGACCTTACGGTGTCCTCTTCCTGGCGACGGGCCCCTCTCTCATTTTCCACCGTTCTTAAGGAATACATTAAATTGTACGTCTACGTATAACGCGCAGCGCAGTTATACGCGAGCAGTTTATGGGTCAAGTATACCCAAAAATCGTAGAATGCTCTGCGGGTCCAATTTAATAATGGGTTCAGAGCATTGATGGGGTTGCCTCGCTACTGCAGCGCCTCGACTATGTTCGTAGAAGCTCGCACGGATGATTTCCATGCTATTCGGCGGAAAAAAAGTAGCATCACTTTTGGGAAGAGTGCGAGGCAGCTCCAACAGCATCCTAAAAATGAGAGGTGACAAATTTGACTGTCCTATAATTATGAGATTATATGGACTTGTCAAGTCCAATTTAGAGTATAAGTTTTAAGTTTCCATACCCGATAAGTACTAACATTAGAAAATAAGTTAATAGTGCATACTACAAATATGGGTCAATGTTACCCGAAATAAAAAATGAATTGAATTGAATTAAGGACTGCCGGGATAACGCACTCTTATTTGGTGGGATCCACGTGGTTACTTCAGCTGTCACTTTAACCCACAAGTCACTCGGTATACGACAGATGTTTCCAACTCAGTCCCAATTCAGTTACAAGTATACCTATGTGAAATATAACCATGTATTTTCAAGAATTCATAATTTTGTAATTTTTTACAAAACTGTTTTCCTAATACAAATCAAATTTTAGTACCTAAATAAGTTATTTAAAATGGGTCATTCTAAGAATGATGTATTTCTTTGATTAGATACGTATATTGTATATTTTAAGCATATGACATGAATTTTCAAACAAACTTTAGATGATTCTTCGCTCTTGGTTTCAAATGTTTCAATTGAGTTTTTAATTAGGCAATATTCGCATTCGCGAACGTTTTATTTAAATATTCGCATTTGCATTCACGAATGTTAGAGTCAAATATGTCACATGTCACGTAGGTAACATAACAAACGATGATACAAACTTAGGTACAAACAGTCTCACTATGTTTAGCCTTTTGGTGGCTTACAAATATTCTTTTGGTAAGCATGCTGCATATGTATACTAGTCAGACGATATAAATACAAAATTTTTTGTTAATTATAAATATTATACTCTAAGATTGAAATATTCCTACAAGTATTCTTTTATCATCATCAGCCCGTATCAGTCCACTGCTGATCATAGGCCTCTCCCATGGCACGCCACTGAGCTCGATTTTCAGCTCTCCTCCAATTACCACCCACTGTCCTGCGAATGTCGTCGCTCCACCTTGTTACAGGGCACCCTACACTACGTTTACCGATTTGTGGCCTCCAATCCAGAACTCGTTTACCCGTGGTCTATATTATAATATAGGTGAGGTTTACGTACCGACAACTTTTGAAGAAACTCTTCTAGGTACCGTATATTTACTAACACAACTTTTAATCTCCGTTCAATATAGAATACAACCCGGAAGTACCTCAGAAGTAATCAGTAATTACCCACTTCCGGCTTCGTAACTTAATAATTATACGACGAGCAACTCGGATTTTGTTGTTTTTACACCAACTTTGGGAAAACCATCAATATTTAAGTAACCAGTTTGATTACGATTCTTCGAATTCCTTTCACTGTAAAATTTTCTGTAAAGTTTTTTTTTTATTTATTTACTTGCTTGCTTATTAAAGCTCTATTTAGTGTCACTGGCAAGTTGTAATTTAAAGGTCAATCAAACACGTAGCTTAGGCTGTCTATCAGTGGTTTTTTGTGGAAAACATAATTGACCAATCAGGCTGCGTCTTTGTAAAGCCCAAAAGAAGTGCATTTGAATCGAGGAATAGTGGTCCATTTAAATAACTGCGCTCTAGTGGCAGGCAGCCTTAATACACATTGTGGCGATATTTCAGGGGTGTTCACTGGACGGAACTTTGGCGATATTTGCCATTTAGCAATATCTCGGCCTTATCATTTGTCCTTGTTGTTAAAGCTTGCAATTTTGATTTATACGCTTATCAAAATCCCTTTGGTCGTCTATGGAACCGGATTTCCGAAACTGGTTTCGTACGAAGCTTTTAATTTACTTTACGGAACTAGTTCCGATCAAGTAACTATCGTATTTCATTAGCCATGAATGAAACTAAAGCAGAAACACAAACAGGTCTTAAATAAAGTAAATACCCAGCGCAACTATTTAACACGTTCAATGCGAAGCTTCATTTTGCGAACTCCCTCTCAATGCGTTACAACCCATGAGAGTCCTGTATTGAACTTTCTCTCTGTGCGGTACAAGTCACTTACAGCCTGTAAGAAGGGTTTTATATTTTACCTAAAATTTCTTTACCAAATACATATATATGAAATTTGATTATAACAATGTTTAGTCTAATAATGAGTCTACCTTATACTGCCTTCGCCGAAGTTGATGACTGTTCGTTCAGATTTTATAGACGAATTAATTAACAGGTCAAAATTGACTTGTAACGCACAGCCAAGACTAGCACAGATGAAAATGTCGATGATTTAGTAGTGACGGGAAAGATAAATCAAATAAATATATCGATTTTTTTTTTATATTTGTTGCAAAACGAGCTTTTCTAAGGTATTTTTTACATAACTTACACACAAGAATGTGTTTTTTTAGAATATGTGCAACCAGATGATGGGCTCATGTAAGTACATTTTTGTGATACGTTTGAGGGTATTTCAATTTCGTTTTCCGTACTTACATGAACCGCTGACGATGGTTGACTGCCATTCGGGGACGTGGAGGTTCCAACCGAATCATGTTCCAATATGCGAACTTTAGATGCTGCGAAACCATTAAGTTACTTACTGACTTTACGCGGTGGTTGTCCAACATTCTTCGAGACCGCTTTTTAGACGCATTCATGTTTACGTATAAACAGAAACAAACGTGTGTACTAACAGCAGGGTAACAACACTAGTGCACTCTGCACTTACCTGCAGTGCTATACAAGGCCCTACACTACAGGTCATATATGCCCTGTTCCGCACTGAATAACAAAAGTTTTAATCTGGTGCGAACAGGTCATATGTGACCTGTTAATTAATTTACATGTTGTCGGATAGATCGTAAAATGACGAATCTAAATGTATACTTGACGATATAAAAAAAATTAAATATCACAACATTATGGCCTTCGCACCAGCGCAAAGTCGCGTATTTGGGTCGCCGCACCAGGCGAAAGTTCAGAACAGGGTCAAAATGACCTGTTTCGCAGTGAACGTGTTAAATAACTAAAGTCACTATGATAAAGGTCGAATACTAAAGTATATAGCGAAAACGCCTTTCATAGATGTCAGTATCAGCCATCAAATGGAGACCCAGATGGCATTAGAAAAGTCCAAGGGCGGTGCTCCGGCTTTCCCCACGACCTAAAAACCCCAAGCCGTTTTTATCATCTCCACACAAGAAATAATTGTTGTTCATAATTAATTACTCAAATAAAAGCCCCTTTGTGCGAATCCGGATTTCTTCACCCGGTTATCTTTGGAACAAAATGTAAATTATATATAATTGTACAATTACTCGTTATGTTCGTGGGGTGTTTATTTTGTATCTTTTGATTTGTGTGTATCACAAGTAGAAAATGTGTATAATTTGATTCTGATTCGAAACTTTCAATAGGGCAGTGTTTTACCCTCACAACTGTGAAACTTTGTATAAATTTAGTAATAATAAGTTTCTGTCAAAAATGACATTTTAGTGGCAAGCTTTTATAGCCGACTGTACTTTTCTTTGGATATCCATCAAATGCTCACTGAGACGATTCTAAAGAGCCCAAGCTCGGTAGGATTGCTTTTTCTATTATACAGTTCCTATGGCCACCTTCCGGCTCCATCATCAGATAAGCCCCATGGTAACATATTATTGTATTGCCATCAAAGTTAAGTAAGTATGCAAAATTTCAGCTCAATCGGTTGACGATATCTGCTTCAAAATTGAGTTGCAAGATTTCACCCGAACAAACATACTTAGATACATACATACATACATACTTACATTGCAAGTTAAATAAAAGCTTTTAAAAATACTACTGGTTAGTAAAATTTGTTACCTATATCTAAGAACTAAATATTTGGTTTATAGTTCTGGAGGTAAGAAGGTAATATTTATTAAAACATAAATACTTAACTGCAGCACCTAAGATATATCGTACGAGTACTTGTACTAAATACAAGACTATAGTTTTGTGGTTCACTGTCTATCCTGAAATGAGTACAATCAACGACTTTATAAGAACGTTTGATCCTCAATAAAAAGTTAGAACGGTACCAATTTCCCACCATTTTCTGTTTCTTTTTCCGTAAGCTTTTATTTGGCCAAGCAACAAAAAACGTTACATTTAGGAAGTCAAGTTACAGAAATAGAAGAACATGCATTATTAACTAAACTAAATAAAGTACACCATACAATGGTGAAAATAAATTCACAGATGACATTATGGTAATTTCCTGAAGTCAGAAATGAAACATTCGCCAAAATAAATTTATAGAAAATAGGGCTTCCAAAATTAAGAGATATTTCCTAGAATACTTCTCACTTTCCCCAGTACTTATCTAATCTTATTCCGCACGAGCAAATACACATTCAAAAGCTAGCTCAGATAGCGCTAAGCAAAATTTAGATTTATTTTCGCGGCAGACATTCGAAAAATGGAGGTTGTTTTTTTGAGACAAAAATAACGTTTTCGGCTGGTTAGATAATTACTGACGCAAGAACCCTTCCTTGTAGTGACGGGAATCACGGGAACTCGCGTCACCGAGAAACTCGAGTTAGACTGAGCACAAGTTCATTCATAAATATTAAGGACTCAAACTCGACCAAAATCTAATCGGACTCGCACCAAAAAAGTATTGCTCGATTCGCGTTCGCTTGAATTTCAGTATCTCGTACATTTATTTTGGGATCCCTTTGATTCCTATAATTTTATTGTGTCGATTATCGATAATCAGAAAATGTTCTCCATATTATTTATGCTCATAATTGTCAATGTTCAGAAAAATTGTTAAGCATACTGCTTGTTGAATCTAACAATAATGTCCAATAATGTCAAACATTATACGTATTAAAAGTCACAAAGTACATCTCCATAATATCTGAAGTCATATCACTCATTGTTCAGAAATATTTTGTGTCATATATTTTAATGTACTATTATTTGAATGTATATTATCTTTTTCCGGAAAGTATACTAGTCATATTTTTTATCATTCTATTATTGGTATTCATATTACTTTTTTGGCGAAAATATATTAGTTATATATTTAATCATACTATTATTTGCATTCATATTCGCTTTTTTGCTGAAATATAATAAGAAATAATTTTTAATCATATTATTATTTGTATTCATTTTGCCTTTTTGCCGAATTATAATAAGTAGTAATATTTAACTATATTATAATTTGTATTCATTATGTCTTTTTGTCAAAAGTATTTTAGTCATATATTTGATCATACATATTATTATTTTTATTAATTCATATTAGATTCTGAGCTGAAGTATATAACAGTCAAAATGGTTCAAAGACCGAAAACTGTAGGTTAGGTTAGGTTTGTATTATGACCAAAAATAGCGGAGCGAGCGAAGGGAGCGGAGCGTCAAAATTCTTCTCGCTTGCCTGCCTGCCTGTTTGCATGCATGCTTGCTTAAGGAATTGGAAGGCCAAGTTATTTATTAAATATATTTTTTAAATTATACTAAAAACTTTTGCTGACTGTACTTTTTGTTAAACATTCATATTGGCGTTTGACCTGAACATGGACCAGGGGGTTCCCTTTATCTTGCATCATATCGATTCTCCGAAATACATTTCGCATAGCAGATATCACCGAAACATTTTTAGCCGAATGATTCTTTAACATAATCATATATGTACTCGTATCATAATTGTCAACTGACAATTATGGAGTATGCTAATTTAGCATAATTTTAAATGGCAGAACACTAGTATCACTGACTTTTATTTCACATAATGTTTAATGGCGGAACATTGATTCGCCGAATTTATTATGGCATAAAGACATAGTTTACGGAACAGACGAGTGCTAGGATAGTTTAGGTTTTAGGTTAGATTAGGCGATTATTAACTAAACTGATACCAGTAAAATGGGTTAGGTTAGAACTGCGACCACAACAGAACCGAACTGCTGCCAGTAAAGTTGGTTAGGTTAAAACCGAACTTAATGGGTTAGGTTAGGTTAGAACTGTGACCACAACAGAACCGAACTGCTGCCAGTAAAGTAGGTTAGTCTAAAACCGAACTTAATGGGTTAGGTTAAGTTAGAACTATGATCACAAAAGAACCGAACTGCTGCCAGTAAAGTAGGTTAGGTTAAAACCGAACTTAATGATTTGGTTAGGTTAGGTTAGAACTGTGACCACAACAGAACCAAACTGCTGCCAGTAAAGTAGGTTAGTCTAAAACCGAACTTAATGGGTTAGGTTAAGTTAGAACTGTGATCACAAAAGAACCGAACTGCTGCCAGTAAAGTAGGTTAGGTTAAAACCGAACTTAATGGGTTAGGTTAGGTAAGAACTGTGACCACAACAGAACTGAACTGCTGCCAGTAAAGTAGGTTAGGTTAAAACCGAACTTAATGGGTTAGGTTAGGTTAGAACTGTGACCACAACAGAACCGAACTGCTGCCAGTAAAGTAGGTTAGGTTAAAACCGAACTTAATGGGTTAGGTTAGGTTAGAACTGTGACCACAATAGAACCGAACTGCTGCCAGTGAAGTAGGTTAGGTTAAAACCGAACTTAATTGGTTAGGTTAGGTTAGAACTGTGACCACAACAGAACCGAACTGCTGCCAGTGAAGTGGGTTAGGTTAAAACCGAACTTAATGGGTTAGGTTAGGTTAGAACTGTGATCACAACAGAACCGAACTGCTGTTCTTCGAAAGAACTTTTCGTACATGTAAATATTATGCTTATTCATATTCCTCCATATGAATGTTCTGATATAAAAAAAATATGCAAAATCACAATATGAGAAAAAAATATGCAAAATAAAATTCGGAGAAATGATGTTTCTGTCGCAGGTTGTTATCCAAAATGAAATTATGAGTATCAATTTTATGCAACATATTAGTGAACCAGGACCAGGACCAATTGCAATACGAAAAGTACAGTCGGCAATAGCTTATTAGTAAAATTTAAAAAAATATTAATAATAAATAAATAAATATTAAGCGACAATCATACACAAATCGACCTAGCCCCAAACTAAGCAAAGCTTGTACTATGGGTACTCGACGACGATATACATAATATATAAATACATATTATATAGATAACATCCATGACCCAAGAACAAATATTATATTATAAAAACTTTTAATTAATAAAGTGGAAGGAAGCCAACATGCATGCAAACAGGCAGTTAGGCAAGCGAGAATAATTTTGACGAATATTATTCTGAAGTACCTATATTATAGTTAAAATTGGTCAAAAACCGAAAACTGTGGGTTAGGTTAGGTTTTTATTATGACCAAAAACAGCGGAGCGTCAAAATTCTTCTGATGGCGCTTGATTCTATTCTTTAAGATATTATTCCTTATGATTGTTCTTCGTAAGTTGTGTTATGTAAATTTTACTTTCATGGCGTATGAGATTATTCTTTATTATTGTTATACACCAACTGTGTTATCTATTGGAGTTTTATGATCAATGATTTTATAGTCCGTAATTTTATTTCTTTTCATCGTTATTCGATCTGAAATTATTCAATTTAAGATTCTACAAAGTAATACGATAGCAATATCAAAACTTATGACGAACAATTTTATGACAATCAATAAGTATGAGCCTCAAAAATAGTACCTTGGAAAATATGAACATTGAAATTATGGCTTTCGACAATATGAGTAACAAATAATATGACTAATAACGGTATTCACAAAAAAAAACGGTACTTAAATTTTCTACGAATCAATATAGACCCATTTATTTTTCATAATGTAAATTACAATGCAAAATATTAAAAACTAAATTCATATAAAACTTAATTAAAACTATTAAAAGGAGTTCCCCAGTACTCAGGCCGTCTGAGGCATCGTCCCCAGCACGCTCGCCGTGTTTCAATTTCAGTATTGGAACGTGTTAATATTTCAAGTATGAATGGGGTACCGGTTACGGTTGAAGCGTGTAGAGCCTGAGTGACGTACCTGCAGACAAACAATGAATGAAGTTCCGTTGACAACCTTAGTGACGTACCTGCAGACAAACAATGAATGAAGTTCCGTTGACAACCTTAGTGACGTACCTGCAGACAAACAATGAATGAAGTTCCGTTGACAACCTTAGTGACGTACCTGCAGACAAACAATGAATGAAGTTCCGTTGACAACCTTAGTGACGTACCTGCAGACAAACAATGAATGAAGTTCCGTTGACAACCTTAGTGACGTACCTGCAGACAAACAATGAATGAAGTTCCGTTGACAACCTTAGTGACGTACCTGCAGACAAACAATGAATGAAGTTCCGTTGACAACCTTAGTGACGTACCTGCAGACAAACAATGAATGAAGTTCCGTTGACAACCTTAGTGACGTACCTGCAGACAAACAATGAATGAAGTTCCGTTGACAACCTTAGTGACGTACCTGCAGACAAACAATGAATGAAGTTCCGTTGACAACCTTAGCAAACCTATAAATTACTTATTAAAATTGAACTGAGTCACGTCAAGTTATTAGACAATTATTTGGTTTAAATAAAACAATTTAAACGGATTATATCGCGTATATTAATTATTTGAGCCTCCCTGACGTTTCAGTACCTTTACAGATACCGTTGTCAAAGGTTGACTGAGAAAAACACAATTTTTCTCTGTCAAAGTTACATTTGTGCAAACTACCCATTTTATTAATATTAACTTAAAATAAAGGTGTTCATACATGCCAGATGGGCCTAATGTGTAAAGACAGTTCAGACACATGTGCCAGAAGGGCATTTATTATTTTATTTAAAATATCTACCAGCTTCACTATAAGGCTATAAGGCTTACTGAGGAGAAATAACCGCCAAAAAAAACTCCCAGATAACCTTATTTATTACTTTGAAATACTTTTAAACAAAAACTCTACATATACTACCTACTTTTAACACTAACTTGTTTTACACCGTTGGAGGCCCAAGGTTTCCAGTCTTGTGTCTTGCTTGATCCTTGATAAGATGTACAACAGGATCCCAAGCCGGTGGTAATGACAAACCATCTTCTCTATTGAAATTGCTTGCAACGACGGTGCTTGACATCGGCTACATGCTCCTTAGCCCGTGTAGCTATACTACGTTTCGTTTGGCCAATGTATGACAGACCAAACTCGCAGTCCAGCTTGTAAACACCAGCACTCTGCAGAGGGATGCTGCACTTCACTAGCCTCAGGTATTGAGACATCTTCTTCATCGGCTTGAAATATGTTTTAATGGAAGCCCGTTTCAAGATGTTTCCAATCCTATCCGTGACCCCTTTCACATATGGCAGGACCACAGGTTTACGCTCGAATGTAGGAGTCTTCACACGGGGTTTCTGGTTGAGGCGTGGTATCTTGAGTCCATTGGCCCAAAGCACACGCTTGACATGCTGTACTTCATCAGTCAAATGTTGGTCGTCACAGATTCCCTTGGCTCTCTGAAACAAAGATTTAGCCACTGTAGCAAGTTGACTAGGATGGTGATGCGATTTGCCATTTAAATACCTATCAGTGTGAGTAGGCTTCCTCTATATACAGTATGACCTATTGTATTATCAGACCTTCTCAACACACTGATATCTAATATACGCGATATAATCTGTTTAAATTGTTTTATTTAAATGTGTGACAGTCGCGGAAACCGAAGAAAATATCTAAATTAGTAGCATAATGCAAACTTATTTTACTGTAAATATACTTGATTCCACGACATCACCATGTGTCCCACCCCTACCCTTATGAACACGAGCAGAATTTATGGAGCGATGATTATTTTATATCCACCACCAGTCAGAGCGTCGTAATGTTTAACGTAGCACGGAATACCTAATAGATGAGCTAATTGGCTCGTGTTCAATTATAATGTAATTGACAACAATTCTCCAAAAGCAAATATTTTTTCCCGTGATAAAAATACATCTCTACAAGTTGTTACTTGGTTTTCAGTTTTCCAATATTAATTACACAATTTTGATCTGAACATTTTCTAGTTTTCTCGAGCCCTAATTGATAGCTATTGACATTATAGCCAATAATTCATTTATTAATTAGGTACTAGAAAAAAAGACACTTAAATAATAAACTAAAACTAACCATAAAATTAAAATCAATAAGTAAAACTAACTATAAAACTATAAAAGTTCTAAAAATAAATCTTTTTTTTTTTTTTTTTTATGTCATAGGGGGCAAACGAGCAAACGAATCGCCTGATGGAAAGCGATTACCGTCTCCCATAGACACCTGCAACACCAGAGGAGTCACAAGTGCGTTGCCGGCCTTTCAGGTGGGAATACGCTCTTTCATACATATATATCGATCATAGATATATATCGTTGTAATTGGGTTGGAAAAGAGCAGATCTGACTATTTTATCAAAGAAATAAGTAATACAAGACACAAGTAATATCTTAATCGTAGAAATGTTATTTATTTAATTGCGTCCATGTTTTGGATTATAAAATCGACGGTCCAAAGTGAAAACAGTTGCCGCGAATGTAGAGATAGCGAAAATAATATTCGTACGCATATAAACCACGTTTATGTTAACACAATGTTTATTACTCATTGTCAATGAGGTTGGCAGTCTCACTGTTAATGCGGAAACAATAATAGATTGTTCAACAAGGGACTAAAACGAGCCATAATGACACGAGATGTTTTAGCCACCCGAGCTAAGCGAGGGTGGCTAATAGTTCGAGTGTCATTATGGTTGTTTAGTCTCGCGTTAAACACTCTACTTTTCACTTTGAATGCGAGGAAAATAAACGACGTTCAATATAAAATTACGATATTTATTATACCTAACAAAGTTTCTTACAATTACGTAGTACAGCCGTTAATCTAACCTCAGCAAAATTGAAAGGGCAATTTTTACAATTCTTTACATTTAAATGTGTGGTTTTCCCCTGTAAATTAAGCTGGGTCGGCGTGGTTTGTAATTGAGAAGTATGTTCAATATTTTCACTCGAAATCGAAGTAAAACTTGGAGAGAATGGAGAGTATAGTAGAGACGTAGACCTTTTCTCAAAAAGGTTGCCGATGGTAATTTCATTAGGCTCATTCTCGTCCCGCGATGTTGATGGGCGTGGGTTAAATGTTGGTTGTGATTTCTGCTTTGAGGATATTTTAATACCTTCAATATAGTATAGCCTTCGATAGATATTGTATTTATTTTGGATTGACTCCTCTATATAGCCTTCAGTTTTATTCTTCTTCATTGGAAGATGATGATGATTACATATTTTGACCGTAACTTATAAAGTGACACAGTTAATTGGTCTAATTGGTGATTACAATTCAAGCTTAATACAAGTAATGGACATCTACTCATTCAAAATTCTAATAGAAAAAAAAATGTTCCGTGGTTTTTATTTTTATTGTAAAGTGACGCTTTAAATGCTTGCTTGTATAGCCAACAGATTCAAACTTGAAAACTATTTTATTTAAGACTAATATGGGCTTATGGACCATGCATGATAAAATTACATTCGTATTCGTAACGATTAATTGTGTTTCATGAAATAAAATCTAATTTTTTTATATTTTTGAGCAGTTGTAATTTTGAGGTTGTTTTCACGCACCAAAAAGTTTGTATACCTATCACTGAAAATGGCTATAAACCTCCATTCACAAACGTCGTGATTGGCTGTTTAGGGATTTCCAAAGTAAATTAAAACAATTTTACTTTAGTCCCTAGAGATTAATAAGGAGCTTTAGTCCCGATATGCAGAGACTAAAGTAACATTTTAAGAGCATGAGAAGTGAAAAAGGAGTTGATCGATTTTACCTGACACATCCAGGGTGGACTCATTGGGTGTCTAGACATCAACGTGTTTTGAAATCTATCATATTTACAGAAGAACAATCCTCTGATCTGACGTTTGGTGTGCGGTCAGTGATCTGGTGAAGTGAAAATTGCGATTAAATTGTACTACAGAAATACCTACATAATTACTATTAACGCGCGCAAAGCCGCAAGTAGATACTGGTATATAATGTAGCCTACAGATACATAGAATATATAAGATATATAAATGGACACGGTTTCCCGCGGGAGCGGAGTCCACTCCGAATGATATATGGGCGTCGCGCGTCTCGGCGAGATCGCCCGAGATCACTTATCTCGCACACTTTACGGTCTGGCTGCTGGGATATTGAACACCAGGACGAGAAGACGGGAATTTGGACTTTGACCAGCTATCGTATCCGAAAACTTGTGAAATGTGGTTCCGGTGAGCACATTACCGAACTCTACGATGCTGTAGCTTTTTCACGATACTAATCGAAAATATGGACATAAATGATTTTAGGCCGGTATTCAAAACTGCGTATAGTTGTACATTTAATAACGGCCCATCTATGAGCCTAGCAAACATGTCAAAATGTTAGGTGCTACGGTAAAAAAGTCTTAACTTTACATGGATTTCATGTGAACTGACCTGTTTAAACGACAATTGAACGAACCAGAAGTAACCGTCAGCTGCAAGTCAAGTAAAATTCCAATGTGAAAGCGACATTAACGATTTTTTTTTCTATAGCAATTGAAGAATTGTGTTAATTGTCTTCGAGTAAAAGAGCCATTGTACACACGCCTGAAATCACGCCTTAGTTATTCCATATGACTATAAGACACAGTAATGTCGATTGACGTGAGAATGTACCAAGATGTACCAAGAGTACATCCAACCGCATCGATGCCGGCGTTACGGCCGACAGTCCACCGGGTTTGCGGTGTCACATAATTTTGTTCCATAACTCGTGACATTTCAACACTCTCTGAAACCAATGTACTGAAATCTATAAGTCTAAGCAGATAGATTATAAATAATTACATACCCTTACCTGAGTGACGATTTCACTAACTAGACATTTTTCTCAGAGTAGTTCTTGAGCCCTGATTTGTCGATCGTCTTAAGAATTCATTAATTAGAAACTTACGCTTTACCTAGCTTACCTTGACCTTTGTGGCTGGGAGCCTCGGAAATGCCTGCTTAGGCGTGAATGCACCAGGAAAACATCAGACCGCAGTAGTTCGGTGGTGCGGCCGGATTTGAGGTACATTATTCCCATTACATGAGTTTAGGAAGATTGCTGTTTTTAGTCACTGTATGAGAGAAATCTCTCCATTACAAGGTTTTACATTTAAGTGCTTGAAGTCTGATTTTTGAGTAGAGAATATGGGGTTGTTTGACAGTTACTGTTAAGTAAACGTGCTAGTGATGAACTGGTAAGCTTCACCACGTCTAAACTGATTTTACCGGAAATCCGGTCTTATTCAGTATGGCAGAATTAGCCTCAGTAATGCCTGCTTAGGTACCAGGAGTACATCAAACCGCAGCAGTCCATCGGGTTTGCGGGGTGACGCAGCTAGCCGTTCCATTACACGTGACGCCTGAACTGAACGCCTTCTCACACATACAGACAAAGATATTCAGTCCATGCGCTCTCAGATTGCGATTCGGGTTTGGGTGAAAACTGAGAGGTTCTTATCTAGATCGCGTAAGAGCGAGCGAGACAGGTATAAAACGTAAATCGCATTCTGACAGCTCACGCAATGCACTTTGCAAGGCTAGCATATCTTACCGCGACTTCGCTGGTCTCGTGACTTAGCATCATCTGTCCTGCTCGCAAGTTATAGAAAGAAATGTGACAAGTAGTATATCTCGCGCGACAAACAGTCGCTTGTCACAGTTATGCTACTTCTTGATTTTGAATAGAGATAACTTTGGAAATAACTCTTACTGAAGTGCTACAAGTTGCCTGTAATTTCGTTAGGTTTCAATAAAAATATCAGTACATATTTATTTTTTGTTTTGCTTTAATCGGATGAGAACCTTAATTATTAATTTATATTTTTCTAGCAGCGTCATATTTAATGTTTGTATATTTGTTATTGAATACATATAATTTGAATAATATTCATATACATTAATAATAAATGATAAATAAATATTTAAGGGACAATCATACACAAATCGACCTAGTCCCAAACTAAGCAAAGCTTGTACTATGGGTACTAGACGACGATATACATAATATATAAATACATATATAGATAACATCCATGACCCAAGAACAAATATTTTGCACAAATATTTGCCCCGGCCGGGATTCGAACCCGGGACCGCCGACTCATTAAATATTTAAAATTCTAATCAAATTTCCATTTTAATACTTTCTAATAATAATAACATACCACTCTTGAATAGCGTTCATCGATATTTCTTAAAAATAAATTTTTACTAGTTAATTAATTGTAATCACATTGACGTCCAATTAAATTTTTGGTAAGTACAA
The DNA here is from genome assembly GCA_905147355.2 of Apotomis turbidana. NCBI lineage: Eukaryota > Metazoa > Arthropoda > Insecta > Lepidoptera > Tortricidae > Apotomis > Apotomis turbidana. Next base: position 26,440,445 of record LR990291.1, on the reverse strand, counting down.
AAGAATATCAAAGGTTAAAAAGACATACTAAAGTTTTTTAAGAGGGTTTCAATTTCAACATTCTCACGTAAAATATATAAAAAAAAATTCAAATCCCAGGATTATTTCACAGCTTTATTATTCGTCCTTTTCAGAAATGAACGACACACCATGTCGACGCAACGTGGGGTATCATTGCCATATTCCACGTTATGATATCGTGATTCTTTACGGCGGCACGATGGCGCAAAACTACACGTATTTAGTCGCTGCGTTCTACTTTTACCCGACTTAATTGTGGATTTGTATTTTGACATTAGGTTTCAACCTAACTGGCTTTCAAGCCATGTTACCAGATTTTAAGGTCTGTAAACTAATAAATGAACTTCTATATAATCTCATTAAAGTTTATGCCTCAGGCGTATAATAAAAAAATCCCATTTCATAAACTGATATGCAAACTAAACGACATCTCCTCACCGTATCAACTCAAACACTTGCCCATTCTTAGTAACAGCTACTTTAAAATATATCATACTCACTTATGACATAAACTCGAAGAGGGTCGACCCTCGTTAGGGGTGCTCATTCAAGTTTTTACGCCCGAAGGCTACAGGGCCAAAGTTCGCACCGATGCCCCCAGGTGCTAGCCCTACTTTAATATTATAATACGGTAAAACATTTCAGTGTTTGGTTTATTATGTTAGGTTAAATATTTAGGCTCCAGGTCGTTCATATTTATATTTATGTGGGGGCTGATTAGCTTTTAAGTGCTAGTTGGGTTAGCGGCTGTAATCCAAATTGGTTTTAAATACGTATCGTTTGTTTTTATTGTGTAACGAACATTTTGATATTAAAAATAAATGTAAGATACCTAATCATAACAATATCAAAATAAAATGGCAAATAGGGGCGTAGTTTTCAGCGCGAAAGAAAATCATGTTTTCATCAATCTTGTATTTGCATATTGTGCAACCGACAATGACTCCACATTTATTTATCACAGTAATCACCCTCATATTATAAAGGCGAAAGTTTGTGAGTGTGTTTATGTGTATTTTTGTTACTTCTTTACGCTCAAACGGCTGGACTGATTTTGATAAATTTTGGTATGAAGGTAGCTGACACCCTGGATTATTATACAGGTTACTTTTTATCCTCAAAAATAAAGTGTTCTCGTGGGATGAACAGGAAACACCGCGCGGCACAGCTATCACTATTATAAAATTCAGTAACTTTACCGTAGTCATAATGTCAAGAAAACCCTGACAATTCCATGTATGGGATTAAATCAGATCGTCATCGCGACGCTATCTACCGGTCCAAATACCTTTGCAGTTTTAGGTATCACTTTAAAACGGTTGCTCAGATTTTGTCGATTTTAGAAACGTGACTGGCCTCTGAAGCCCGTCTAGCATAACAGTGACACGTGACTCTTTGTCCCGCAATAAATACTACCTGACACTTTCCTTTCAATACCGTGCGATCAAGACAGGTGATTCTGAGTAAAGCACGAGAATTTAAAAACTATTTTTTTATCATATAATTATGCAAATGTTCTCTTTTTGAAAATCATTAGAGTTGAGTAGAGAGTTGTCTTATGAAGTATTTAAGTTCAATAGCTGGTACCATAGAGTATAGAATTTTGGTACAGGTATAAAAAGTGCGTTGGTACACCAACGCACTTTTTGTTTTGGAAATTGTTATTGACAAATTAAACGCGAGTATAAAAATGTATTTAATAAAGTATTAAAATTTTGGGGCATTTTGACTCATCAAGATTACCCTTTACGACGCACTCGATTAAGTTGCCCGGCGGGGACGGGCGCGTTCGGGGATGGCGGACGGTCGGGCTTCGACGGGATTTCACAAAAGGGGTCCTTGGCTCAATGGAAATATGTTTTACTGGCTTTTTCCCGCAATTTCAGCAAGGATAATGTTACTATAGTCATTCACTTACCTATATATACACAGAGTACAGTCAACATCAAATATAGCGGAGTAGAAAAAGCGTGTTATGTACCGAGTATGTACCTTTTAAGTAATGGGATAGTGTGGTGATGAAGTTTGCTTTTAATCAGACTATTTTACGCGAGCTGTAGGATCGCGGGCAGATATTGGATGAGGTAGGCGCAAGACCGATCGTTGCGGAGAACTTTGGGGAGGTGTTTGTCCAGCAGTGGGTGTTTATCGGCTGATATGATAATGGTAGTAGAGTAAAAGAAATTGGGCAAGTGCGAGTCCGACTCGCGCATGAAGGGTTCCGTACCATAATCTATAACAAGTTTGTTGTATGGAAGCCCCCCTTAAATATTTATTTTATTTTTAGTATTTGTTGTTATAGCGGCAATAGAAATACATCATCTGTGAAAATTTCAACTGTCTAGCTATCACTGTTCTTGAGATACAGCCTGGTGACAGACGAACGGACAGCGAAGTCTCAGTAATAGGGTCCCGTTTTTACCCTTTGGGTACGGAACCCTAAAAACTAAAGAGTTACTGTATCAGTTGTAAGGTAAATTATATTTATGTTACAAATATACTAGTCTACGTACCTACCTACTCGTAGTTATTTAATTAAGAACCACTATTACTGAAAAGTTATACAAAAACTTTCTAAAACATCAAAAATCTAAAGCAAACTCCAGCGAACCTCAAAAATTTACGCTTACTATACTAGAACTGAAAGCTAAACACAAACTTTCCCAAAACTGAAATAATTAAACTGTGTAAAAATTTCAAAATTACGAGCAAACTTGGCCAAGAATACCTAAATGCTATATCTCTAGTTACCGTTTAAATAAACAGTGAAAGCATCAAGCTATCTACAAAGGCAGGGCTCGGGTGTAGTGGCGGCTTTACACAAGTTTCGAGATTCTTCCGGCTGTTTGTCGAAATACTTTGTTGGGGCCTCGATAAGGCCGTTGCTTCAGCGATAGCGAGAGTATCAAAGAGGCATTTAAGTGCAAATCTTTAAGAAGTTTATGGATCGGAGGAGCAGGCTGAAGTGGAGCAAGATCAGATCAGGCACGGGTTTGCCATAGCTATTAATTTTTTTTTTTGCTAGAAATGCGATTTCAATTCTCATCCTGTCTACAAGTAAGAGTTACGGCTCTATATTGACTGCCATAACATTAAACTTTCGATTTGGTTTATCCATACTCGTTTTCATAATCGTTGCTCGTCATTTATTGTCTTTAATCATTATTTCAATAGTCATAATTTTCTTTAACCCCTTTCACTAGTCATAACTATTGAATTTCATACCGTTATTGGTCATACCATTCAATGTGGTATTTGTATCAAAATACAAAAATTCAAAAGGAATACTATTATTTGAAATAACGCTTAGAAGAAAAAAGTATTAATCAGAAAAAATCCTATCCTATATTAGTCACAACATTGATATCTAAACTAAAATATATAAATATAAATTAAACAAAATGGATTCTGGCGCTTCGCTCGCTCGTTAGGGTCGCAGTTCAACCTAACACTCCTCCTCGCTTCGCTCGTCGTCGTACCTAACCTAGCCCAAGTCAGGCCACAGGCCACAGGTTAAGGTGAAATAGGTAATGATACTTTTTTTACTGACAATCATGCCTAGTACCTATGTAAGTATAGGTAATTATTTTAATTATATTAGGACTAATCCGGTCTCATATAATGACGTGTTTTATTTCTGAATTTTAAAATTATTCCATCAGATTATTAGAGAATCAAATTATATGAACAAAAAAAATAGTAAATATAAAAATATAGCCTACAATATTTATGAAAAGTAAACAGTATGCCTTTTGATAGTATGATGAACAGTTTTATGATTTTTGTCTTGTATGATATGTGATATTATAGTACTTAAATACTAATTATATATGATTAATCATTATATTTTTTTAGCGTTATACCTTACAACTATTATGACTATTGATTATTATGAAAATATATATACAGTTCCCATATATATGGGAACTAATTTCTGACTTTCGAAAATCGAAACAATAACATTATGGGAGTCAAAGGGATCCCAAGAGGTTACAAGATTGCAAGGTGCAAAGACGTTTGATTCTTACCGCCCCGTGCCGTAGCTGTTCTCTACCTTGAATTCTTGAATCATCGTCATTAGCCTTTTACATCTATACCATGAGTTAAACATGCCTCGATAGCCCGATACGAGCGAAGCCGCGGCCGCATAATTGACAAACAAATGTGGCGCCTATCTTCTTCTTATTAGTGTAACCCGATCTTAGTTAGTGTAACCCTATTATAAACCCGACAGCCGCTAATTTCATAAACCCAAAAACATATTTTAATTTATATTTTAATATGTAGCAATTGAATAACCTACTATTTCGAGTAGCTACGTGATTCGGTTGTGTTACTATGTTTAGCTATAAGGCTAAGTATGTGTGGTTTGTATTTCCTTTTAAACAGCAAAACCCCTTATCGTCCGGTTAAAATCCACCCGAGGTATGGCTATATGCGGGCAAGGTATTAAGGCGCTCGGGTCCGCTCGCTCCGCGCAACCACAGCCGCGACTCGAGCTTATCCGGGTATCTTGTTGGCCGTGTTACATTTGCATACACAATCTAAAAACACCCGGACACGGGTCCGATATGCCTTCGATTCCGGGGGTCTGTTTCCATAACACGACAAGAAAACAAAGGTTAAATTGGAGGAGAAATTAGATTGAAAGTGTATTTGGGACCGCATAATGTAGGTGATGGATCCTATCTTGTCCGTCATAAACTTTTATGTTCATGGTCTTTTATCGGCTTTACGTTTGTTGGTATTTTTTGATGTTTACGATCGACAAAATGTGTAAAGTGGATGAGAAATAAGTGGGCAGTAATAGCGGATAATATTCTTGAGGGAAATTCGATGGTTATTAATATGCGTAGGTAATTTTTACGTTTCTATTTGAGAAAAATGTTGAATATTTATTCAAACAAATACATCTAGGGTTTTAAAACTTACAAAATAATATGAGTTCTTTCACGCATTCGTGGTGATCGTATCTTATATTGTGGCACTGGCACACTTTACTAATTCCGGTTATTCATCTTTTTATTATCATATATATAATTTTATTTAACGAAATTCATAATAATTACAAGTTTTCATCACTACTGCGTTGTGGGTTTTCTAAAAACACCCAAAATTTAAATTATTTGCAAAATTTCATGATACCCTAATTGACATGTATAAACTCTCCCTATACCTATTTTATTAACTATTATAATTGTTTACAGGAAATACAACTATTTTCTGAATTCTGTACGACCCTTAAACCAGTTTCCAACCAACTTAAAAGCTATTTAACGCCATATGTTTGCCAATTATCTTCTAAAATAAATAAATGAATATGCCTGTCGGAAAACATTTGTGTAAAAATTCTATTTTATAAAATAACGACCAGGGGGCCAACAACTTTATCACGCGATAAATAAGTAACAAAGTATCCGTCACGTTTTGACAACAGGCGACTGTGAGTGACAGATGCTTTGTCACTTTATTTATCAAGTGATAAACGCAAACATCATTTACTCGCAGGTATGTGACGCAGCCGGGAAAAAAAAATACTCATACAATTCTAAAAACACGTTTCAAAATCATTTTCTCACCTGCTCCAACCGCGTCGATGGCCCAAATGATATTTCAATAACGTACTTCTTACTTTCAGCAAAGTAACAACTTCCCCTTATTAGGCCGAAAACGTTGAAAAAACGTGTTTAGCTCCACAAAATATTTAATGGACGTCTTAGGAAGTTCCACGCCTTTCACGGGCCATTTCTCTTATAAAATATTCATATCCTTCCTTAAGTTACCTGGCTCCTAAATTACTTGACTTTTATGCTGTTCCGCAAGATCGGGATGGCGTCATGTCGTATTTTATGTCCTTCCTGTGTACAACACCAACAAAATGTTTACGTCTTAAGTTATTATTTCACAACTTTGCATCTGAACACATTCTATTCTAAATTCTAACCTTATTTTTTTTTTACCTAACCTTGTTTTTCCCTCAGTTTTCGCAACTGTCACCAATAAAATAAAATAATTTAAAAGTTATCATTAATTTTTAAATTCCGATTTTTAAATGAGCAGTTAGTTCTCAATTAACTCTTTGACAACGGAATCTGGAAAGTCGTTGAAATGTTTGGGAGGCTCAAATAATGACTATACGAGATGTAATCCGACTAATGGTTTTATTTAAACATTCTAACCTTTAGAATTTAGAGAAAAGTGAAAAGATTTCAGATGTTTCTGAGGCCCATGTCGAGACGTATTTATGATTGAAGTGTCTATTAATTTGTCAGACGGAACCTTAGGCGATTGATTATGGTCTAGATTATTGCATACAATACATATTATGACATAGATGTCCGATGGAATGCAATAAGTACCTATGGTTCCTGTGGCGTCCAGGGTTTCAGGGCGGGAATACATTCAATAAAACACTGTAAACGGGTTCACTGTGGACTACGACCTGCCTGCTCTCGTTGACGTCTGTCATAATAATGGCGGCAGGGGGCAGGTGGCGGGGACACCTTATTATTTAAAGATACACTACAGTTCCAACTGTAGTTTATCGGTTGGCACTAAATATCTTAAAATATACCCAAAATTTTTGAGGTGGTTTGCCTCAAAAATGTACACAAAATATTTTGCTGCTGAGTGTACCACAATTTTTCCTTCTTTTGGAAATCTCCTTATCCGGAATGGAGACAACATAATCATAATGTAACTGCCCTAATAGCCCAAAAGAATAACCAAATTACCCCAAGATCAAGCGAAGAATTACCATCTCAAACAGCGACATCAAAAACATAAATTCAAAATTAACATTTTTATTTTTTACAGAACATTAACATTGCTTTGACATTTTCAAAGAACAACATTGCTGAACCGACTGCCAACTGCATTTCAAAGCATTTTTAAATCGCCTTACAGTCTCAGTGAAAAACGGATTATCTCTATTTGTGGTGCTTACACTATTCGGAGTCGGGTTATAGTTTATGCAACATTACATTTATGCTAACCGTACGCTCCATGCTTGGTACAACAGTCTTTGTGACATCATAGAATTAACAGGCTAAGCGCAGCTTAAGAGGTTTAGAGTTGCCGGGAGTAATTTGCGAGATTCCGTTGCCACGCACACTCGATTTCACTCTGGCACAAAATAAAAAAAAAGCTATAGAAGGTTTTAACTTTGTCGTAAATCTAGCGATGCAATATATTTTTAGCAAAGGTTGTAAAATGTCATCATTTATTTGTATGAGATTTTAAATAATTTTGCATATAAAACTAATTTTACAATCATTGAACTTTTTGAAATTGTATAAAAAATGTGCTATGTTCGGAAAACTCATTAATTAATTACCCGTATTTTAATTCCTCGTTGGTGGGCAAAAATTATTTAAATCTTTCCACGACAGAATCTCCCCCTAACTTTATCACAAAGGTACAAGCCATCAAAAGATACAAGCTACCTTGGGATGAATTATGCCAGAGAATATCTCTTTTACCATGCACTTAATTATTACGTACAGTCGTTTATTTTTTCGATGACATGACCCAAGTTAAAAAGTTACTCTCACAATAGACTACTTGACCCATGCACTAAAAAAGTATTGTATTTTTTATTAATAAATTTTAATAATTGCAAATGGAAATTTCATGAAAATACAAAAACGCCGTCCGTATTTCCTCTGTCTTTAGCTTATCTGTGGCGTGACGTAAGCAATCCCGTAAATAAAGACCAGTACTTTTTTTGACTGGCTAGGACGTCTATCGCTATCATATAGGATGGCTATCGAGAGTGAAAATGGCGGACAGCGTTTTAAGCATTTCAAAATACAGTAAATTTTCAACAATAAATTTTCAATTTCAATTTGTTCAGCCATTTTCTACTTTTATGAACTGAATTTTTTTTTATGTTCCTATGTCAAATACTACACGAAATAAGCACGAGTTTAATACAATATAACATGAGTCAACGTCAACCACTAGCCTAATTTACCTTTGTCAAATCTTGTGGTACGGAGTATTTGACGTTCGACAACAGTGCCATGGCAGTATTGCAGTTGTGATTATTATTGGACGGATCGCATTACATTAGCTTATAACATTTCAAACAACATCCCAATCGAACGTACCAGGGTTGCATAAACGACAAGCGCTCGCAATATCACGAGCGGAATAAACGGGCTGTTTGAAATGTAAACTACCGGCGAGTTGACACTGTTTGCGCCTCTGCGCTCCTGGTACATGCGGGTCGCTGAGCGGAAATTTACCTGGATGCCTTTGTTTAGGCGCGCGCTAAACGACCTAACTAGATTTTACTAGATACGTTAAATTGATGAAGCAATTATTGAAAACTTGAAAACTCTTGAACTAGATTTTGGGGGTCGCGAGAACTAAGTAACATAGGTTACGCTATTCATTACTACCTTCTTCCCTATAAATGTAACACTTCTTAACTATACATAAACCTATAAATGAAATCCCCCTTAATACATAGGAGGATTTTATATACTTTACATCGTTCGGATGTTACAAAAGCAGAACGATCAAATTCAAATCCTTATTTTACACGTAGAATAATAGATTGTTTACAAGGGACTAAAATAAGCTATTATGACATGAAGTAAGTATTTTGCAAAGCGAGCAAGTATGTCTGAGTGTCATAATTAGGGCTTGCAATTCCGGAATTCGTTAGTATCGGTGGTATCGGCAATTCTGGAATTCACGATACTGCATGCTAATTCCGTAAATTGCAAGCCCTAGTCTTAATGGCTTTTAGCCATGTAAAACACTCTGCTTTTCACTTGGACTGCGAGAAAATAAAAGTGATTTTAAAATTTACACACTCATTTATTTCTTAAACTATGAAAGCGTTGCATGGCTTCTTTAGAGAATGAAATTATAATTATACTTAAATGGCTTATAAGGGGTTGTCAGACAATCAGAAATTTTTGACCGATCATCAGAAATTCTGATCAGGTTGGTATGTTTTTTTATAATCCGTATGTAGCTGGCCGCAAACAAGATTGTATTCTTTTTAATTTTTATAATAATTGTTATATGGTTTCAATTCAAAAACGACCAGGCAAAGGCTTTCTTTTTGAACAAATCCAAATTTATCTTGATATAAGTAACTCAATTATAATAATTTATAAGAAATTCCGTAGAAAGCTTGATTTTTCTTCAAACCTATGTAATAATACCTACTTTGTACATACAGCATTTTAGATAGGTACTTTTCATCGGACAAGCGTGAAGCACCAATAAACACTTTTACACTGACAACATAATGTTACAACTTAAACATTTTATACACGATAATTTATTGACATTTCGGAATCGATCAAGATTTCAAATTTTCCCGGTAGAATTTATTGATTCACTGTTTGCATGTATCAGACAGTCGATATTGGTCACAGATCATAATAATACAGAGGGCTTGCACTGCTTAAAAAAATCTATGGTCACGTTCTATCACAGCCTTGCGAGCCAGGTAAAGTTGCAATCCTGCAGGAGTCGAGTTCGCCGCCACTGCATATTAATACCCGAAGTTTCTGTTTTGTGCGGTCCCAAAACAGTCTAATTAAAAACTTGTTCGCAAACTGAATTAACAATGCAATGTGTTGCACCGAATTCGTGTTTTATTAATAATAACTTATAACAGCGTCGTGTTCGTGTACCGTGGGTAATTAATTGGTATGAAAAATATATGTAATTATTCGGTCTTGTGAAGAAGGGAAAAATATTATTTGTTAGTTTGGAAGTTTTTAACGTAAAAGATAAAACTACACCTACCCTGACTGTATTAAAAATTTAGATCCATATTGGCCCAAACATAAAAATATATTTTGGCGAATATTATGATCGTTAAAAAATTATGCCACTTGCAGATAACCATCAAACGGTACAACGTGTGAAAATAACCTGCCGCATAATCCTATGTTTAGTAACTAAAGTAAAATCGTTTAAGATAGTTTTACTCTTAAAAAATGACGATTTCCTTTAGAACCGAGAGATTGATCATGCTATCACTATATATTGAATCACGGAATCTGATTGCCTGAGAAGTTAGGGGCATTATCTATAAACATACACTTTAATCCCTTAACTTAATTTGTGCTACGAACTTTATTCATTTCAGTCTGCTTCTGTCTGCGTATGCGTAAGTTTTATCGTTATTTTTTGTTTGTTGTAGTGATCGCCACGGCGCACAACATCACTTTCCTAGAGGTACCCCGGTACGGAGACCCGCGGCGCGAAGCCAACCTCATCTGCCACTATATCAACGAGAAGGGGGATCCGCCCCTCCACTCTGTCAAGTGGTACCGGGAAAATAATGAAATTTTTCGATACACTCCAGGCCAGCAGGTGAGACCTTTGGTAATATCGCGATTGCGTATGGTGTCCCACGTTGGGCGCCACTGATTTATTTATTTATATGACGTATAGTATGTAGTAGATAATTATTCATTTATTTATATCTTGGTAAGGCAATATGCAGCCAGTCCGACATCAGTGGTAGGATGTATATTAATCTGTTCTGTATTTATCTTGGAATCTAAGTAACACAAGGCCTCTTTACCCTGTAACCCTAGTGCTGAAATGCCAGTCGAGCAAACAAACTGCTAGTACTGAGTCAACATGTGTTATATCAGTTCGAGTACATGTTACTGACATGTTTTGAGAGGAGTCAAAGGAAACGTTCTCAACGATCACAAAGCGACGCTTCAAATGGTTCGCCGGTGCTTTTTGATGAAGCGTCGGTCATTGATTGATTTGTGTTCGGGACGCACGGTTTAGACATTGTCACAGAGTTAGCGCAAATGAATTGCTGCTGAACTGCAGTTGAGTTTAAGACAGTGCCTTCCAACGACTAACCAATTTAAATTAGGTAACTATCGTACATGTTTTTTTATTAAACCAGAAATGTCTGCTCTTAGAATAAAATATGCCTATAAGAGTCTTCATCCAACTCATTTGTAAAAGATAAGGCGCTTTGGGTTTTGTATGCGCGTGTCTACAGAGACGTTTTGCTTGTGACATTGACGCTGTGATAGATGCCAACGGATAAACCTTGGCCCGTGGCTAACCAAAACTGGCTGACAAAATTCAAGTGGTAACTAGGTTTCTAGGCATATTTATTCTAAGCGTCTGCTATAGATTGTCAGCGTTGCGGAGACGGTTCGAAGCCCTAATATAGAATATAGCTCGTAACAAAAAAAAACAACAATTATTCACTTTAGCCAGACTTCCAGTGTCACACATCAATATCAATTAATAGTTAACTGTCAACTATTTGTCATAAGGCTAAAATTAAATTGACAAATTATGAATACTGGTCGTCAGGAGGTTAGATTAGACTATATTGGATGTTACCTGTGAAAGTTATTAGACGATAAAGAAGAAGACGTCAAAGCTGTATTAGATGACGAATCCCTGAAAGCATACAAATATATTGTTCTAGCCTGAAACTCGGACATTCAACACGACGGCGGGGACCGTCACGCGCGGCGACTGCAACAAGCACAGCTGCTCCATCAGCGTGGTGCTGCCCAGGCACTACACCACCAGGATATCCTACACCTGCGAGGTGTCCACCGAGGGCCCGCGGTTCGCGGTCGTCAAACAGACGAAGAACTTAACAGTCGCTGGTGAGTTTGATATATGGTTAGTCTAATGCCACACCACCGGCAACTGCCAAACGCATAGCAGTTCCATCAGGGTATCCAACACTTACAAGATTTCCACCTTTTTTTGGATCAACAGATGGTGTTCTTTCGCTCATCGGCCCAAAATATCTGCCAACTACAGGCACTTACAGGCGACTTTTTTTCCGGCTACGACAACTAAAAAAGTTTTCCAGAGACGAAGTTGCGGGCATCTTCTAGTTTAATTCGTCGTTTTGTTTAAAAAATAAATTTCGAGACGATAGAATTAATGATCTAGTGCTAAGCAAAGTCGTTGGATTGCTGTGAAACTTTATTGGAAATATGATCCTGTTGGATCTGTAACTAACGAATTTAATTGCTTGTGCCCCGGAGTTGGCCCGTCATCTCTTTCTAGATCTGCCTCGTTACAGCTGATACAAAATTTGTGTTTTTTTATTATTCTGCAAATAATTTGAAAGAAAATACTCTGAGAGGACTAACTTTATCTTATTTTTGAAACATCCAGGCCAGTTCTTACTTAACTTCACGTGGCCTCTTTGCCCATTTTTCTGCAAAACTTAAATGAAACCAAAAGAACCACAATAAATATTTCAAGTCAGCAGTTCACTAAACGCTAGAGATCTCTACAAAAGCATCCAGGGAATGCATGTGCAAGGAAGGCAATCCGTCAGTGTCCGGGCAATTCGCGGGAGCGGGACGGGGATATATGGCGTGCCTGCTCTCATCGCTGACTTAAGAGGATTGTAAAATGAGATACTGCCATCGTTTCCTAGTTCATGGCAAGCGGGTTATTCTACGAGAAATTGAAGATCAAGATTGCTTTTGCAACCCATTTGATATAGGAATGAAAGAGTATCGTGATAGTTTGCTTACAACCGCAGTGCGTATATTTTTACAAACTGTTAAGTCAATTCAAGAATACTTACTAAGAAGATGAATGTAAATAAATTGTTTGTCTTTCAAACTAATAAAATCTACTACTAGTAGAAATTTAAATTTATTTTTTCAGTTTCTTAAAGTTCCATTTAGTTACAACAATGATTAATAAGACTACTATTTGAAAATAAAACCTGCTAATAACATTCTTTCTCGGAAACCGACACTGAGTGATGGCGTCTTCCTTTCACAAAGTAGAGACTGTATTTACTACGCACTGTAATTTTATTCCATTTATTTTTATATTGACACAAAAGTAATTACGAAAGAAAATTGTAATGTGATCCAATGAAATGTTACCATTATTTTGTATCTGCGACTCTACTTTTCCGGGGTAGTGGTCTCCCAACCTAAGCTGTCACAACATTACGTCAATCTCATTAGGTCTTTTGATTTCATAATCCTAAGCAATAGAGCGCCCTCGGCGTCATTGATTTTTTAAATTATTTTTAGATCCAAATGTTTACAATGAAGCGAAAAATTTAATGGTTCAGGCAGGATTCGAACCTGCGTTTCCAACGGCTTTCCGGGCCAACACGGGCGTCCTACCAACTGGACCACCGAACCAGATGTCAAAGCCATTGAATATTTCAACCAGTTGCTTCGTGGGCTATAAAGTCTAAATCTTTACGGTATATCGATGCCACCCTAAGGCATGTTGAAGCAACTGGTTGAAAGAGTCAATGGCTCTGACATCTGGTTCGGTGGTCCAGTTGGTAGGACGCCCGTGTTGGCCCGGAAAGCCGTTGGAAACGCAGGTTCGAATCCTGTCTGAACCATTAAATTATTCAATTTTTCGCTTCATTGTAAACATTGTGGCACTTGGTTTACGTTAGCAGACGTTACTGCTTTAATAAAATATGTATATATATATATATACGTCGGCCGTAGGTTCAATTGGGGTAAGGGACTAAATACGCAAAATGAGATGAATATACAGTTTTGTTCAGAATTTTCTGCTCTATCGAATGGTGTATATAAAAAAAATCTAGCTCGAAAAAAGTGTTCCTTACACTACTGATTTTTATGGGTTCAAAATCAAATCTGACCCACAAAAACCATGTATCTGTTTTTTATTTTAATAAAGCAACATCAAATAGGGTAACTACTGCCACCAATCCACTTTGAATAAGGTAAAGGTCTTTTCAATTAAGGAAATACCTTTACATGACTTATTTTTGAAGACAATCTTATGAAACTGGCTTTTACACTAATGTTTTTTTGTGGCTCATGAATAAATAACACCCATACCTTAAAATGATTGCACAAGCTTTGAAAAAATGCTCCTTACCCCAATTCGCCATCTTATATTTTTAACAGTGTGAACCTTACACCAATTTGGTTAAGACGATATTTAGGTTTGATCCGATTTATATTTAGATTCCGTGTCCGTTACGCTAATTTTCTCGTGAGAATCAATGAATACTTATCCCTGTTACCTTTATATACAAACACATCTAACTTATTATTATTTTAATCTATTGACAATAAAGAAAGTGTTATGTTGCAATAAAAACACCATCAGTTTTATAACCTTTATCTCTGTAGAATGGATCTTAATTTTTAGGGTTCCGTACCCAAAGGGTAAAAACGGGACCCTATTACTGAGACTTCGCTGTCCGTCCGTCCGTCCGTCCGTCCGTCACCAGGCTGTATCTTAGGAATGGTGATAGATAGATAGTTGAAATTTTCACAGATGATGTATTTCTATTGCCGCTATAACAACAAATACTAAAAATAAAATAAAATTAATATTTAAGGGGGGCTCCCATACAACAAAGGGATTGGTTGCGTTAACTTTGCACCTTATTTGTATGGAGCGCTATACATACCAGGTGCAAACTTAACTTAACCACTTAAGGAGGTGTTTGTACGGAACCCTCGGTGCGCGAGTCCGACTCGCACTTGACCGGTTTTTTGGCTTTACTAAATCATTGAAACTACTAGCGTAGTTTGACTTATTTACATGCAAACTTTCACGATAAATGAAGGTATTCAAATAAATTTGGTAAGAAAATTTCAAATTTAGTCATTAATCCACCGAGAAATGTAAGTGTCTATTTATGTGATTAGGTATAATTCGACAGTTCGGCGTCTCTGAACGACAGTAAGTACTGAACTCTTTGTCGACAGCTAGTGATTGTTATTCTACCCGTGAAGTGTTTTGTTAAGCGGATAGTTTAAAAAAGTGGGTTAAGATTGTCGAAAAAAAAACAATAACCAATGGAATACTGGAGGAGATATTAACACTTATTAACAGTTTTTAATTAACTTTACACATTGTTTGTTTAAAAATATCTCAAGGAAGATTAGATTGACTTTCTGAGGACTAGCTGAGTTGAAATTAGGTATATGAGGCCGGATAGTCGACATGGGTAAAACTTTATAGATAACGATAAGGTAATCCTACTGAATTTAGGTACTTGATAAATTGCAAAGGAAAATTTTCACAGTCAATTAAAAGGCATTCCTAAGTATGACACACTTTAATAGTCATTATCTGAAATTCCGCTACCGATAAGTGTTGAAAAATCAAAGGATCTACGAGTAACTAGAGCTCTTGCTATTCATTGACTGACATTGATGTTGATATTGATTATATTTCATAGCTATAAACAAGAACTTTTCATTTCATTGATGTTTTTCAAGTACATTACTCTTATGGTGATTTTATTATACAGCCTCATTTGACTCCTTAGGTAACAAGTTTCAAGCTCGACAAGTAGTATAATTTATAAAATACCGAAATAAAGAAAAGAATAAGTCGTTTCGTTTCATTTATGCATGTCGTTCACACAGGTACAAGTCGTATTCTTTCGTTTATGCACGTCGTTCATAAGGATAAAATTGGTGCAAATAAATTGAGTTATGTCTTTGAATACTTGCAAACAAAAGCTATAACTACAGAAAAACATATTTATAGGGTCAACGCATTTAGTTCTTTATTTATAAAATGAAAGCCTAACACTATAGCTTGTATAAAAATTCTTAAGAAGTTCAAGTTGTAAATATCTACTATTGAAAAATAGTTTTTTGTCTCTTCTGAAAAGTGCCGTTTTTGAGTTATCCCTTATTAACTGGAGGCACTGAATTGTGAGCAACTACTATGTTATCTAACAGGACTCCTAAAAAAGTACAAATGTAAAAAGATTATTTCTGAATTGTATTCAATTCTGTAACTTTTATCGTTCAACACAAGCCCTAAACTTTTAATAATTTTGCTGTATAAATTACATTGATTGTTTATTTCACTATTCGATCATAGAGGCTGAGAAATAATTAATGTGATTATAATAAAAAAATAACCATAAATAAAAAAATGTGGGTTATTCCACTCGATAGAAACGTTACGTGTAACGATACAAATATTGCATGTAACGGACACACAAAAAATGCTCACACGGTTTCAATACATTTATATACCTCTTACATTAATGTTTTAAAGGTATCCGGTGTTAAGATACGCCTTACGTCAAATGTATGTACTTATTTATTTTTACAACCAACCCTTTACGCTATTTTTTCTTTCACACATAATCTCAACTAGTCCCTTACGCCATTTCTTCATCAATATAGTGGATACAATGAATAGGTAAAGTCAAGGTAAGGGACGAGACTACAGAATAATCTGTCTGTAAGGGACATCAGCAGCGAAATAAGTTGGTGTAAGGGACATGTAATTTTCCATAATATCTAAATTATTAAAACCAGCACGACATAGATACACAGAACACTAAAATACAAGATTATGTGTAAAATCAGGCCCAAAAAAGGTTCACGACAAAAAAAGTTATGAAAGATTTAGTTAAAAAAAAAACTTTGTCAGCCTCTCCTGAAAAATCATATTTTGTCCCTTACCCCAATTGAACCTACGGTCGACGATATATATATATTTAGAACATACAGACCTGTATTAACTCCTAGAATCAATTTTTCTTCACATGTTGAATTTCATAGAAAAATGATTCCGTAGAAAGTATTTTTCTTTGCAACCTCTATTTGAGATGTCATAAAACAAACCTAACCTAAGCTATTAAAAAGGATGATACTTGCAAGACTATAGAGGAATAAAAATTCTGCGAAACGATATTTCAGCAAATTGATACATTCGACGAAGACGAAAACAAATGGCTCTCGGTTTGCCAGTGCCAGCAAATATTCCGATGTTTTTTGCGGTCATCGCAACCTCCACCAAAATTTGGAAATGACTCTATTACTAGTAATACATATACTAACGTTTACACAGACAGGCGTGTCATCAGTCCTATCCAAATATTTCTCTGCAGTTTCACAAATCCGGAACATCAGAGCATGCCACTTAAGTAACTAAAATACTGCTAAATATTCAACGTATTCAAATACGAGTACAAATCTCCGGAAACGGAATAATAAATATTACGAGTGATATCACAGTCATTACATTACCTGTGAGTTTTTTTGGTCCCTCGCATTTTACTTATCTTTGATCTCTTCAATTCGTAGATCACTTAACGGACAGCTGTATAAAGTTTGTCTTAGTGTGCCTTTTTTAATATAATTATCAAATGAGTGACATTAATTAGAAGAACGAGATTAAATATTCCAACTTTATTTTATAAAATTTTACAATATCATCGAGTTTCATTAGCGCTTTTTTGATTTTGTCTATTATTTAATTCCACACACGCGTTGATAATTTTGTAATAAATAATCCGGTAACAACAATTCCTAAAGTCTTATTGTATTTCGCTGCGCAGTCTCTTCATGATAATTAACTCATGTAGTATACGCAGTTTATACGGCTTTTCATCACATAATTCAGAGTACAGAAGTTTAAGCTTTCAATTCAAAAAACGCGCCAAATTTCCGAACGCAAACCCCGCTTTCCGCACTCTGACCTGTCAATCTCATTAACGCTTTTGTGCGGCCAAGATCACATTGCGATTTTTCGTTTTAATTATAATAATGTAATATGGTGTTGTGAAAGGTGTTAAATACTAATTGTTATTATAAAGACGATGTTGAAACATCGTCTAAGCGGTTTGATGGATATATCTCGACAGGAATTCCGTCGTTTGAAAAGATTCACGGCGTCATGCGCTCGAGTCGGTCGGCAAGCCGGAATCACTCAAGGGATTCGTGAGCGATATCCCGGGCATAATGATCGTCTTGTTTACGTTCTCACAAATCGTCATCACCGAACAGGCGCCATGCGGAGCGGGATTCTGGTGGCGAAGCCATTTCAACTGCTTGAGCATGAGAGATGACAGAAAAGGGAAAACATTATGCTAAGAGGATTATAACAAACAAGGTAGGACAAGAATTCTATAAGTTTGGATCGCTGCCTTGCCTGTCTTCCGGAAGGCCGTAATATGCATAACTTTAGCAGCGAGCGGCGTGTGCTGCTGGCGCATTGAAATATATTTTTGCTCGCTCGCATCTTGTAGCAATGTGGAGTGCTAACTATTGGATGGTTGGGTACTCTCTTTGCTCATTAAGCATTGTGGTGCGCTTTAGTGGATACACTTGTAGCTTTAAACTTAAGTTATATGGTGTGTTACGTGGGTTCACTCTATGCTTATTACCTTAGCAAATGTGGTGAATTAATCTGGGTGCATTTTCTGCTGGCTCTGCTGAGTAGAATGGTGTATCAGTTGGATTCACTCGTTGCTTTATATGCGCAGCATGGTTTTGGGGGCTCAGGTCACCTTAGTCCAGTTCATGCTGAAATCAGTGTTGTGGTGCACCATATTGGGCTCACATTCTGCTGTTTGTGCCATACATAACAGTCTGATATATGGCTTATTTCAGGCTCGTTAGACAGTGCGTTATAAGCGCTTCCTTATACTACAGCTGATGAATTATGAATACATCAACATAGAGACTGGCCTTACCAGCTGAAGCTCTCTAGAATTTGACACACTTGGCCCAGATCCAGTGAGTCAGATCTGCTCTTGCTGAGAATAATATGAATAAATTCCCATTATAATCAAAAATGTCATCGAAAATGGCCTACTAACAGGAAAAATTCAAAAGTATACCGTTCCGGACTTTTAAAAATTGGAGGATGCCTCAAGACTACATAAAGGCCGAAGTGGCTAGTTGATAGAAAGTGAAGAGCATATGTTAAATAAATGTCAAGTAAGTACGACGAGGTCATAAACAACTATAGGAGTTGAGACCAGCGGCCAGCTGGCAGCGCTAAACACACTATATAGTATGTAAATCACTTGGGAATTCTGATTCCCATAATCACAGTCCTGAGGGATAGTGTTAAGTACTGCTTAGTACAATGGCAACTTATCATTTTATAACATGCAGCGGAGAGTAATTAAAAAATTAATTCTGAATTAGATATTCTTCAGTTGAAGAATTTGTAAATTAAATAAGTAAGATCTTTTACTATGCTGGACTACTAAATGCAAGCAGTCATTATTAAAGGCCTACCTGGCAGAGGCCAATATTTACCTATGATATTCTGTCATAAAATCTGTCTTAAGATAAGTCTTATTACAATTGAAAGGAATTAACCACTCAATTGCTTCGAATTTTGAGTTGGACTCTATTTATGTAATAAAATAAGAGCGGTGTCAGGTAGCCGTAGTTACCAAAAGCAATCTAGTGGCTATATAACCATATTGCAAGGTAACACTCCAAGCAAGATATTTCTAGAACAGCCTTTAGGCTGATGCTTCCTAACTGCTATATTGGTACTATAAAACTTAAAATTTAAATCATGAATAATCTACAAATAGGCCTCAAGGACATTTTTTACATGTCTGATTCTGTCTTTGAATAACAATAATAAATATAAAATTACAATTGTAATTACATCACAACAATAGAATAGTAAATTAATGCAACAAATAAATCACAGGGCACACTTTACCCGGAGATGTATATTTTCTCCAAGTCCATTAATAGAATTCTCTAAAATTATCAGAAGATTGAACATGTCATCCTACGCTTACACAGAGTTGCTTAAACCTGTCATGCAGTTCTCTGATTGATATCAGGTTTGTGATTGATATGTGCAGTGTTTTATTTATTCATTATTATTTTTTTTGTTGGGGAAATTACATATAATGATACATAATAGATGCCTACTTGCAATATTTACTAGTAAGTATCTCGGTTTGGCCCTATGGCTAGAGGAGGCCGTTGGCATTGTGTCCGTCACTCATACTGACTTGTTTTGTGCAATAAGGCTAATAAACAAATAAGAATAAATGAATGCTTTGATAGCATACAGACAACTCTAAAGTTGTTAGAGAAGCTGGTTTTTTCAAGCTCCTTTTTTATAAGTACCAGGGTAAATTTTTATTTATTTTTTGGAAATAAAAATAAATGAATGCTTCAATAGCATACAGGCAAAGCTAAAGCTCTGTTACAGAATCTAAGTTTTCATTGTAAACTAGGAGGAAAGATCCTTTTATTTTACCATGGTCCAAATTTTTTGGATCTGTGTGGGAGTCTGACAATTATCAAGTCCCTTTAAAAGTTTAAACAACCTTTTAAAGTTTTTTTTAGCTAAATTATTATTATTATATACCTATATATATATATTTTTTAAACTAGAGCTATTAAACTATCAACATGATGAATAGGACATTTAGCCTATTCAACAGGCTTGCTTGTGCTGGTCGGTCTGCCACCGATTTTGGCGTGATGCTCGAGGTTTACAGAGTTAGAAAGGCATAATACATATTTCCGATAGAAATATTGAAACAATTATGATAAATCCAAGCAAATTTATTTTATGGTAAAGAATGAGCTATTTTGGTGGATATTATTAATCTATTATAGTACTGCCTTGTCAGCTTTTAGGGTCGTAAATCTTTTCTGCTTTGACTAAAAGAACTGTGGGATCTTTTAGAAAATTGCTTAAACCACAGATTATCTCATTCATAAACTGAATTCAGTTTTCAAATTATCCTACACCCACATTCTATTGTTACACAAATATGACAGTGGTGTGAGAAAGTAATGTTATTATTTTCTCGTTATATATATAAAATCTGAATAAAATAATATCCCTGAATAAAATCTACAAGGAATCATTCAAAAATTGAATGTGTTAGCTACCAAATAAAGATTTTAAAATATTAAATTTACTTAATGACAAGGGATTGCACTGATGATGTCACTGTGTTAGGCTAGGCATGTCATGGAAAAAGTTATATATTATAATTGATTTCTCAGACTCCGTCACATATCGAACTACTGATGTAAATAAACATCCCTCACATAGATATATTTACTAAACGTTATATGTATATGATATATATTATAGCTGGCGGGCGCTAGTGTGGTATCCCGTCTTGCTCAAGCTGGTAAGCTCTACATGTATAACAATTGGTTCTAACTTAGATTTTAGCAAGTTACCGTTGGTTGCTAGCAAAAATTCTTGGAACGCTTTATCCTAGTTACGGTGGTGCTGTGCGAAATGTGTTATATTTAACTAAGAGAAGTGTCCATCAGTCTCAGCAGACATAATGCGGGCCTGCTGGCATCACTCTCACATAGTACCGCATAGCGGTAAGACACATGCTGTAAAACTGTCATCATTTTGGTTTTGTGTCAAAACATTAACGCAATCGCTACCGCGTAGCGCTACGGGCTACGCTCGTAGCCGATATCATGGGAAAAACCGTATGTAGCGAAAACTTACCACGATCAGAGCGCCCGGCTACCGGGTTGTTGGTGTCGAAAGTGTTAATTAAACATTATTTAGATGCATCAGTCCTTCAGCACAAATGTTTTAAACTATTTAGGAAAAGCGAGCCGGAGATAGCAGTGGTAACTGCTATAGGTACATCTACAAACTCTATTCATTAAGGATGCTTTTATCCGTTAGTTTATATTAATCAAGATGTAGCGCAACTTGGGAACCATAATTAGTGCCTAAATTACTTGGCATCATTGTCTTCAAATAGTATCTAGTTTTTGCTTAGAGGAATTAAACAAGAAATAATACCTTGCTTATAAGTACTACTGTACAGTGGCTACAAACACTGTCTTTTATTAAATTATCCAATATTTTCCAATATCTGGATAAAGTTTTGAATTAAATTCCGGTTTTAATTAAGACATCTAGGCAGGTTTCGAACAAGCCTCTACTCTTGTTGCCCTTCCTTAGATATAAACCTGTAATTGGTCTAATAAAAGCCCTGTTGTCATATATATGAATAAGATTATACATAACTATCATTATGTCATGTTATTTTTATTATTGTTCTAAATAATAACTTACAAGGAGACAACTTCTCAAAATGCTTAGCTGTCTTCTATATTTACCGCCCACTCGACTCGGCCTGCCCGGGTCTTTGCCATGGGCCTGCTATGTCTCAATATTGATGTTATAAGATAGACTGCAGGCACCTGCAGGTTTGAATGACACATCATAATTTCTCAATTTTATGAGAGGCCTCTAGTGCCGCGTATATCATAAATTAAGTATTGTTATGACGAGTAACACTTACGAGTTACTCGCAAAGCTAGAAATAAACTTTGATTTGACTCTGAACATCTACATGAGTTAATTATCATGAAGAGACTGCGCAGCGAAATACAATTAGAAATTAAACGAACTTACCTGAAGTGAAGTTCTATTTTAATTGTATGAGCTGCGCAGTCTCGAAATGATAATCCCCCCCACCCTATACCCGTTTCAAAGTTTATTTTCCAGGACATTTCCATAGGCTCTGTTTTCTCAGGCGTCACGTCAGGATGGGGCAGCTGCTGTAAGCTACTAAACTCTAAACTAAATGAGATTGACAGGTCAGAGTGCGGAAAGCGGGGTTTGCGTTCGGAAATTTGGCGCGTTTTTTGAATTGAAAGCTTAAACTTCTGTACTCTGAATTATGTGATGAAAAGCCGTATAAACTGCGTATACTACATGAGTTAATTATCATTTCGAGACTGCGCAGCTCATACAATTAAAATAGAACTTCACTTCAGGTAAGTTCGTTTAATTTCTAATAAAAATGTCGTAAATTCAGCAATAAAATTATTGAAAATTACTTTGCAGGATGTAATCATACACTGTACATAATGGAGAATAAGTGAAATTACAAACAAGAATGCATAAGAAGTTTAAAACGAAAGGACTAGAGCTTCCAATCCCTGGTTTTTTGTATATTAAAAAAATACTGGAATTGGAAACCCTGCCGAGGATTTGAGTTTGAAATTTTATTATCGCTCATGATGCACATACACCTTATTACTTACATTGCCGAGAAAAAATACGGTTTAAAAATACGTTTTCCATATTAATAAAATATCTAGTGCACTATAATCTCCATGTAAACTATACGTGATACCTATGTATGTGATACATACCTACTATGTCTATAACTACTACTAAATACCACACATAGGTACTACTACTACATATATGTCCAAACAAATGTGACGAAAGTAAAATTAAATGTAACGTACACCTATTTCAACTCGCGCATATTACTCGTCAATTTGTTGACCGAAGTGTAGCAGCAACATTAATCGAATGGCCGTTCCACTAATTATTAAATGACCAACAGGGAATACCGAATTGCTCTGAAAGCATAATGCGTCGCTAGCTCGACAGCGCAACCGCACCGAATTATAGCATATTTTCACAACATAAGATATCAAGCACCACATTATGCTCTGATCCAACTCGAAAAGGTAGTACTCGAACTCTATTACTCCGCTTTAAAATCGCTTAAGCGTGAAAGGGACGAGGATAGATCTCATGGACGTTGAAATAGAATAGGACCTTTGTAGGTACATGAAATTGGCAGCTATTGGCTTTAATGAGGCTATAAATGAAAACAGCCTGTAATTTATAGAGGATTTCGGAACATATTGAACGTGGCGCTTTATAGTGAACCTGGATATATTAGACAGGAGCACATAAAATTCGATGTTTTGTTTAGAAATTATGCAAAATTCCGGTCAATTGTAGATCAGCTGCAGCAAGTAGATAGTTGAATCGATCGTAGATTATGTGAAAGTTTGGGAAGATAGAGATACCTATTTGGATGTTTATAACTCGTATAAACGGTTAAACGGATGTGATTACCACATGGTGCGCGCTTAGATCTTGTCCTATAGGTATATACATAATTACACTAACATCATCAATACCAATATTAATCGAAAAAAAATCTCAATCTACGTTTTAATTTTAAGTCCTTCAAGGTTGGTTTTTGTTTTTCAAGTGTCCTTCTGTTTCAAAAGGGTCTTGTGATGTTTCCCAAGCACACTCAGGCTGCCGGAATTAAGGACGACACAAGCAAACTTGTAATTTCACATTTTTTATACAATACAATACATGTACTCTTTATTGCTCACATCACAAAAGATACATAAGAAATACAACTCAAGAAATTACAATTAGAGGTAAACAACAGGCGATCTTATCCAATAACATAACACATTTATTTCATTTTTTTATAATCTAAAACTATCTATAAAACTAAAATTAATAATAAGTAAAACTAAAAGGGTTCTGAACCGATTGTACCGTTCCGGAAGGTGCCTGGCTCAAAGGTCCCTAGAATACCTACTAGTGGAGTTGCCGCGCTGTATCGCCAGAGAGATCCTGTGAGCCAAGTTCTCGCCGGAACGGGGGTCCACGCCTCGGTCTCTCCGCCGCGACAAACTCCTTAGCCTCGGCGCACCATGGCCCACCAGTCTCTACGGCAGCCGGGACGAACTCGTACACTGACAACCTTTGGGTAGAAGAGCTTATAATATAGTTATATTTTCTTACTCTTTAACATACCTGTTTTGTCCGCAGTGACACTGAAGCAGGACCCGGTGATAACGGGCGTGCCGAGCTTCGCACAGCTGGCTGATGAGGTCCTGCTCAACTGCTCCACGGGACCCGCCATGCCTCCCGCCAACATCCAGTGGTTCGTCGACGGAAAACCGGAGATTGTAAGTTGAAATTAAATTTATTCGGTAACATGGTTATTCAGTATACAGACAGTGATGGTACCTCTTGATAAGTAAGTTTTCAAGAAATGGCTCGTTGCGACCACATACATGAATAACAACCAAATATAGGTAAGAGCCGTCTCGCGGAACCATCACGCTTCGGTATACTTATTACTTTTAGGCTTTCGATTAAAAAGAAGTACATTTTAATCGGACCATCCGTTTGGGAGCTACGATGCCACAAACAGATACACATGTTAAAATTATAACACCCCTCTTTGTTGTCAAGGGTAAAAAAAAAGAAAAAATTGAATGAATGAGGAGAGACCGTGAGAAAGAGGAGAGGTGCTGAGAATAAATATTTTAACACACACAGGTCTCGCCATGGGAAGGCAACACAGAGGTGACGGTGGCCAACGAGGAGGGCCTGCGGATGAGCTGGCGGCCGCTGCGGCTGGTGGTGAGCACGCCCAGGGCCGTGGCGGTGCGCTGCGAGGCGAGGCAGCCCGTGCGGCCGCCCTACGTGCGGGCCACCAACGTCAGCTTCGCTGTGGCAAGGTCACCGCATCTGTCCAAGTTTATCTCTTCGGGTAGGTGTCTGGATTTTTTTTATGAAATGAACTTTATTTTGCAATTAGGCCATAAGGGCACCTTTACATGTCTGAGTCTACCTTTCACAAGAGGAGACTGCTGTTAAGACGAAACGCCGAAAGAAACTCAACAGTTAGTATTTTTTTCAGAAAGGATACTTAACTATTACAGTAATGTAAACTAACTTTTTACCTATTTTAAGAATTCAGAGCTGATCTGATGATGGAGATGGAGTATGCCCATAGATTTCACTTTTTAGGGTTCCGTACCTCAAAAGGAAAAACGGAACCCTTATAAAATCACTTTATTGTCCGTCCGTCCGTCCGTCTGTCATGACTCTATCTCGGGAATGCGTGAAGGTATCGAGTTGAAGGTAAAACCGATACGGCCGTTTATGCCGCAAAAAAAACATATATTTCGACACTCTCGAGGGTATCAAAATTAATAGGGTATTTTCCATTCATCTCGAAATATGAAACTTGACAAGTAATACCGTCTTATACTAAAAGTAAGTGTAGGGAAAAATCTGAAAACAATAGTCTTATTTGTAATGAAATAAAAAAAATAGTGTCTATTTAAACTAGGTACGTAATAAAACCATTTTCCAACGGTATAGTTTTTGTTGCTCAATACATTTTATCTTTTCGTTAGAGCAATATGCAGTGCTTTTGTAGTTCGTAAGGAACCCTCGGTATGTGAGTCCAACTTGCACTTGACCGGCCTTTTTACATAGGCCCGTCTCTTTTGAACTGTTGGCTGGTGTACAGTGAGATAAAAGTATGAAGACTGATCAATTTTACCGACAAAATGATGCCGAAATTCCTTCGAGGCGAAAATCATTATTAATATTGCTGCAAACAATAGCATTTATTCTCAGTCTCATTTTAAACTTCTGAAATTTAAATACACGTTCAGCAAAGTTGTAAACGACTATAAAACTGAGTAACTCTGAAATCCGGGCCTGTAGCCAAATTATTTGATATACGATCCCATTGTAACGCAGAGTAGTGATGTAAAAAGCTGTTTTTCGAATAAATCTCCCCGCAAATTCAGTATCCGAGTAAATCTATCATAATTCATTCCCGCCCCGTTCCGGTCGTTGTTCCGCGCCATCTGTCTGTCCGTCTGTGCTCAATTATCATCTCACAACAATCAATCACCGTGAGCGGCTCCAGCCGAAGTTTTTGACCGAGTGCCAGAATTAAATAAGGTTCTTTTATTTACTTTTGTATTGGATTTTCGTGGGAATGATTGGAAACGGAAAGATTAGGGAAGTTAATTCTGTTAGTAGGCATGTACGTAATGTTAAGATTTCGGTATACCAGGAGTCATTGGAAGAAAAATCTCCTCTACGTGTACCAATTCCTTATTTATTACATAATTGTAAAGGTTCAGTATAGTTAAAGTATGTACAAAAGTAATATTATTAAAACTATCGTGAGGCATCTTTGATAATTATAAAAACGGTTTTATTTATCTACAAAAGTCTTTAAAGTCGTATATCGCTCGATACGTGTTTCTAATCGGTCGATGGATTGGCTCTGCTAATGAAGAATCGCGAACCGATTCGAAACATGTTGAGCGATATTTGACTTTTACGACGTGAGTAAACCCATTTCGTAGACATTTTAATATGTCTGAGACTCACGGTAGTTTTTTAAGTATAATTTACGAGAAACCAACTTACTGTTGAGTTTCTTTCAGCTTTCTTCTCAACAGCAGTCTCCTCTTGTGAAATGCCCGTCAAATCAGTTTTAGACTTGTAAAAGTGCTGTTAATGTGGTGTATTTACAGAATTAACTTCATGATTTTGATTTGGCATTAAATGCCGGCCGATCTCACGATTAGCTCAGGATCGTTCCACAGGTATTGAGCTCACATGACTCATATATCTTCATTTAATATTCATTATATTTATTTAATATTAAGCGGTTTACACACACGTAAAATTGTCAGGAATGGCCCGACATGTCAGCGGTGCGGCTTCGTCACTCCATTATGATATAACTATTATTTATTTATTTATTTTTTATTATAACCATAACACTAACGTGTCTGTTTGTCAACAGGCTCGAGCACTGCGCAAGCGGCGCTGGCGCTGCTGGCCGGGGCCTCGCTGCATGTATTGTGTAAAAGTGCCTTGACTGACGTATAGCAACTAATGTAAATGAGCCGTTACGGGCAAAGGTTGGCCGCAGCTTTTTCATTCACTAATGGATTTCTAAACAAAAGTATCAACTTAATGAGTCATAGCTAAGAATACACTCGATCAACTTCAAACAGAAAAACAACTACCTAATCGAAATCGGAACATCCGATTAGTAACTATTATTTAACACAGATTACACATAAATCCAATTTATAATAGCTCTCTTTTTTAATTTGGAACTTTAGATTCGGGCGATCAAAATTGTATTTTTATGTAAAATTTATAAATAAGCATCGTATCATTGCTGTTTCACTTTTAAATAAACTGTGATACGTTTTAATTTATTTTACACTACATTACGATTACAACACATTGGAAAATAAACTGTAATAAAGAATGTTGCGTTATTCGACCCTATAGAAAATTTAATTACGCGTACACACTGAGAATTAAGTGTAATATTACATTTATTTATAAATCAGTGAAAAGGTTCCAAACCACTGCCTCTGCGCGTAGTTTCGGCCACTGACCCGCCCCGCCGCTAATTATAATTACGTTGTGACAACCCTTATTCGCCGGATCAGGGATCGCAAACAATAGGTGCAGAACAATAGAGATTAAAAGATTTTCTCTAATTAAGCGCATTACGTTTCATAGAATTTAACGTGACTTACTAAAGGATATTAACTCAATTAATTTACTTACTTAATTCCAAGAAGCAGGGACAAAGTAAAGTAAATAACAACAATCGATATTCAGCGGTTTCATTTATTATTCAAGTCTTTCTCTGAAACCCTGAACTTCAGAGAAAATTATAAATAAAGAATAACCTACCTACTTTATTGGATCGGAGGTTTTAGGAGACAAGCTGTGTTGAGAAGTGGATGATTAGGGTTTGGGCTGCGGGAAGGGTTGTGCAGTAAGAGGGCACCAAAAAATTTTTTTGTTTGATTTGTTGTGTGCAACACCGTATCACCATATAGATAAATAAGATATTACAAAAGTATTTTCTTTAAATTTGATCTTTGCACTATCTACAACAGTGTGCACCAAAATATTTACCTCCTAAAACACATATTTGGTTTATTCTTTTTCATAGACAAAAATTTCATAGAATTTTCATTTAATCGAAATAATTTTTTTCTGAAACCATAATATATTTTGGAATGTTATAACACAAATCTAACCTAACCTAACCTAATCTATAGGTTGACATTTTTAAAATTTCTGAAAGTGTATGACTCCCGAGGATTATTTTGTCTATGAAATGAAAATTCTATGAAATGAAGCAGTTTTTTATTTGAAAAAAAAAAATAAACAGCATAAGCAAAAAGCTATGTATTGAAGTCAGGTGAGATTATTGGCTTTTGTTATTGTAGAAGCTGCGGCTGAGCCTGTGTCCGTGTGCGACAAAACAGTGCTGCATTGTGGGTTTGTTTGAATATTGATTGATGCACTATTTCAAATCCAGTTGATTCGATATTACTGAGTGACGTTTGATAATGTCTCATCCATGAATGTTGTTATTAAAATTTTAGCTGGTATGGTCAGCACCAAAATAAGCTGTCAATTTTACTCCTGGATTAGGTCAAATTGCATGCTAAAATTGTGAGCTAATTTTGGTGCAAACTGTACAATGTAGAGATCTTTAAGAGGAGACAAGCTCTAAGAGGGTGATTCCACTGCCGCAGCGGAACTAAGACGTGTGGAAACGACCAATTCGCTTTTGTGGGTGGTCGATTCGGCAGGTATCCGTTTCGCA
Organism: Apotomis turbidana; assembly: GCA_905147355.2. Taxonomy (NCBI): domain Eukaryota; kingdom Metazoa; phylum Arthropoda; class Insecta; order Lepidoptera; family Tortricidae; genus Apotomis; species Apotomis turbidana. Next base: position 26,411,434 of record LR990291.1, on the reverse strand, counting down.
CCGCGACAGTGAAAACGCAACCAACGAAGTAAGCAACACGCGCGTGGTCGTGGCTCTAGCACAACTGTCATAGGTACGCGACTGTTTCGTGCGCGAGATGATTACCCATCTCCTTCTGTGCAGTAATGTGAGAGAGCGACGGGCGGCACCTCCAGCACAGTTGTGAAACGCGACTCGTCTCGCGCGAGATATGGTTGTCTATCTCATTGCTTCAATACAGTGTGAAGAAGACAGTTAAAGCTTTCGACAAGCCAAGTCGCGGCTAGTTGTGCCGGCGTTGCAAATGTCGATATGTCGATATGGCTTACTTTCAGGCATGTGTGTGTCACCGTTAATATATTGTAAGTCGCTCAAAATGTTAGTTCGGTTAAATTGTCGGATGAATCGATTTTTATTGCAAGAAATGACCCATACGGGAGAAAATAATTTTCTTACAAATAGAAAAAAATGTGATGTAAACTAATACTATGCAGTACTGCCGTGGTCTATTATAATTTTGAATAAGAAAATATATGATAAAATCAATTTACTATTTGAATATAGGAAGCACTGAATTTGAATGTTCTAGGTCACATAAATTTGTAATTATTTACATATGTTGGGGAGCTAACTAACGTGTCTAAATTAAATAAATGTATTGTAAAGTCTAAAAACTACGTGTAAATTGTTGTTAAATTACTTCGACGCTTCTTACAATGTTTTATATTATTGTTACTAGCGATTTGTTTTAATGCCACTATATTTAATTGATAAGTTTAGTTTTAGCAAATATACTTTGCGTTCATAATAGCTCATCTACAGCCAAGAATAACACACCGCGGCTCCACATTGCTCGCGAAGTTGAGCGAAGTCGGCACTTCGCTGTGGAAACCTATACCTCGGCCAACTTCGCCTTGGCCATTGCAGAATAATGTAAGCATTTCTAGGTTGTTTTCATTACTGATAAGTATTCCCCTGTGACGAAGTAAACTATGCTCTATAACAATTACAAGCTTCTGTACGCAGTAATTCAATAGAAAGAATTCAATAGCGAGAATCAAATCGATAGAAAGAATAACTAATCTATAATAATATAGCAAAACTAATATACTTGTAGGTCAGAAAAAGTATGAAAACGCCAAGCATATGTTATTTCGTGACACTGTCGACATTTTTGTATGGAACAACTTGTTTTTGTAAATTGTATAAATATTATGGTTGCTGATTTTCAATCTTTCTTCGTAGCTTATAACTTTTAGTAAATACAGTCTATGAGTCTTTTTAATTAAAAGCATTTGTTATTATTTTATCTTTTTTTTAGGATGATACGCATTTGGTTAGCTATATGGCAACACAATAGAGTAATGTTACCTGAGAAGAAAAGTTTATCTACGAAAAGCTCTATTAAAAGATGGCGTTTCTATCACTCGTCTTTGCTGATACACCACAAAGGAGATATCGAAGCAGATAACAGTTACAAAAACGCTATAGGATGGCAAGTACAAATTAAATAAGTAACCTATTACTTCTCGTTCGTGTAAAAAAAGACTATGAATGGACAAAAATAATTTTCTAACACTAGAACGTTCAACTTAAGTTTTACCACTTAATTCGAATGTTTTTTTTTTTATAAATTTATTACTTAAGTTTAGTTTCGCGGATATCGAATAACCTCACCAATATTGAATACAACTAGGTTAAATTCTGATAAAACGCTTACCAGTAGCCAGTGGCAGCGTAACTAAAGTTTAAATCAAAAGCAAATTTATTACTCGATCCGGCGCTCGATCGAGTTGCGAACTATGAAAAAGCAACACTAACTCGCCAAAGCTGGGCTTTAAATTTTCCCGGGGTAATTAAAACGTGTGAAAATGTGAGTTCGGCGAAATAACATTTGGAAAGTACCGGGTTTATATGATTTAAAGCGACAGTCGAACAACAAATAAAGAGTAGTTTAGATAAAACGGGGCAACTTGCGGTAGGTGCGTCCGTCTGAAGCCAAACATTGGGGGGAAATTGGAGTGTTAAGCTAACATTTCACTGGAACTGCTTCGTTGAAACGTTGCTAAGTTCACGTTTGGTCGAAGTTTGGTCGGCTAATAATCTCCGGTCATAAACTAAAATGTATGAAGTAAGTGCTGTTAAATAATATCTCCCTGAAAGAAAACACTAACGGTCCGACCATGACTTCGCGCGACCAGCGGGCGTCGAGCGGCTGCCATAGGTGGGAGCGGAAGGTCCGAGCGCGGCGTCTCGCTTACTCCTATGGCCGCAGCTCGTCGCGGTCCGCAGGACCGTAAGGAAAAACATGAAATTCTAGATTTTTGATATCAATAATAAATAAAATAAATAAATAATAAATATCATGGGACAATCATTTCATTACACAAATCGACCTAGTCCCAAACTAAGCAAAGCTTGTACTATGGGTACTAGACGACGATATACATAATATATAAATACATACAATATAGATAACAGCCATGACCCAAGAACAAATATTCGAGTTCATCACACAAATATTTAAATATCCTAGATACATGCCGAGATTTAAGAAAAGGAATCACTATAATTCTGGATATTTCAGCTATTCTGAATATAACGGGGAGGTAGCTAATTGAGATAAACGACATATTATGTTATACAAATTCTCTGAGGTTTGATCGTAAACGGAAACATAATAGTAGACTGTATTTACTAAATCCTTCTGTCAAGCCAAATCTATACTCGATATTATAATATACGTGTAAATACTTACTAAATATAAGTAATTAAAATGTCTGAATTATTGTAAATTGAAGTTTTCTGTCCTATTTATTTTTTGTCTTGGGGAGAAGAGAGATTTGTGAATGTTTTAGGTAGGTAAGTATATTATAATTAAACAGAACAATTAAAATATGGTTAAAACCGGTTAATTGAAATATTATTTAGTTATGTCTGTGTCTTGAATTGTGGTTTGACCGTAAACGTTGTCAAAGAGTTCATGGAACTAATTACATTTGCATTGTATATTTTCGTCAATTATGAGCAAGATGCGGCGGTACCTTCATCGAGCGCGCAAAAAATCAAATAAGAATACGCTTTGACATTGACAGTTTGCAATTATGCACTAATTGTAATATAATGTGCACTGAAATTGGAATTGGATAACTGACAATATCTACGTTTTAACATAGTTAGATGCCTGGACAACCTTTAGGAGCTGGCAACTATGTTTAACGTCTTGACTCCCAAATCATTTTGTTTTGAAGTATTTTTTGGCAAACCAAGAAGTGTCAGGGTTTTCCTGAGCTCAAAAAATAAACCAGCAGTCACTAGGAAATGTCTGTACCTACGAGTACTATGATTAAAACGCCCAAAATACCTAAATGAGTCTTATTTGCCATGGTCTAGATATTTAGGAGCCCTGCGTCTCTCTGATCTCCCCAGGTGTCCCGTTTTGTGTCCCTAGATTACTTTTGTCGTGATCATTCACTGTCGAGTCAATTTGGAGCACTATCAAATGTTCTGTGATACATGTTTATTAGTTCGTTACGTGGTGTATGATATTGTACCTATAATTTGTCATTGGGTGTCTCTTGATGGCGATAATAAACGTACTTAAACGAACTTTGTTTTTTCTTATCCCATTTAATAATCTGACTTTATTATATACTTTACGAGTCCATGTTGACTAGACTAGAACCAAACCAGTGGGCAGTCACCTAACAAGCCAACGAGTAGGTATGGAACGAAAATATTTTAGCGTCATTCTTTAAGAAAGAAACGTCTATCTAGCTTCATCAATGAAACATTGACGTTATCATTGTTGTTAAGTTGAGAATGGTCAACATTAGTAACGCCGTCTAATGATCCAATTATCTTGTTTCATATTTAAGGAAGCACGCTATTATTTTCATAGTCTGATACAGACATAATAATCTTCGTAAATGAAATAATACATTGAATACATCAATCAGTAGAAAATGGAAGCCAGGAAGCAACCCTACAAAGTACTTTCATAAAATATTCTCAAATTAATGTTGACGATGAAAAACTATATACCTAACATAGAAAATGCAATGTTTCATAGAAAACAAAACAGCGATCGAGTCAACATGGCTCAAAATACTGGCTCAATTATCATTTATCAGCTAAGGCAAAATCACTTTCATAGACACTTTAAAAACCAGTTATAACCAGATTTTGGTTGATTGAAATCTGTTATTTGCATCACAATAACTAGATTTGACGCTCCGTATACTACACATCATTACCATTAGTCAGATGGTTGGGAGATGGCTGAAAAAAGAGGTTTTCTCTACTCTCAAAAGTTGAGCTTAAAGCCATTTTTTGCTTTAAAAAATATTCGCACATGAAGTAAGTTTGGATGAATTCTATTCATCAGAGGTCGGAAAGTGCGCAGAATGGAACAATGGAATTGTTCGGGCTCGGCGAAAATAAGGCGAACCCTGTTGACTCAGACGCTCTTGATTGAACGAATGATGCTAATTTGAAACTTATCTTTTTAGAGTTAAATTAGACGAACATGCTCCTTTAAAGGCAAGGGATCGGGTACTACCTTAATTGTGGCTATTTGTTAGTTAAGTTAGGGCTCAACAAATGCAGCAAAAAAACGCTTGTATATTTTGATTGCGTTGACTTAAAAGTTAATTTTTTTCACGGATCCAAGGGGCAGCAGCCCTAAAATATTTGCATATTAATTTTAGATTAATACCTCCCTGCTGGCCACGCCAGTTTGATACTCTATCTTGTGAAAAAGGTCGTGACAGACGGATAGAGAGACAACAAAGTGATTCTAAGAATAAAGGTCCCGTTATTGCCGATTGAGACAATAATAATAGGCATTCAGGGATTTAGGTATTTTTACCCTAGCTCTACACTTCTCGTTTAGTTGACCGAAGTTGGCCGAGGCGAATTTATTTGGCCGAAGTACGGGTTTCCGTAGCGAAGTGCCTACCACACTATCAACTTCGTCCATCTACGGTCGACTACGCGAGAAGTTTAGTGCTACATAGGCCCTTTTGTGTACTATTGGTAGAAGAGTAAAAAACAGTTGTAATGTACCCAAAGCGAGCATAATACCCGCCGCTGCCGCGGGGTGAGGTCCTAGTAATGAATGTGTTAAAGCAGCTTGAATAGCAACAATTTATATACCTAAATATCAGCCATATCACGGACGTACATACATACGACGTAATATTGCTGATACATCGCTCAAATGGCTATAAATCAATCTCGAATCGAATTAGATTTGACCCGAAGCAAGTGTACTCGTATTTGAATCATTACTGAGTAACCCGGATTAAATTCGCTTCCTGACCATCAAGGACGGTTCTGAACGGACTTACGTCATGGTCGAGCCCGGACATGTTGTCTCCGTCGTCTGAGCGCCGCCGTCCCTCGAGATGGACCGAAATGCTCGCTCAGTGAAATATAACTCAGTAAGCTAACCGTTTATAATATGAACATTTGTCTATTTTCATATTCATGCTCGGTGTGATATCTGAAGCGAAATAATCCGAATGAATGAATGAATGAATGAATGAATGATTTTTTTATTTGCAAGAACATAGTAGGGACATTAGATGATGTAGTAAACAGTAAGTGCTACCGTAGAGGCATGCAAACTATACTACGATACTATTGAATTTACAGAAACATAATAATAATAATAATAATACAATTGCTATTCTAGTTACATAATAATTATTAATATTAACATAATTGATATTCTTGTGACAATAGCAATTTTATATTAATTGTTGCCAGACAAAAAATCTTACAGAGTAGAAGCAATTAGATATAGAAGCCATTTATGAAGAGCTCCTGTAAGTAGTTTAGGATGATATTCTCTTATTTGCTTAGGTAATTTATTGTAAATCTGTACCGACACACATGGAGCATTGTTTTTAAACATATTAAATTTAGCACTTGGCAAGTGTATTTTGTCTCTAAGTATGTCTAGTTGATCTGGGGTAACGACTACTATGCGTATCAAAATATTCAGGGTGTTCTCTTACAAATATAGACGCTTGTTTTATAATACATGCAGGGTAGAGGTAGTATATTAGTGGCAATAAATAAGGGTCTGCAAGGTTCTAGGTAGTGAGCATTACATACAGCTCTTATACATTTTTTTGCACCATGAATGCCTTATTTATTTATTTATTTATTATTTGAAAAACAGGTTACATGACATTACAGTTTACACCAATGCGTCATGAACCGAACAATGTTTATTACGACGGCGACACGGCGTGGCCCCGTTGTTCCGACATCTCAGGTGTTGGATTTGGTAGGTTGCCCCGGAACCGACGAACTTATGGACATCAACAGAGTTGCCCCAAATCAGCAGTCCGTAGCTCAGCACGGAAGAGGCGTAGCCGTGATAAGCTGCTAGAGCTACGTCTTTAGATGAGGTGCTGCGAAGAAGTAAAGTTACAGATATGTTATAATTAAAGCCAAATAATTAAAATTTTGTAGGTGGAAATGGCAGGTTAAATATATGTGATCAAAATAGTGCAGACTGCAGACATATTCTTGAGTGGAGACCAACCGTCAGCAAGCAAAGCAGCAGATATCCTCAGACTAAAGGGACTGCTGATGTTCATATTATTATAGTAGTTGCTAGCAGCTGAAATAGACTGTTTGAAGATCGTTCTCCACGGTGGACATTTTGAGATGACCGGTAATAGTCTGAAACCAGGTACAAGATTACGACTACACAAGAAACTAAGATTTGCTGCAAATAGGTAATTCCCTGTGTAATCATGTGGGATAGATAGATTAGTTAAGGACACTACTATACACTATTATAATATGCGGTCAATTAGGGTATTTGACTTACTATATCAGACGCAAGAATGTTTGTAAAAAAAAGTTGTGTGAAAGAAACCAAATTATAGTAGTAGGTACTTTTAGATATAATTAATAATATGTTTCCCAAAAATTATTCTCGAGGTGAGCCTGATACCCTCACTAACTTAAGTCGAGTCACGGCAACGTTATACTGCGCCAAAACGTGCTATATCGTGTGGAGTGAGTGGCGGCTGCCGCTGCCCGAAGTGCAGGCCGCTTGGGAGCCGAGTTTCTGCACTGCTGTCTCAAATGTTAAAGCACTCTCACTCAACTCTACAGTCTACGAATATACGCTGTTAAATCTGGATTAACGCTGTTAGAATTGCGAGATGATATTAGTGTGACGCGCTGTGTAAGGAAGCAGTCAGCCCCTAGCTGTGCTGTTAGCTCACAGATGGCATCACTTTAACTTTTAATCTAGCATTTAGAATTAAAGCAACCAGGACAATAAAATAAATTTTTACATAGTTTCACTATGAAACAATATTTTCACGCCATATTTTCATACATTTCGCCTTCGTTCTGTCTACTCACGCCTGATTCATGCATTTACTGAAACTTACTTTGTTTATGTACTTTTACATCATCCTGGCCAAGGCACGATATAAAACTTTAGATAAACCACGGGCGGTAATGCGCAAAGCCCCAGGTCACATATTTATAAAAACACCTGTGATCTGAGACGTTCACAAATTAACCACCCGTATGTAATTTACTATTATGTCTTCGTGTACCTTGACAATTTATTAATATAAGAAATGACAACAACCCTCAACGTCAATCAGAGCGTAACGAACATAATACATCAACCGTAAACGCTTAACGTAAAAATATAAAAACGACGCTAGAATTGCAAAAATAAATTTCCGACACACAAAAAGAAACGTTAAATCACATTCTCGAAATAAGGAAGCTTTTATACGAAATGCACAAACATCCCCGACAACACACTATTGTGTCGCGAATGACGGAGCCGGCCGCGGCCGGGAATGGGCACGTCGTTCACGGGTCGCGGGGCTCGAATGGAACGCTTTTTATGCTCTTCGTACTTGATGCTGTCCTAGTACCTGCGATATAAAAATGCTTTAAGCATCTGGACATATTTAGGTGAATATTGCAGTTGAACAGATAATGTTGCAAAATTACTTCTGTCAGTAAGTACAGGCTGTATCATCGATGTAAAAAGTGTACTTAGTAGAGCATATTTATCACATTGCACTGATAAACGATGGTATAAAAGTTCTGGAATGGAGACCGCGTAACGAGAGACGCGTGATTCAGCCTCCCATAAAATAGACATAAGCGAGATTTAGATTGTACAAGGCGTGCGACAATTCGTTTTGAAATTCTTTGGGAAATATTGATGTTTAGTAGTAAACGTTTATGGTCAAAATGACGTTGCTGTTCATTAAATACGTGAAGCAACAGGAAAAAATGTTTTGATGACTTGTATTTACTTCAGTATCACCTAAAGCCTGTAGAAACGCGTGCAAAAGAGACCTTGTCGGTTCGGTAACTTCAGCACATTTTATTGCCCTGAGGAACCTTTAATTTGACTTGATAGGAAATACTCACGACTGGAGTTGTTCCAGTCAAGGGCAATTCGCGTTATAGAAACGAAGCAAGACATTCCATGGAAATGGATAGTATAGTGACAAACGTATGAAAAAAGTCGCAAGATCTGAATATCCGATGGACCTGGAACGAGGATGGTGGGTATCATTGTGCATACCGTTGTAGTATTCTCATTTCAGCAGTGACTACTAATTAGATGAATTCAAGCGCGAAATGAAACCTATTATGAATTGAATGAATGTCTATGAACATCAAATTAAACGTTAGGATAATAATATAGGTAGTAATTAATTATACGAACATTCACTGAATTGCTTTTGAAATATTTCCACGTTCCAGTAACCACTAGCAATATTCTCTCATCATGTCATAAAAGGCGTAACGTCCATGTAACATGAAATAGTTTGTCCTTTTGTGATGCGATGGCAGTTTTAATTACATAACATTACAAGTCCAGAGTCGGTATCGGGCAGTAATAGCGGACGTCATTGTTTAGGATGTTTATTGCTGTACAGCGCTGGCCCAGCCCGTGTGGCAATACAGAACAGCGCAGAAGAATAACTTTAAATAAATAAATAAAATATTAAGGGACAATCTTACGCTACTACTACAGGTAATAGAAGACGCGCGACGATTTACATACTCGTAATATAAATAACATCCATGACCCAGGAACAAATAGTGCTATTACAAACTGCGCCAACCGCGTCGTCAAACTCTGACAATTGAGGCAAATTGCACTGTGTGAGTGGGTGGTATTTGGTATATCAATATTAACAACATTTAATTCACCGAGCGAGCGAAACATCTCGAATGTCGAAATTGTAGATGTCCCGATGTCCTGATGCCCAGATTATCTGGCTGTTCACACCTACAGCACGCATTTCTTAACAGATTCTCGTAAACATTGCAAAAAAATACTGTCAAACTACTTTTTAACTTTCGAACCATTAGAATGTGACCAAATCTCACTTCGCGGTTTTAAAAACAATATATCTGAAATACTATACAACATAAAAATAAACTAATCGTAAACTCTGTATTCAAATAACGTATTATATCGGGAAAAAATATTACATGTCATGTAGTCTGTAGTTTGTTATAAAACGTTTAACTCTGGTCGTTGGTCCCGCTTCTATTAAAATATCAACTCAGAACATGATCGACCTGCCACCAAAAGCAGTCCATCTTGCGTGCACCATGTAATCGCTCGAAAGTAAATCTTATCATGCGATCCTTCCCCTTTTACCTGTCCACCTTGATCTGGACGGTCTCCTCACTATACATTTTCTGGTACGAGATCTTTACCCAAGAAGCTCAAATTGTTCCCAATACAATAATACAATGGACTTCTGTGAATTACATAACTGTGCACTTATAACCACTTATAACTGCATTCTCAAATTCCGCGCCGGCGCGCGCTATTCAGGGCATATCACCTTTTGTGCGATGGTTATGAATTCAACTCGTATCGTACAGAGATTAATCAATGAGCACATCCGTTTGATTGTGGTTTTCCAATCAGCCTTTAACGTGGATTTGTTGTGGATTTAATTTTTGTACTGTGCCTTACGGGATTAATGAAAAAATGGCAAACGTGGGTTGGAATACGATAATAGCTTTCTTTGCTTTTTTACATTGCAATATTAAACATTAATGCTTTGGTAGTGTTTCATTTACGAGTTGCATTACATTTTTAAATTTAGGTAGTTTGTGTTTAAGTTTAAGATTGACCCGATTAAATAGATTGTAAATACCTACTCAAAATATACGGAAATTGGGAATGGATGTGAACAAACGCCATAATATAATGTCGAAATTACGAAGTCTCATCGTGTCTAAATAAATCACTTAATTCGCCTATATTTTGATAAAGGATAAATAAAGGATATTCATAGGATGGGATATTAAGCTGTTTATTCGACTAAAATATGGTAAATAAAAAGAGCAGATCATTTAATGGACTAAGGAAGCAACATTCTATGCGGTATATGTAGTGTTTTTCCTCTATGTATAACTAGATCATAATTATATTCGTTATGTACATTGTATATCGTAGTCATGGTATGGTGAAGCACACGACAGACAACGGCGCGAGCCACAGGTGAGAGCGGACGTGTTAGCTTGCACATTAGTGAGTTGCCAGTATAGTGTTTGCATACAATATGTTTGAGTGAAAACTGTGTCGGCTGGGGTTTAAAACAACATACAGTTGCTGAAAAAATATATCATATTGAAATATTTAAACTTCGAGATTAAATCTGAATATCACGTGATTAAAACATGAATAATATTTTACAGTGAGGCGCAAAATGTCGACGACGTTGTTTTAAATACACTTTGGAAAATAAATATGTCTTATTTGTCAAAAAATAAATGGCAGTTCTCAGGTCAGTAGTTTGTTAAACTTTGGCAACCTTCCTACAAAATACACTAATATGATATATTTTTTCGGCTACTCTGTTCAATGAATACGATAGTATAGCACATAGCACCCTTTAACAGTACAAACGCAATAATTTCTCTAGTGCAGGCTCTGAAAGGCCACTCCGATGTTCGAAATTCGACAGTCGTATAGTGCCGTCCCTCTCAATCTCCTGCCATAGTATATGTGTGAGTGGGAGTAACCATTCTGAACTCGGAGGCCAGTTGGCTGCAATTTCCTTGCATTAGCGGACACACGGCACTCGCTTGTGCTCTGTCCGTCAGAGATAGAAGGTGATAAATAAGGTACAAAGATATCGTTTTTTTTCACAGCTTTTAAGAGAATAGCTAGAACATTATTCGCTAAGATACCAAAGTCTACTTTACGACTGAAAGACAACACATTGAAAATTTAGCGTTAAGCTGTCAAATTAGCGTACCCTCTACTGTTCTCCTCCCTTGGGAAAAATCTGTAAACTTCTTAAAACGAAGCAGCCCTGCTCCAGTATAATTCAGCTGGAGTTTACACCGATTCCAATTTACTTTATTTGCACAATCCCAATTTAATTATAATCAGTTGGTACCTAATTAGATTCATTTGCCAATAATCCCCGAATTTGTGTAAAAACTCTAGTAATTGGATTCGGTCCTGGGTTAACGTATGGACTGTTGCGACGAGAAATTTTTAATTAAACTATGTAAATAAAGTAATTTTGTATCGTAAGTATCGGTACTAATAGCCTCAGTCATCAATTTAAGCTTTAACTTCGTCACACACTTTTGTCATTTACATAATAAAAGTCAATCACTTCAATTTTTATCTAGATTATCTCTTTTATGGATTATCATCAAAAAATTGATAGCTTGGTATAAAAAATAAATAAAAAAAGTATAAAGTATTTACATACGTATTTCGCGAGATCGTCACAAGATTGACGGACTGGAAATGTGGTGCTGGAGACGCATGCTCAGAATCCCGTTGACTTCGCACCGAACCAACGTTTAAATCCTGAAAGAATTCAGCTCAAAAGAGAGATTGTCGTCGGCTGTGAAAATACGAATCCTCAAGTTCTTCGGGCACATCACCCGCAACGAGGACTCCATGGAACGATTGGTGGTGCAAGGGAAAGTCGAGGGCAAAAGATATCGTGGGCGCTCTCTAACGCGATGGACAGACCTCATCAAATCCGTGACACAATGCGGCATAAAGGAGAATTCCCACTCCGCCAAACATAAAGCTATATGGCGGTGCATCACGAGAGAAGCGGTGGAGAAAGAACCGACCTAACCGAGACCACTCTGCCAAGAGTGCACGACCACAAATTTACATATTTATTTACCAAGTACACGTCTATAATATTATCTCCTGTTTTCATGATTGTCATTTAAATACAACAATTTAAATAATTATGAATATCTTTGCGTCGTTTAATATTATTTTATTAAATTACTTATTATTTTTAAAAATATTAACCACAAGATCATAAATATGACTAATAATAACATGAATCCATAATATCTGTTTAAAAAATTTTGCTCAGCGATACCGATTTCAAAACACACTGTAGTAGCTATGCTAACTATATAAATACAAACACACTGTTGACACTGTAGTAGCTATGCTAACTATATAGATACAAAGATCAACACGCAGAGAAGAAATAATTTTCACTCATACGTGGTCCACACTGGGACTCGAACCCGGTGTCTTTGGAATACCGATCCAACGTCTTATCCAGACAGTATAACAATTAGAAAATGTGGATAAAGTTACCCACATAAAAAAAAAACGTTTACACACTGTAGTATATTTTCATATAATAAATTCTGTTCACAAAACTCCGTCGCTATTAGGTACGTTTCCCGCATCAAACAGGCTCTTTGATCGCCCCTTACCGTAAAAGGTCGAATTAAGACAAAAGCCTCACTCGCAGCACTATTACGTAAACATTTTTGAATCTAACTCGGCTACATTATTGAGGAGGCCGAGGAAAGATACCGGAGCCACCGCTAAAGGCTCCATTCATTACTAATTCATCGACTTTAAATAGAATCGAAAACGTGCCAAGTTGGCCGTAACCGCTCCGATGCGAGACGCGAAACGCGAAACGTCATGCAATATTAATATTGGAGAGTATTCTGGAGACTAAGAGTGCAGAAAAAAGCCAAAAAAACTCCAAAACGGTGTACTTTCTTGGACACAACATTTTTTTTTTCAACTGTGTTATTTCTGAACGAAACTTTTAGAGAAACATTTTTAGATTTATTTATCCTGTGTTGAACCCAGTCAGTTTAAATTTATTTTGTGTAGTAAATTTATTTAAGCTATTAAAATTAAAATTAAAATAAAAACGTGTTTACTCACGTCGTAGAAGTCAAATGCCGCTCGACATGTTCTACGACGTCCGAAAACCCGTTTTGTATTTTAATGTGTCTGGGATCACGGTTCTATGTAAAATAATTATTTAAACCAGTTTGTAAAGTAAAGTAGTTTTTGTTAGTAGTAATACAATATTGATATGATAAAAAATAAGTAAGTTTTGTGAAATATTATTTATTAAGACAAAAATATTGCAAAATGCATAACACCAGCAACCATAGCATAATTTTCCGCCCAATGTTTTGTTCTTATCTTATTGGTATCGGTTTCAATATGGTAGTTATATAAAGCGATGGTTGAAGGAAAAAGGCCTACCACAACGATCTCCAGAATGACAGTTCTCGTGTTACAGCCAAGTTGCCACCGCCTCCCGCGATCCTCAAAAGATCGTCAATCCACGTTGTGACCTCCGGCTTTTGAGCCTACGTCTTCAAATGCACTTTTAAGATAACTATATTGCGTAACACACCCCAGAATACGTCGGCAACTTCGCATATGAGGGTACAGGTCCTCGCTGGCCATAAATTTAAAAACACATGCATTATACAACGGTATATCTTATTCTAGCCAAATTCCAGAGCGACATTACGATTTCTGAAGCGCCGCAAACGTGCATGGAAGAGTTTACAGAGAATTCGGCACAAGGTCGTGGCGAGATGTAGTGTGGTCGTTTGGAGAGTTTATGGAGATTCCGTTTTATATACACCCATATTGTTGAATTACTTACTATAACAAAAGTTCAGATACTGTAGTCTTCTTTGTCATCACTCTCCTAGCAGAGTGGTCGTGGCCTAATCAGACAGCGCCATTCTTCCCTCACAGCCACGCGTCTAGTGCTCTCGTGCAGAGGGCAGTTTGTGGCCGATTTGATTTGGTCCGTCCACCTCATGGGAGACCTATCGCGTGGTCTAGTACCATCTTCTTTGTCCTGAACCACCAGGCGCCCCAGGGCCCAAACACTTGACACGTGTCTGAAAAAGTTGAGGATTCGAAATTTCACTATTGAGGATAGGTGCTGTTCTATGTTCAGCTCTTGAAGAATGGACTGGTCGTTGCGAAATTCTGTCCATGATATGCCAAGCATTCTTTTCACTAAATTTTAAGCGCATCTATCTTGTATTTCTCTATCTCTCTTAGAGTCCAAGATAGATGCGACATATAAAGATACTGTAGGTACCTATATTACTGTGCACTGCGGGCGAAGAGAACTAAATCAGTGATGTTATTTCATATCCTTACGTTATGCTGATGTCATGGCGCGCTTGCCTGGTTGTCTCATTCATTCCAGGAGTTACTTGTAGTACTGAGTTTATCGCATCTAGAAAAAATAAAATCTACGATAATAATATATGATAAACGTATTTAAATAAATTATAACGACGTGCGTACATAAAGTAGTGTAGGGAACTGTATATAATTAGGTATAAAAACACTCGTGTGATGCTATTATAAAACAAACCGAAGGCGACGAACGAAACTCGTGCTCATGCATCATGTAACAGTTCCATAAACGAACATTATACTTAAGCAGGCGTCATAAAAATGCCTTAAAATGATTTTAGGCGAAATGCTTGAAGAAGTAGCCCCTCGTGTGTGTCTGCTAAGGATCCTGACCAAGGCGATACTGATACCAAGGCGGTTTATTTTTCATTTATTTTTTTACGGATATACATTTTTTTTATTTTTTTGTGTGCGCGAGCGTGCGTGCTTGTGTGAGTGTACGTGTGCATGCATGCGTGCGTACGAGTGCTTGGAACAATTTTACGATCTTGGAGATTTAAAATTCATTACCTTTACCAATTCGTCACGTTCTAAATTCAGTACACTGCGGTGGCGGTCGAAAAGGTAACTACCGTTTGCCGCATCTATTCACATATGCTGTGTTGTAAAAATGTGTGACATTTATTTTTATCATGCTTACACAAATGTTGACCATCGACGCCATTACAAGGTGGATTTTTGAAATTTCAAGATAAAGTATCCCATTCGCCATGTCATTCGCCATCCGGGATATTAATGGAACTGTTAAATCAGGGCTTCATGATTTTCCTCTTTGACTTCGACCAAAACAACATTGTGCGCATTTGTAAACATTTCATACCAATAGCATTCCCCCCTCATAACCTTTATTTTTGCACCTGAACATAACACAGACTAACATACGTTCACACGTAAACTCGTTACAAAAGCTTTTAATTATTAAAAACAGATAAATCGAGACTAGCACGACAAACCTATAAATCTCTTTAATCCTAATGGTTCTTAACTGTTATATGGTAATCCTAAAGCCGAAGCCACGTCGGTTGCACCATTCATCATTTCTTTGTGACGTCACAACAATTAATGGACCATATCCATCACTGGATGTATTTGTATGGCTATGAGCTGTTCAATTTTTTTTGACTCATTTTTCGTTGACAATCTCGTGTTTTTCCGTACACTGGGGACATTTCTACGAAACCGTCAATATTTTGTTCGTCGTGGGAATTAATTTCAGAAAATTCAAATTTATTCTTCACTAGATTTATCTTACGGCTCTCCACAGAGATGAAAATAAATACTTCTGTTCTAATAAAGGTTGATGTTATTTGGAACCTATAGTTTGATTTTTCTTTGCCAAGAAATCTGTTAGCTAATCATGAGTAATTATAATATAAGAGTAGTAGCTAGTAGTCACTTTAAACAAGAAATAAAATTTTACTTTTACCAAGTCGCGACCAAATTCAAATTATAGTAAAACGTAGATAAAAAATCCAACCGTCCTATTCGGCCATCTCACGTCCAAAACACCTAATTCAATACACCTAGGCATAAACGCGTCCATCCTACGAGAACATTCTTGAAGGCTGCCTCCTTCGCGATATAATTTCCAAAACAAACACCGCCCTTTGAGACTATGTGTTAAAAGGAAAAATGTGTCACACGCCACAAAAGGTTACGTTATTATCCCAAAGCTTTGTGTCTGAGATAAAATATACATATAAATATCGGACCCAGATTTTCTTGGAACTATTAAATAACCGTCGAATATAACGCGCGGAAGAGGGACATACATTTTATTTATTGCGAGCCTTTTTTGAACCTGCCGTTTCGGATCAGGCAAGAAGTTAAACATTTGGATATTCCTTAAGGAAGTTTCATAAATTGTTATTTATACCATGTTAAATATTCACTAGACGGGATAACGACTCCATAGAGTAGTTGGACGTACAGGTAAAAATGGAATTAACCAGATCGCACGGCAGGTCCCTTATGTGTTACTGTTCTGTTACTGACCAGATAAGATCAGTGACAGGAAACTGCGTATCTGACTGCGCCAGACAGTCTGCCTACAGGGAGAGATGGCGGGAGATCGCGCGGAGAGCTGTGTCTGCCTCTATGTGCATGTCTAAATGTGACCACGACCGCTCTGCCAAGAGCAAAACGATGGAGAAGAAGAGGAAATTTTTATTCTTAGTGTCACTAAAATGAGTAGGTATGTATGCTGCGCTGAAAGTAAAATTCTCTCTACAACAATAAAATACTCGTAAAGTAATGTTTTATACCTAAATAAATGGCTTCGGCTCCGCTTTGAAATAAGATTTCTGCGAGTCTACTCATTAATGTTTTCATAATAAATTAGCGATCTAAGGAAGATTTCAGCATACGACATGGGTGATTATGGAGGCATCAAATATTTAGGTATTTAATATAGCTACGTGGAACGAGATTGATTAAAAAGTTCAAATTTGTTATGAATGCTCTTTTGTGTAATACTTAATCAAAAACGTTTAATATAGTTAAGTACTTTTAACGATTATTTGCGTTTTTTTCTGTCCTAATGAAACGGTCTCAGTTTTTACAGTTTTAACGAAAACTATGAAATTATAAGTAACTGTATTTGCATATCATTAGTCGCATATTATTTGTAAATAAAGAAATTGAATTGAATTAACACGTTCACTACGGCATCGGGTCGAATATATCCGATGAAGAACTTTCCTCCGGTGCGGGGGAGAAATTGCTGTTCCTACCGCTGGTGCGGGACAAATATCTCAGAAATTTGCAGGAGTAGAAAAGGGACAGTTAGTGTTTTATCTATGTTTTTTCGAATATAGGCGGTTTACGTAATAAAAACTCATCGGATCTTTTCGACCCCATGACGACCAGAGAGAAACTGTTTTCATCTAGTACGGCTACCGGGTCTTAAGGATCCGATGCCCGGTGACCCGATAGCCGTACTGAATGAAAGTCTAGTTGAGCCAGTGACGTCCAAGTGTGTGGGTGGTTATTAATAAAATTACAGTGATTTACGAGTAATACGTGATAAGGTGAATTATCGATCATGAAGCGGTCGCGGAAAATGTTATTTAAGTGTGACAAAAATGAAAATGGACATGAAACTGTGTTAAAGAAAAAGGAGGATGTGGACGTGCCAGAAATATTATAATTGGTAAGCGAAATATTGGCATTAATAATGTTTATACAAGCCCATCGACTGACCAGACACTCCAAATACTACAAAATATTAAAAGTAATTCAAAATGTTATGTATCTGATAAGTCTTAGTTAGCCTATTAAAATTAATAACTATCGATATCTGTATTTTATTTCTACCCCGACACTAAAAAAATATCGACAATGTTAACATTCAGTGCGGATATCGGGTCTAAAAGATCCGACAGATTGTTCTTTGTTTTGAAATCAAGCCATTAATTGAATCTACCTGCGTTTTGAAGATTGGTTTGGTTGTCTATGTAAGAATATGTTAACATAAATGTATTTGCGTGAATGGCTATAACTACGTACATAATGACAATGAAACAAGAGTATACCCAACGGATATTTTAGACCCGTTAACGCACCACAGTACAGTTACACGTCGGATCTAAAAGACCCCATGTCGTACCTAGGTAAAGTCACAAAAATTCTTTGCCGTAGTGAACGTGTTAACGTCTTCAACCTTTTAAATTTTCCTTTGTATTGTCAACATGAATATAAAAATAAAAACAGAATGATAAATATCAATGGGTCCGTTAAATCACTTAAAACGGTATGAATGTGTGTGTGTGTGTGTGTGTGTGTCCTTGTGTTTTATCAAGCGAGTAGTTTCAAAATTATGACATTCTAAGTATTGTAGCGCGCGCCATGGCTTTAGTTGAATCCGCTAAGTCACGCTCAAGCCCATTTTTTATTTTCAAATGCAGTATAATGTAAGGTGAAAATATAAATTTGGTGATGTTCTTCATCACAAATAATACCAAAAGTTGTATGTATAATATTATTGTAAGTATTCTTTCCTGAAAATCTCTTGGCCAAGTTTTCCAGGTGATGAAACACCCGCTCAACTTGTTTCCGTCAATTATTCCGGCAAACAAAGCTAATATCCGGGCAAGGAATCCATCATCACGAAAGGTCCCCTGTACACCGAACACTGCTGTATACAGGATGATAAAACTTGTGCTTGGCACTCACTCATGCTTCTAAAATAATGAAAAGTATCTTAATATTTGTGTTTTAAGTTATTATTTTTTTCATTTATTACTTATTGTTACTTGTCATAAAAATTAGCTTTTCGTAAGATTTTTATTTTAAAATAAATGCCTCGTCTTTATCCCTACACTAGCATTCAAAGAATAGAGATGTTATCATTTTATTTAACATAGCCAAGTACAGTGCTTACTTCAGGAATTAATTCAATTAATTTATTGTAAATTAACTAACGACGAGTGATATAAATAAAAGTTAGCTTTTGAATTTGGGGTTACCATTATGCAAGCACACATTGGGATCTTAATTATTTGTTTTGTTAGAAAATTAACGACACAGGTTTGGCACCGACTTCAAAAGGTGATTCAAATGTAATTTGTACATGACCGGGTTATTTTCGGCTTTTTTTATTTTTTTTGAAGTCGATACTTTTTGTTAAAAAGAATTTTGGCTTATCATTATTACTCTTAGGTTAAATTTAGACGGCCAAATTGAGGCCATTTAAGATTCTAAATTAAAAAAATCTTGAAGCAAATGGCGGTACCTATGAAATTTTTAGACACTTCGACTAACTTGAAAAAATGTGAATGCTTGCGCATCTCAACTTACCTTAGCAATACCCTCCAATAATTCATTTTAAAAATTGTCTCCTTTCTATTTACCACTAATCTGTTTAAGTAATTCTGATGCAGAATGTTATTAGAATATTTCACATTTATGTTTTTGATGGGATGTATTTTATTTCGATATTTGTTACTCAAGAAACACGGCTGAAACTACGTGGAAACCCTAGTTAAATAAATAATTTTCCTTTTGATTACTTTTTATAACCGTCTTGGTTTTAACAGAAGTTGACGAGCGCGTGATACATAATGTTTCAGTAACATTTCGTAGGCAGTTCGTGGTTGTAACAGATTCTAACAGCGACTTCTTGGAATCACATTACGCGTATTCCTGCCGAGTGAAAAAATCCTTGCGTAACAACCCCCGGCAAAGGACTAAGTCCAATATTAGCCTTACGACTCGATGACACTGTGCAAGTAGACAGGCGAGTTGACACTGTGCACAATAACGACCGTTGCGCGGCTGCGGTATATTCGAAGATGCAAGCATGGTGCAAGTTGTTGCCCAGTGGACTACAAAGTGTCTATCTCGGTTTGGAATCCTGGCAAGGATAAGTGGATGTGTCACAATACGATTATGAGCAGGACAAAGACCAACAGATGGAGCCAGACTGGTATGGCGCCGCGCGTCTATACAAAACAAATGACGATCCTGCATCGCGCTGTTAAGATTTTTCCTGCAATCATTATCATCTCAGAATCATCGTCCATAGCTGAACATAAGCCTCTCAAAGAAATCCACCCTGACCGATCCTATGTTAAGAGCTTTGTTTACGAATAATTTTATTTTTGGGGTGTCTAAAACTGAATAGACACAAACTTTAGTGTATTATGCCTATTTATTTAAACTTCTCCTGCACTCTATGCGAGTATAAAGCGCGAGTGACTCGGCCACGACAGTAACTCGCACTGTGTGACCGAGCTTTCAACCTCGTGGTCGTAATTTCGTTTTCTTTCAGGCCCCGCTAATGTACCGTATACATTATATTTTATTCAGCAGCTCCGTACCTAGTAAATTACTAATACGAGAAGTTGGGAATGTCAGGCGATTTTTTGTGTGATATGTACTCATTTATTATTCATAATTCGCGGCCAAGTTGCTAGGAAAGTATCCGAAGATCTTGATCGATGAATACTCACTAAAAATACATACAATATTATTTTTGATGCCGTTGAAAGCAGATTAAAAGGCGGTGCTGGCGACTGACTGAGATGCCACCTCTTTTGTACATATTTTTATACTTTAGATTTGTATTATATTATTGTATTATAGTTTGGCTAAAAATTGTTGTTGTATCTCATATTCTAATTATATCATTAATATTCTTCATTCAATAGTGTTTCCGTCATACTTTCATATATTTTAAAATTATTGAGTCATACTGCTCACTAACAGATGACGTTACTATTGATGGACACTCTTCAGTGTTAAATTGAGGTGAATAATCCAAAATGCGATGTTCATTTAACTTCCAATTAAAGTAGCCAAGTGATTTATTCTGCACAATAGCGTTAATTCAACAAGTACCCGGAAAACAGACCACTCGAGACAATAAAATAATGTTCCATTATGAAAAGTCTCCTTTGTGTTCCACTCTTTTGTTTTAAATAGTTTCAAACGCAAATGGTTTTTGTTTCGGAGCAATAATAGGACGCTTACTTCGAGGAAAGGCTTAGCTTGGTTGTATCAGAGCGTTTCCATTTTCCGGAGTCCCTGATACTTCCAGAACTTGACGTTTATGGGTTCCTCTCAATCCTGCTCAGAATCGATAGCATTTTCAATGTGAAGAATTAGTGTCCCAAAATTAGTATGGGAATTTTAGTTTCCACTTCATAACGCTCGGGCAAATAAAAACAGTTCAGATTCTAACGTGACGTACTGGAACGGACAAATTTAGGACATTTCTCATTGAAAATGCTATCGATTCTGGGTTAGATACAGTACCCAAAAATGTCAAGTTCTGGAAGAAACTAAGGTACGGGTTTTTTGGAAAACTTCCAAGAAACGAAAAAAATTACCTATATGGAATTTAAGCCCAATTTCTGTATGTTTTGATGAAGTTGAAATTCATGATTATTGATTGTAAACGTTGAATATCAAATAGAATATGTGTCTTGGTTTTTTTCTGTAGGGGGTCGCATTCCTGAAGTAACCTAACCTACTTTCGAGTTAGGAATCTTTTTCATTGACATCGTATTTTTTAAAATAAATTATCATGTATAATGTGTGTTTTTAGGGTTCCGTACCCAAAGGGTAAAAACGGAACCCTATTACCGAGACTTCGCTGTCCGTCCGTCCGTCTGTCACCAGGCTGTATCTCAAGAACGGTGATAGCTAGACAGTTGAAATTTTCACAGATGATGTATTTCTATTGCCGCTATAACAACAAATACTAAAAATAAAATAAAATAAATATTTAAGGGGGGCTCCCATACAACAAACTTGTTATAGATTATGGTACGGAACCCTTTATGCGCGAGTCGGACTCGCACTTACACAATTTTTTTTTACTTAAACTAACTTAACTTAATTACAATGAAACGCTTTCTTAAGGTTGCCGTTAACAATATCTTTACACTATTCCCAGTGTTTATTACTTAATTAAATAACGAAGAAAAAAATAACTTTTAATAAACTCTGCTGATATTAAACCTTATTCATTCTACCAATCTCCTGCTAAAGCGCCATATTCCGTACCTTTAAAGTCGAGGTTCCAACGGTTTTGTTCTAAATACTGCAAAAGTAACTTTGTAAATTGTGTTCAATGCATGTACGGCCTAAAGCTTTCAGCGTCCCGACAAGACTGTTTTTATTAGTACCGAGCTCAGAGGTGCCTATTTTACATAACAATTGGAAGGAAAAATAAGAATAATACTAATAATTTCAACTTTGTAAAGGCTTTTTAGGATAATGAATATTTGTTATAATATTATTGAGAGTTTAAAGGATGAATTAGCTTAGGCGTGAATCTCCGTGGATTTAGGACAAAAATGTATTTCCTAATGGAATCGAAGTTATAACTATAATAATTTAAGTAATTGTTTCAATACAGCCTTATTTTTAATGGAATGGAAAATGCATCAAGTCTATGTTCCCGGATAACGAAGTTTTTTGTGAAATCATATCCGTTGCTGAACAAAGGCCCCAAAGTCCTCCCAGAACGATCCATCGTACGCCGAATTCATTATTCTGCTTCCCGCGACCCTAACCAGGTCGTCCGCCCGCTTTGTCGGCAACCTTCCCACGCTGGGTCTTCTGAAATAACAAGTACTGGTGTACCAAATAAAGTTCTGTCGGCTGCTGTTGTCGGCTAAACTCGTATTTATTTTGCTGTTTCCATATTTTTTACTGTTTGTTTATTGAGACTGAATAATGAATATATAAAACAATCCAGAATAAACGCATAGCCATAAAGACGAAGAAAGTTGCGTCTCAGAATCTAGCTTATACCTTCAAGTTTTTAAGTGACGAAGTCTTGTGCACCCCGTAAACGGATGCCGTCTCTTTGAGTCAAACTGTAATTTAGTGCGCAAGGAACTAAGTGTCCTGGGCAACTTGGCTAAGCGTTAACAGGACTTTTTCTGCGCTGGCCGACTTCTTGATGGGACATTATCCTGATAGGGATGAGAGTCGTTGTAGTTTTAGGTTTCGACGAAAATTATCCTTCAACATCACAAGTTTAGTCTCATCAACAACATCGTCTTTGTGGGTGAAACTAAACAGGTTCCGTATAGGGCACGGGCGGTTTAATCACCGTCTTTTCAAATGGGGGCTAAAAATCTCTCCAGCTTGCGATTGCGGCGCTCAGGAACAAACCTTGCTTCACATCGTCGATAAATGCCCGATTCACTATTTCCCTAACGGCCTACGAGAACTCCATAAGTTTTCACCAGTAGCGGTGGACTGGCTGCATACATTAAAAATAGACATCTGATACGGATTCAAACAGCAGTAGAAGAAGCGATATGATGGCCAGTCTAGTCTACCACTGGGCTTACGCCATTTTGGTCAAACTGTGACATGCCATTGAAAATCATGATCGTGATGATAATTAACCGAAGATTTGACGCAAAAAAGTTATCTTCAATCGTTTGTAAACACAACCGGGATCAGGAACTTGCGAGGCCACTCGGCGTTGCGAATGTGCTGATATCATAGTCACTTCAGGGGTGGTTTCGGTCTCGACGGTATGCTGTCCACTCCGATCGTGTCGTTAATGAGCTCGCATGTGGCTAACGTAGCATATATTGTAGCTAAAATTACACTGCCTAATACGAGCATGCCATTGACGTGATTATCCGTCACTGTTCGGACTTTTATTAAAAATCAATACGCCGTTGATTTACAAAGTCCGGCTCAATACTCGCAAAGTTGACTGAAGCGGGCCGAATATGATAGTGTGGAGAGGCACTTCGCCGCAAAAACTTATACTTCGATTAACTTCGCGATAGTCCACACCATCGCTGCGGATAGACTGCTAAGCCTGCTCAACAATGTGCACCTTTGCAATGATAGCAACAAGAACAAAAGAGAAAACCTCTTGTATGTGGAGTGTTTTATTCTGTGCAACAGGTGAAACTCGTCCATCACAAGTAAAAACATTCGGTTTCGGCCAACTTGCAGTCGCCCAACTCTCCCGCGATAAACGAAGTTTGCCAATTAAAACTGTTTATTAGTATTTACCGGGGTGGTTATGATGCTTTGAAATTACATTAAATAGTTGTCAAGGTCTGGAGGTGCCGCAACTCCAAGGTAAGAGCTACTTAAAAGATTTTACTATGCACTTTCAGGTTTCGAGTGGAGATGCTGTCTTTGATATTTTGTCTGTTGCTTTTATAGGCACATTGCCAAATATTATAAACTTTTCAAAGCAATATGTATTTATTATACGGACTCGTTTTAAGGATAATGAAGTGTGTTCTCACAGCTAGAGGAAGGTCGTCGATGAGATGGACCGACCAAACCAAAATGGATACAGTCGACAGACTACCTACCGTTAATGACTTCTCACGAAGCGGGGAGCGGCTCTACGAGACGAGTGGTGATGACGTGTCGTCAAACAAGTCCCTCAGAACAGAACTCTTCGAGTACATAATGGCCACGACCACTTTGTAAATAAGTAGTATACCGTAGAAGAAGAAGAAGAATAATTATACTCGAACCTAATCTGTGAATTTCTTTGTATATAATATTATCTCAATTGATGACAAACGCTTAGAATGTTGTTCTCAAGTTTGGATGTAGGTACAATCAACATTAGGTAAGTGATAATTAAACTATACATGCAATAGCAAATAATGCCCGTAGTGTAATTGTCAGCCAGTTCGGATGCTCTCTCTCTCGTGTTAATTGGGAATTTTATATTTCTATTAAAGCAGACTTTTGGAATAAAGCCTTTCCAACTTTATAATTATATTGGAAAAACAATCAGCGTCCCAAGCTTAATTTATTGACAATGACATATATTATCTGCGTAATAGTTTGATCGATGTTATATTTTTATATTCGTCCGATGTTCTATAAAATAATGTTCCATTGCATGGCACTGTTTGTTCATTAATACACGGTTGAAAAACAAAGCGTCAATTGATGGGTTATTTAGACTATAAAACACTAGCCTCACATGTCCGTTTTCGTTTTTAAGAGGTAATAGCACCGCAATTTTTTTCATACGAATCGAGGTTTCCTTCTCGTCTGTTTCGTCCTTCCAAACTAATGTTATCGACTTAGCTATGCATTCATGTGGATTTGTAAGCCAATCTGGCAAATCATAGTTTCATCATCATAAATGTACCACCTACTCACCTATCTTTAAACAAATAATTAATGATCTCTCTCTCTCTCTTAACTTAACCAATCTTTACGAAACTTTCGAATTTTAATAAGAAGGAAATTTTCCATGTTGGACCGTTTCGATTTATGCGCTTCTTAGTATGGAATGTTTGTATTAGGCGTCTGTTTTTGACCAAAGTTTCGCTACAAACGGTCGCCCTCTACACAAATTCTATAATAATTTGCGAAAAACAGAAATGGCCCAACTACCTAAGAACATATCCTTCTTATTAAGTTCTTAAAATTTCGTAAAAATTGTTTCAGTTTTGGAGCAGGAAACAGACGAGAAAGAAACCTCGATTTCTATAAGCCGGTTACGTTAAGTTTGGACCTCATTTGTATTCGACGCGATAGTTACCAGGATGCAAACTGATAGTCTGGGAAAAGGAACAGTGATCCTCGTAAATATTTATTATAGGCTGCACGTACGTTGTTTAAATATACCTAGTGAGTCTACCTCAAATATAGGTATGCTATTAGAAACCCTGAGTTTGGCTGCATTGAATATCCCACAGTTCTCGCATGCATCGATCTCGCATCTATCTTCCGGCTCCCCGCGCTGATAAACGACCGGAGCCAGGAAATTGTTTACGGGACTTTATGGGACTATGTGGTAGGATGGAAGCTTATCTTAAACCACACCATACGGTCCTTTCTCTATACTATTATACAATCCTAGATTTTTATGGAGAGAGACAGACATTTATATGGAGAGAGGGCGTGCGGACGTGGCTAAGCTAAAAGGCGAACTATTTGTAAAACGGTCGCCTTTTACCTTAGCGCGGCAGTATGATACCAGCCAGGAAAATCTTAATAGTGCTAGGCAAGAATCTTCCAACGCACTTTTATGAACCGCACGCTCATACGTTGTATTCGTTGTATAAGAGGGGGCAAAAAACGCGAGTGGCATGGGTTATGGGGCGTAGCGAACATCGTAAGAAAGATGCCACGAGCGTTTTTTGACCTACTTATACAACGTTGCATACAATACCTTTTCTATGACTCGAAATTTCATAAATAAAATGCAAATAAACAACATAGAAAATAATTACATGTTTCCGCTCGGAATCAACAAAATTAAAAAAAATATATTCTCTGATAAACTTTTTTTTTATTGACGTCCATCTGTCAATAGACTATAAAAAAAAATATATTTATACATAAAGGTTCACTATACTAAACATCCATGCACTGAAGATAAAACTTTTTTTTAAGTTGGCAGCAATGCCTGAGTCCAATAAGTTTTTTTTTAAATTGCAAATTGTGTGAATGCAGCTGTTTATAATCTGTGGTACTAAGTGATGCTTTTTGGCGACATTATAACAACGTTTAGCAGTGTTTTTTGGGCAGTAGGGTATAGACTTTTACAGACTTTCATAATTTATGTCTTAATATTAGAGTAAGTAACTATATAAATGACAGAAAATAGTACTGGAGTAGAAAAAACAATTTAAAAGGCGATCTTGCAGTATGGTCGCATTTTGTCCCGCAACTTCTTCCAGCGTTCCCTGTCTTCTTGTGTAATGTGTGCCGCTCAAATAGAGACATGCCTTACAAATCCAATTTTATTGTGATAACTACACAATCCAGTTCCGTTTCGAGTGTCCCTTTGCGACCGTTGACGAAATAGTAAAAGTTTTCTTTGTGACCTTCATCCATACAGCTTGATACTTTCCGAAATTAGACTTAATTTTTGATAGAATGATATACGAAAAACAAAATAAAATTATTACTTATCAAGTTTCGTAATGTAATAAAAAAGTTCGTGAGTCATATTAAGCAAATTAAGCGGTTTACGAAATTGACAGTAACGGGCTAACGTGTTTTGAACACGTATGGAGCTCTTCATCAGGGACCGCTACCCATCGCACGGTAACTTTGTCACTCAACATAACATTACACATTTATCAAGTTTCCTGTACGAAAATAAGATAAAGAAAGAAGCCCTATTATTCTGTTTCTGATAAATGATTTTAGTGAGTGAGTAAATTAGGTACCTATACAAGTACGTATCTTAGCTTACCTATTCTTTATGTGACACCTTCATAAAAGTTTTAGGTAAATTATTTTCAAAACTCGTAATTTTAATTATATTATGTAAAATAGAACGATTACGGTCGATTCATCATTTATATAACAAAGTCTTATTTGTGTGTTATGGTTATGGATAATATTAACAACCAATGGTAAATAACGTCATGCAGATAAAAGAGGGAAAAAAATTACAATATCAAAAACTTAACTTTAAAAGCTCGACATAGATATAGGTCAGAGTTGGCCGATGCTCCTAAACTAAGAAAGTAACTAATAATATTAATTGAATTAAGTAAGCAAGCTGTAGAATTGCTTAGTGTTAATATATATAAATATTTAAAAAACGCTACTAGTAGGTTCTTTAAAGCATGCTACATAAAAACCGCAACAAAAGGCCAAATCTTAAAAAAACACCAAGCTATTAAGGCCAACATTCCACTGGCGACGATCCAAACGTCGTCATACATTGACCGCGCGGAGATTTGTGGGCGGGCTATAAACTGTTTGATTGAACGAGCCTTCGTGGACGGGCGCCTTTATGTGCCGATAGGGCGTTATGGCCGATCGGGGAAAGTGGCCCGATATAGCTAGCGGTATGATAGTGTTAAATAAGTCATAAGGTTAGAAAGCAATTTTTTGCGGCTTGGAAGTATAAAAAGCTTCTCAGTCATTTATTTATTGCATGCATTTATGAATCATGTTCCATTATTTTTTTATGTGGAAACGACACCGCCATTTTTTGAACCGTTGATACAAAGATTAAAGAACAAAGATTTTAAATGCGTAACCTGGTAGAAGATACCGGCAATCGAAACCGGTACCTCTGGGTTACCGATCCAAAGTTTCAACTTATGATAGAAGACAATTCAATTTTTTCCTTATGCTTTGCGTTAATCCTTGTAATGATTATTTTGAGAGGCGTTACACTTTGGCGACCTCTATGTGAATACATAATCACATCTTACCGCACTCGTATATTCCGACAATATCAAGGAAATCAAAATTTATAAAAAAAATATCACGACAAATTAAAATAAAAGTGACGACCGTAAAACAATACGAACGCATAATATATGAACGCATTCATAATCTTCTTTTTTAGCTGGTTGACAATTTTGATCACAACGTCAGTTACAAAAATTGCTCCAATTTAGACGTAAGAGTAAAGTTGATGCAATTATTCTTCCATAACGACTAAAACCGAAAACTCTAATTTAGTAAGTAGTTCTCGGAATAGATGTATTGTATACCTCCTCCACTATCGTTCACTAACAGAGCCAACAGAAAAGAAATACCCCTACAAAACTTAATAAACAAACTTGTTCGTTTTCAAGTGCCGGCTCGAACAATACGGACTTTTCGAAGCCTTTCCAATTACCAACTTTATATACGTTCTAAAAACCTCTCACAATCCCGTTGTATGCACGTACATTTAATTATAATAAATCTTAAGTTCAAACATCCGTGTTAAAAGGTTAAGAAGTTATGGAGAACAATTTTGACTTAGGATGTTATTCATTTTAAAGTTGAAGCCACAGCTGCAATTGTTCTAAAGTTTTGTCCACGCTCCGTGCAATTTTCAACTTAAATTATATTTTGTTGTCACTTCAAACTGGTAGTTCTTTCGGTGTAAGTTGGATTCTTCTGTTCTTGTTCTTGATCCAGACTTGCCACGAGTTCGGAATAGATTTTTACAATATGAATATGTTTTAAAAATTGTAGAGGTTTCTTAAACTGGGTCAACAGTAGCCTGTACTTCATTAAAATTGTACTTTCTCTTGGAGGGTTTCTTCTAGTTTACTGACATTACGAAAGGCATTTTTTTACTTACAGTAGGTACGATTACTTCTAACGCTGACATAAAGGAAAGGACTCGAGAAATCTATTCCAATAATAAAAATCGGAATTCTTGATCCAAAGTTACTGTGTCCATACTTTACATAATATTGATTTAAGATGAGCACTCTCGACTACAGTTCTGCAGAATTTCTCATGAGATTATAGATTTTTATGAAATGTAAAAAAAAAACTAAGTAGGTACTTACATATGTTAATTTTGGAATATTTTTGAACCAAAATGTATTCCAATCCATCTAGTCATAAGAGCGCGACAATATCCCAAAATACAATAGATTATTAAGTAATACATACGCGGAAGTTTACTTCAGCTACATTAGCCATCAGTTAGCTGTCAATGCATATCAGCGGGTAACAAAGTTGTAGGTTTACTTGTTACAAATAGACTAATTATATTTTTTAATATTTCACTACACGAATTTTAGAACTCTAAATATACCCAACCTGTCATGATGTACACAACGAGTAAAAAAAACTAAAAAAAAAATTGATTAGTAAAAAGCGTAAGTTGGGAAATTAGATATTGCAGGCAGTAGCAACAAATTAAAAAAGTAATTTAGCAAAAACAACACATGGACACTGTATTTATTTATTTATTTATTTATTTATAAAAATGTCTTACGGGCTTACAGTCAAGCCAAAGTGCCCGCAAGATAATGTGGAATACAAATTCTTAACCCTTAACCACCTACCTCCCGTCTCACAGACTCTTTCAAACCTAAAATTGTTTACATACCTATGTGCGAGCATCCTACAAACGTTTGTGTCCTTGTACCTTCTCCCCTCCAGCCTCAGTGCCGCGTCGTCGATCGATAAGGTCGGTCGTGTACGCATTTAATTTTGGTGAGGATATTACTGTCTCCAACCGTCTCTGAGACGGGTGGTAGGTGGATACGTATTTTTTCTTAAGGGTCTCGGAGACGGGTGGTAGGTGGTTACGTGACTAATGCGCACTTTTTTTCTTTACTTAGCCGACCGATTAGTCAGTTTAGTAGTGATTGGAAGTACGGAAAACCTGTTCTACTTGTGACCCGAAGAAAAAAACGAGAACCAGTACGTATGTTTCTAATGCAAAAAAACGATTTTCCTAGAATGTACAAACAAACTTTATATGCACTGCCGCGAAAAAATCGAATAAATTAGTGGTCTGCAATTTTATAAAAATATTACCTTTATTTTAACGAAATTTATTGATTTAGCATTGTTAATTAATGAATAATTAGAAATAATTACTTAGATCTGTATATAAAGTCAAAATTTTTGTTGATCTCACCTTCCAAAGGATATATAGTTCCTTTAGTAGAAATAAGGACTGTTGCCATATGTTTACAGCAAAAAAATGTTTTGTTAATGTTTCCAGAATGATTAATAGCTTAATAACTATTTTAATATGTCTATATTGCCATTATTATTTTAAATTTCCCATCTGATTTATAAAATTTAACATATAAGGCCGACATTATGTATCCGTCCTGGGGACGGGAGGTAGGTGTTTGTGTGACTAAAGAAGCAGGTAGGTAGTTAAGGGTTAACTTAAAACATAACTATAAATTACACTATAGTTGTGTATAACAAATACTTAACTAAAAACATAACTATAAATTACACATTGGACTTTAAAACCTTAACATCTTATAAGCAATTATTGTTACAATTGTTTGCAAATATGATAATGTTACGTTTAAGTGTCAGCCATGAGTCTGCAAATATATCAGCATCCTTGTGCAAGGAACTCGTTTAATAAAGCAATGGCTCTTTGTGTCGGGGCGTTGCGGGCTTGCAGAGTATGAGTTTTGTTTGTAGTAGCGAAGAGGTTGCGCGTGCGCCTTCCTCTGCGGCTCACTGCACTGGTAAATTTGTCAGGCACAAAAAAACTAAACTCGCATAAAGTAGAGGGGTTGTCGATTTTGTGACGCAAAAGTAAGCAGTAATATGTAAGCGTTGAGACTTTGCGTCTTAGTTGAAGGGTGTCCAGCCCGACCATCCCAGTAACAAACAACGTATGTGGTTTTGTCTTCTGAACATGCGATGAAAAATTTTGAGCTGAGAAAGAAACGAGCCAAGTGTATGCAAATAATGATAAACCAGTTGATCGACGATTGCACCTTCGCCAGCGGTGCCTTGGCAATTTGCCATGAAATCGCAAACGCTGGTGATTTTCTATTGTTGTGTCCCTGTTCAGAAGAACATAGGTGCATCTTTTGTAGTTTGTAGAGTAACTTATTAAATACCCTGGTAAGCAATATGTCGATACAAAGCACAAAGAAAAATAACTAACTTTGCACCTAATTTATATGGGGCGCTATACATACCAGGTGCAAACTTAACTTAACCACTTAGGGATGGAGTGTTTGTACGGAACCCTCGGTGCGCGAGTCCGACTCGCACTTGGCCGGTTTTTTTACATAGAAAACTACCGTGAGTCTTAGACATACATAAACGGGTTTACTCACGTCGTAGAAGT
Source organism: Apotomis turbidana (assembly GCA_905147355.2). Lineage (NCBI taxonomy): Eukaryota > Metazoa > Arthropoda > Insecta > Lepidoptera > Tortricidae > Apotomis > Apotomis turbidana. Next base: position 26,379,935 of record LR990291.1, on the reverse strand, counting down.
CGATTCATCATCAGGAGAGACGATCAGTCGCGGCGGCGGCCAACCAAACACTAGGGCCAAGAGCCCTGTCCTACAGGCCTTAATAATAATTGCCCGTGAGATTATTTTGTTCTTTTAATTTGTCACGACCACTGGGAAACTCGGTAACTTCTACCGGTATTGCTGGTAAAGATTCAAAGTATCCAATGTAAATGCAACAAAGCCTCGGTGCCAGGGGCACAGAAACCCGATAGTGGTCGGAACATTTTCAGCGACGCTCCAATTTGGAGCCAGCCGTGACGAGCTGTCGCTCAAAGGAACTGATGCTAGGTGCGGGTGGATTACATTCCGATGCCGCAGCGAGAGCCCCTTTTATCGGTTTCAAACCAATATTATAGGAGTCTGACCCTGGGATTCTGTATCTAAGTAAAGTGCTATTTAATATTTTGACACAAAATAAATAGTTTTGACACAAAAAGTCAAATACTAGTTTATCGTGATTAGTTAATATGGAGATGCCACGTTCCTTTTGACCAGCTCGGTGATACCATAGAGTAGCATAGTCACCAAAATAATGAGTATGCCCAATTTCAGTTCAAATTAAGCTGAGATAGTCAGATCTAATTCAGCTTGCAAGACTTAAATAATAAATGCAATAAAGCTTTAACCAGGACCACAGAAACCCGATAGTGGTCGGAACATTTTCAGCGGCGTCCAATTTGAGCCGGTAGTGACGAGCTGTCGCTCAAAGGAACCGATGCTAGCTGCGGGTAAATTACATTCCGATGCGGCGCAAGAGCCCCTTTTACTGATTACGAACAGATAGGAGGACTATAAACTGGCTATCCTGCAGCCTTTGATTTTGTAAGTAAAAGCAACTTGCTATTGAAAAAATTCTATCAGATCATTAAACGTTTTTATGGTTACACGGTCATCTAAAACTGTAGTATGTCTTGATGATACCTCGTAGAGAGAATGCTGATAGGAGACTAATTATTAACTTAAACGATGTTTAACATTATCAATTGAGGCAAGTGCAACAGTATTATACCCGCCAAACAGTCGGATTCCACGTAGTGTTAAAATAATATAAATATGCACGGCGCATGAAATGTTCAGAATTTGTATTGAATTTCCAAAGCGGTAAAAGCTTATTAAATATTAAAATTCATATGAAACGGGTTTAATACTCATGCTCGACATGTTTCGAATCGGTACACGATTCATCATCAGGAGCTCTGAACAGTCGCGGCGGCGGCCAATTGAACACTGCGAGCTAACGCTCTCTCCGCTAAAAGCTCGTATCCAAATAAATCAACTACGCTGAATGGCTATTCAACGTACAGATTAATACCGATATCCATTTAAATAATACCGCGTGATACGGATGTCGCCGCGCACGTTAGTTACGGGCCCGAGCACGTAAGGGCGTAACCGACATTCTGAGCTATACCCACTTTATTTATAGTACAGTCCCCATCAAATATCGGAGCGAATGACGTGAGCCATTGTGTTGATTAAAAAGAAAAAATAACAATGGAAGCAAGAATCTTCTATTCCTTAACCGCAGAAGGTTCCACTATGTGCGTAATGTTGACACTTAAAATAGCTGTATCACTGAAACGGTAAGACAACCTAGCATCTACATGTATACCTCCTACACGTACACCACCTGAATCACATTTCTCCGCGGTTGATTGTTCGTAACCTAAGCCTTCTTTGAAACTCAGAAGGCACTTCTTAATTTTTATTACAGCAGTGGGGCTAGCATATTTTGCCGCGATTTCGCTCGTCGCGTGACTCAGCGTCACCTGTCTCGCTCGCATGATGTTGAAAGGAAAGTGACAGATAGCATTAGTCGCGCGAGAACGTCGCGAGTCACAGTTATGCTAGACGTGCAGGGCTGGCATATATTATCTTGCAGCAACTTGTCGCGGGACTCGGCATCATCTGCGTTGCTCGCACGGTATTGAAAGGAATGTAACACGTAGTACGTCGCGCGACATTAACTCTCGTGTCACAGGTGCGGATAAGTACAGTCGAGAACCTTAATTTAGGGCCCACTTTGAACCTTTGCCAGATTGATACAAATTGTAAAATAAATGTTAAACTAAAGTTCTTGACCGTAGTGAGATGGTTTAGTTTCGGCGGGACGATACGCCGTTTCTCGCCCACGACGAGGGGTATTAATATCTTGGCTCAAAGCCTCGTCTAATGCCCAGGTAATAGAATATGTTTGCGTTTGCCGACCCGGATTATGTCTAATGTTGTCGAAAATTACTTTCTGAGGAATTTCATTAAATGTAAAGCTGTAAATAATAACCAACGGTCATGACATGACTGTGTAACTTGACAATTTTGTATTTGTTTTTTTTTTTTTTGCATTATCAAGCTCAAGTTGCTTTTAAGTCTTAAACTTGTATCTAATAACTTTACTATTAATTACGTTCTATTTTCAAAAACAGAGCAAATGTTTGTTCTGTTTAGTAAAAATATGCTTTGGGAACTCTGTATTTTTTTCTAAGAAAAACAGTAAATCTATATATTTTTTCGATCCGCGCAAAGAAATCACGTCCAATTCATTGTTGCGTAAAATTATTATTTACATCTCATTTACATTTTATTTTGATATTGAAACTTCGATAACCTCTACCTCTGAAACAGGTGAAGGTTGCTGTATTTAATATAAGGAGTCAAAGACAATATAATTCCCGAGCAAGTGTGCCGCTGGCGCTGACAATATTATGACGTAATACGCGCGAACGAACGGGACAGTTGTTCCGACCTTTGGGTGGCATGGGGATCCAATGTCGACGAGTTTATTAAAAAAAAATTATGTCATTTTTTTAAACAATCTAGTGACGAGCTTCTCATTGCTTTTTCTCACCAGTTTTTAAAGAGATGATGACTTTAATCAACCAAAGTGTCAGTATTTATAAAAACCCTCTGTACTACTTTTTAGATTAAGTAGGTCGTCTATGTCCGCCAATGAATAGCGGTAATGGCTCCGATGACGTATCTGCGTCGCTGCGCACTATTAATCCCAGCTTTGACGCGCGTAATGGTGTTCTAGGGATGACCGCCAAGCCCACCGCTATTGGTTTCAGGTTCAAACCAAGTATATCTCCAGCAAGCGAGTGGACGGCTATTAGGCTGTTGATTATGATGTATGTGTTTTCATGTAGTAATGGTGTTCTAGGGATGACCGCCAAGACCACGGCTAATGGCTTCAGGTTTAAACCAAGTAGGTATATCTCTAGGCAAGCGAGTGGGCGGCTACATGTAAGCTGTTGATTATAATGTAAGTGTTTGCATGTAGTAATGGTGTTCTAGGGATGACCGCCAAGACCACCGCAATTGGTTTCAGGTTCAAACCAAGTATATCTCCAGCAAGCGAGTGGACGGCAATTAGGCTGTTGATTATCATGTATTTGTTTTCACGTAGTAATGGTGTTCTAGGGATAACCGCCAAGACCACGGCTAATGGCTTCAGGTTTAAACCAAGTAGGTATATCTCTAGCAAGCAAGTGGGCGGCTACATGTAAGCTGTTGATTATAATGTAAGTGTTTGCATGTAGTAATGGTGTTCTAGGGATGGCCGCCAAGCCCACCGCTATTGGTTTCAGGTTTAAACCAAGTATATCTCCAGCAAGCGAGTGGACGGCTATAGGCTGTTGATTATGATGTAAGTGTTTGCATGTAGTAATGGTGTTCTAGGGATGACCGCCAAGACCACCGCAATTGGTTTCAGGTGCAAACCAAGTATATCTCCAGCAAGCGAGTGGAAGGCTATAGGCTGTTGATTATGATATATTTGTTTGCACGTAGTAAAGGTGTTCTAGGGATGACCGCCAAGCCCACCGCTATTGGTTTCAGGTTCAAACCAAGTATATCTCCAGCAAGCGAGTGGACGGCTATTAGGCTGTTGATTATGATGTATGTGTCTTCATGTAGTAATGGTGTTCTAGGGATGACCGCCAAGACCACGGCTAATGGCTTCAGGTTAAAACCAAGTAGGTATATCTCTAGCAAGCGAGTGGGCGGCTACATGTAAGCTGTTGGGTTCCCCTCCGTTAGCCCGAAAAAGTTTCATCCTAATTTCATTGGCCCTAATTTTGGTAACCCTAAAATCACTAACCCGAATTTTCATTCATCCTAATTAATGAATAGCCCTAATTTCAGGATTCCGAATTTTCATAATACCTAATTACTTCATACCGAATTCTTACTAGCCCTAATTTGCACTTAGCCGATTTTTTTAGACTACTAATATTATAATACCTAATAATGCTAAAACCTAAATTTTATTAAACCTTTTTATCTATAAACCTAAGGCGAGGGCTGCTCTCCCTCCGCGCCTCCGGTTTTGGAATAACACTAGGGTAGGACAAGCAAGACCACGTGGAGTCGGAATTGCCATTGACTCAGGATGTACATGTACATGGGAATCTTTTGACGCTCCGCTATACATTGTCACAATAGAAACCTAACCTAACCTACAGTTCTCGGTGTTCAGCCAATTCGATATTTATCAAAATCCGTATTTTCTGTTTTAACGTAAAAATAGGTTTAATAATCTTTAGTACTCTTGACATTTAGTGTCAGTAATGATTAGGTCTGATAATCATCAGGTGTGGTAATTATTAGGTTATTTCATATTAGTATTGTTGACAATTAGTACAAATCATTATTAGAGTATTGGATTATTAGGTCTAACAACTAATTAGGGTATAAAAAATAGGTAAAATGACATTAGGGCTAATGAAAATTAGAGCTAACGTTGATAGGTGTAATAATATTAGCACTTGCGTTATTAGGTCAAGTAGGGGAGTACCAAGCTGTTGATTGTAATGTAAGTGTTTGCATGTAGTAATGGTGTTCTAGGGATGACCGCCAAGCCCACCGCTATTGGTTTCAGGTTTAAACCAAGTATATCTCCAGCAAGCGAGTGGACGGCTATAGGCTGTTGATTATGATGTATGTGTTTGCATGCAGTAATGGTGTTCTAGGGATGACCGCCAAGCCCACCGCTATTGGTTTCAAGTTATTTATTTATTAAAGGAAAATGACGTATGTACTCGTCTTTCTGGCAAGCCTGGAATAATCTCCATTTTTTGTTTTATTATCTCATGATTCCCTTGCCCTTATACCATTTATTTGGGGTCGGCGCAGCATGTTTTCTTCCTTCATTCTGCCGTATTACTCGTGAGCATGGTCAAAAAAGAAAATGTTTTTGTCCGGTTTTTTTTAACTATGGTGTAGTCACGTCACGGATTACGATTTTGTTTTTCCTTGGAATCTAATATTTTTTTTTACAGCGAAAGCGAGTCTTGGCCGTCAATATTACACGAAATGTTTTTGTTGGGCTACGTAAAGTATTTGAAGACATTAAAGTGATACTTTCTTGAAAATATTTCGTTCGACGAATTACCAAAATATTGGTAATATGAAGCAAACACGTGTCGTCATACGCATGAAAGAACATCATATTATTAAAAAGCGATTCATTTTTGCGCACTCTGAAAATTGTGAAATAATTAATTGAATCAGGCATTGCTATATGGAAATCAATGCATTAACCTTGCTTTTGTAATACGCGGACAATAACGTGCCAATTAATCAGTGCTAACCAACGCAATGCAAGTAAGTAGGTATAGCGGGTAAGCACTAATAGGTTAGCACGTTATTATATCGCGAATTAGCAGAGCTATTTTATGCTTTGATAAAATTGTGTGAATGGTGGTTACATTGCTAGCCAATGTAGTTAGAAATGAGGAAATTTACTTTAGGTACTTGATTATTATTCACGTAAAAACTGCATCATTTAAAATTCTTGCTTTTCCTACAATGAATAACTGGTTAGCCGATGTTTCCTTAGATGTAGGTAATGTTTAAAAACATATTTACACCATCTATCTAGGTATATACCTATCGGCCGCAGACGTCCACTACTGAACATAGGCCTCCCATAGCTCGCCACAAAGTGCGATCCTGTGCAGACCACATCCATTGACTCCCCGCTACCCTCACAAGGTCATCCCTCCATCTAGTCGGGGACCGCCAACGCTGCGCTTTCCTATTCGTGGTCACCCATGTGGTTTGCAATGAAAAGAATATACTTACATAATATAATATTAATTTAATATTGGTTTAATTTAATTAACTTACGTAACTCAGTTAGGTTTAGGTGCTCGACATATAACATTTCTATATTAGTTCCACGTCCGCGTGTGGCGTATGTTACGTGGCATATTTAATAAACAACCAATAAAATATAATTCCCAGGAAGTTTAATCAAAGACAAAATACAGAATCCTCTTTACCTTTTATTTGAGGGGTATCTTTATAAAAGGGCTTATTTTTCTACGAAACTCATACAATATAAGCCCTTTTGAAAAGGCACTCCTCATTTTATTCAGTGGTTTCAGAATCAGTAGCTGCCCATCCCTCGGTAAATTTGTGGTGACATGTTTGCTCGGACAGCTCCATACATATTATGTTACAAGCCCGTAATCAGTAACGCAATATTATTCTCTAAATGACAAGCTATTTAGAATACTGGGGTAATTCTAGTGTACGTTGAGAAACCGCCAAATACGTAGGCGATGTCTCAGGTATATCCCAGGTCGCCACTAACGGTCTACGTTTTAAGAATAATTTGTAGATTTTTCTGTAGCTTTGAATAGTTAGGAAGTGTCTGTATGCATTGCATGTATGGCATGATAGTAATACTACCTATTAAAAACAAGCTTTGGTACTGTTATTATTAACCACAGGACTGTCAATATGGACCGCTGGCAGTCACAGCTTCAGTCCTCCGACCACAAGCAAGGCAAGTAATAATAGGTAATAATAATATCTTAGAATACTACGTTCCAAAACCCTGATAAAGCCCAAACAGCCGAAAAGTTGAAATAGGACTGGACCGGACACGTATTGACTAAGTCGGGCCGACTTGTGGGCTAAAGTACTACCAAGTGGGTCCCACCAAATGGCAGGTAGACCTCGAAGGAGATGGCGAGACAAACTTGGTACCTTTCAACAAGACGTGACAAATTGCTCAGGACCGGGCACGTGGAAGAACGACAGGGAGGCCTTTGCGCAGCACTGCGACACTCCAGGCTCTTAGAAAAAAACTTTACGCCTTTAAACCTAGTTAGCGTTTGGAACTGAAGCCAGTTTTGGTTAGTCACGGGCTTGGTTTCGTTCGTATGCGCATCTGTCACAACGTCAATGTCACAAGTAATACGTTTCTGTGATAGAGATATTAGACACGCACTTAAAAAAACAAATAATAATAATAATAACAAAAAGGCGTAGGGATGTGACGACCCCATCGCCCGCTGGTTTTACCAGCGCAGTCAGTCACCGCAGGGCAGCTGATGGCGAGCTGTTGGGGGGTAGCGACCCCACGTACCTGAGTGCTCCTGGGGGATCCTGACGGAGTGATGGGTCAGGACCTCCGCCTCTGTCTTGCCTTAACTGGCCGGCCAGAGTGGAGTCGCGACAGTTGCGGGGTCGGGGGCGGATGTGGAAACGTAAGGGGTTAGTTGGCTCTGGTTTAAAGCCCAGTATTACACCTCTCCGCCCTTAGCCTTCCACACCGATGTTGCCCTTAGGCCACTCTATGTGTCGCTATTTATGGAGGCCCATCTAGCGGATGGCGAGTTATCGTCTGCCAGTGTTATTACACATGAGACTTTTTTCCTGGTAGACGCCCGATTGTCTTAATCCATAGCCCAATTACCCAGTCCTCCATTTCATCCACATAGCCCAATTTGTATTTAGATTCCATATATCCATAAATAGTTTTTGCACCAAGCGGGTGCGTCCCATGACACGGATAGGGACAGCATCCGCTCGATGTACACATTACATCTCATTAAATTGTCGAAAGGGCCTCTACGCGTTGGCTTCGGCTCCGCGCACGCCTCCCAAAGGTCCGGGACACTATTGTCTCGTGAGCGGGAGCGACATACATGAATAATAATAATATATCTTTATTTCAGACTGAGTCCATACAAGTGTGTTAGAAAAAGCGGCTTAATTTTTCGCAAATGTGTTGGTTCACCACTCTCGTGCTAGGTATACTAATTCAAAGTGTAAAATAATGTATATTGCGATCGAGCAGGTTATGCAATATGTAAGGAAAACAAGTACGAGAATTAATAACCAAATTGGATATATGTAGTACATTGTTGCGGACACCACGCTAAGTCTAGCAACAAAACACATAACCAAGAAATTTATTCTTTAAAACATATAGCATGAAATGAATCAAAAACTTATTGAACCGGGTCTTTCGCGATATTTTGATTTACCTTCATTGCCAGACGTTTCAACACGGTAACAACTCCACAACAACTGGCTTTTTCATCAGTACGCCTAGGACCACGGCACGTGAAACCGTGTTGAAACGTCAGGCAATGAAGGTAAATCAAAATATGTGTTCAAACCGCGAGAGTATAAAGTGTTAAAGTGTATGAAAAACTCATCAGAAGCATACTTTATTTCAATAAAATTCCCAATTACGACTCACTCACATGAACAAATGTCATCCTCTGAATAAAGGCTTTCACAGAACGTGAACATTATTTTCGGCGTGAACATGCGTTTGGAATTCATCAACCATATTGTGGACGGACGGGTAAAAAGGAGGATTGTACAAATTTCGTGCTCGACTTATCCGAATCCGGACCCTTCTCTTTATGTTCTAAACAACGTTTTTTAAAGTATTGTTTTATTCAATGTGTTTATTTTCCCTTTGCGTACGTAATATCGCTTTCATTCAAATAAAAATAATCATAAGTAGGTAAGTATTGTATTATACTAAGCATCCAAATATAATAAATCCACCTTTATTATATTACTATTAGAAAGTACTCACGAACGATAATAGTAAAATTTCAAGTATTTATAGCGTCTTTCCTTTATTCATAGGTTATATGATCAAACGTATATTATTATATACATTTGATCCCAATAAAAAACAATCATATGATATCCTCGAAAAAATAATTTCGCGTTATGTTTATATCACGACTTATCTGAAAATATAAATGATAGTATATATTAATAGAAGATATTAAAGTATATTACAATGAGCCACCGATACGAGGTGTTCCGTTAGTTTCCCTTTGTTTGATCTTCACACAGTCGGTTATTACGGGGGTAATTAAACAAATACCGGAGCTTGAAGCATGTTACGTTTTAATTGTGGAGAAAGCGCCTTAGTGAATAATGACGTCTCTGTCTCATTATGGAGGTTCCTGGAAATTGTATATTTACTGTCAGTTGGGAGACAACGCGGGGTTAATCGGTTTTTTAGTCCTAGTGAAACTGAGAGAAATAACAAATAAACGTTGCTCATTTGTTTTCCTTGTTATCTACATGATAATTATATAAGACAGGTGGTTACCGGTTACCAATGTCAAATATATGGGAAATCGAAATTAATAATATTCGTACCCGAGACCTCAGCCTTATAGACAGTTGCTGTACCTACCTATACTAAGACTAATGTGTCGTCCAACAACAAAACTGATTTCGTGCCCCTTGTACTGTACATACAGTTTCCTGCCTCGTACGACTGTATTGTGAAATGAATTGTCGCTTGCCTTCAAGAAAAGAACGTACTACCACCTGAAAGATCGGCCACGCACTCCTCTGGTGTTGCAGGTATCTATGGGTGTTGGTAATCGCTTTCCATCAGGCGATCCGTTTGCCCGTTTGCCCTCTATGCTATATAAAAAAAAAACCTCAAAACTCGTAAACAAGACGCATTTTTTCAGCGAACACATCAACTGTTCATGGACGATGCAATTAACACATTTTACACCTTTTTACGTGGTCGGAATAGGTTTCATGTGAATATCACGATTCAATCATTATTTGTGTCATTTCCGTTTTAACCTACAGCCGTAGATAGCGGCCGTTCTCGATTTGTATGGGGAAAGAACGTTCTCAGGAACATAATTATAAGGTTAAAACAAACTACATTTTATATAAATAATATAAAATATATTAGCAGAAGATAAAAACAGTGACAAGGGCTTTTTCAAGATGTTCTATTAAAACAAGTACAAATCATATCCGACATGAGTCAGTCGGAGTCGCCCAGGATTATATAAGAGTAAAACCTCTAACAAAACATTTCCCGTACAAATCGGGAAAAGGTTTGTTAGAGGTTTGAGAGCGACATCAAAACGTTATCAATATTCTATTCATTCGAAGCTAAGCGAACTGAAACTGAACCAAATTAAATGCCCTCCTTTCATACTGAATTGCCGCTAGGTACACAACAGCGTAAAACTGGGCTAAAATTAGTACGGCATCATACATATCTCTTTACCGTTGACGTTTGAAAACTGGCCCGTAATTAAAACTGTCCAATTCATTAAAAGTCGACTTTGCGCCCCATTTTTCTGAGTGTAAGCACTCGAGCAGAGACGGACACTGGATTAATGAGCGGTCCCGCAAATCCCACGATCCCGTAAAGCCCGTATTCCCGGCCTGCATTAGTGTTGACAATGTCACGGCTTAGCCACCTTTATAATGCTAATATACTTGTTAAAATGCAGCACTGCCCTAGAATTATGTGGGAACTATATTTGGCTTACATTTTCATGTTGGCATTATTTTATGAGCCGCTTTTGTTTGATGAACGAAAAAATTAATTGAAATGGAAATGGAATTGAGGGAAAATTTTAACTTTTAGTCGGGCTTTATGTCTAAAGTCAGAACTGAACAGAATGCTTTGCTTTTTCGAGTTGATGACATCTGAGTCAACTAGATACGATAACATAAACTGATTTTAAAGAGCATTAAAAAAGCGAAGATAATAAGTACCGCAATACAGTCTCAGATATAATTTATTAACAATTGCGTCTAATTTTATACCAGCTACCATAAAAAAATACAGGTGATACACGCAGGAATCTAAACGAGAAGCCTATCTGGCATGCCAACCAGTCTCTCCAGTCTTCGTTAAATTCTACGTGCTAATACTCAACATTGAATCTATAACCTAACAGCTTAATTATGAAATCTCGGTTCCGCGCCGAGCACCAAGTGGTCCAGTCTAGAGACGAGCTCTATTGTCTATTGACATTTTATACTGAGCCTGTTATCTTTTTTTTTATTTTTTATTTATTTTTTTAAAACAAGGAACTTAATATCTATTACATAATATACGGTGGGCGAAAACCGCGCACGGTTTATCTGCCACCGCGTTATCTCTCGCTTACAGCCTATCTCAATATTTTATACTTAAACTATTTATCATTATCATGCAAACCGTACACCCGACTTTATCGCCTTACAAATAAGGTTGATTTGAACAAAATGGACCAAGATATACTCTTAGGATTAATGTTAAAAATTTTATATCTGGTATTAGGTCTTGTTCCATTTTGGTCAAGTCAAGCCTAGGTTTGATTATACTTATTTAAAAATGAGGAGGAGAAACGGAATATTCAATGGAGTACGTCCGGGCTGGCCGCCACCAGCAACGGCGCGGCAAGGCGGTGGTGGGGCCGGAGACGTCATGTTACCGCCCCCTCCCCTCATCTACAAACTAATACCGAACATATTATTATCTGCAAGCTAGTACGTACGTAGTTACGTAATCATTCTGATAAACTCGGTTACAGCGCCGAGTGACACAGTGAAGAGGGAAGCTTGCTTGTCCATTGGGATTTGATACTGAACATGTGATCTGCAAGTTACTAGCTTAGTTACGTAATCATTCTGATACACTCGATTATAAGCCGAGCGCCGAGTGACACAGTGTAGAGGGAAGCTTATTTGTCCATTGGCATTTGATACTGAACATGGTGATCTACAAGCGAATAGTTTAATTACGTAATAATCATTCAGTACCACGCTGATCTCCGAGTGGTCTAGAGGGAAACTCTCTTATTTATTAACATTTGATACGGAGTGGGGTTTGGGGTGACGAGATATCTAATACTGGAACAAAAGGGGTGGTGCTACTGTCAGCGGATAATGGGGAATGGATGAAAATATCAGAATTGCTTGAAATTTTTACTGGTGGTAGGAATAAGCTTTCTTAGCACAAAAAAAAAGTTACAGATTTTTTGGCTGCACCGGTGATTTTAAAAAAATCAAAGAGGTTTTAGTTCAGTGCCTCTGAGCCGATTTCGGCTGTTTAGAAGTTCGCCCAAAGCTATACAAAAGTCAAATGACGCTGTCAACATCTTTGATACTTTTGACAGATCTCTTCAAAATCACAACGTCTTTTACTTTCGCTGTGTTCGCTGTATTTCGACTGCTTTCGACGACTTATAGCACTTTTTACGAATTGTTTCTGCCCCTGGACCTTGAACATTGCCTGCCTGAACGACGACTTACGCTTTTTGACCCTGGATTTGATATTGCAAGCTTAAACGACGACCATTGCAACTCATTGGACAATTGACTTGTTTTGTCGGCGAACGGATATTTTTACGTGTACTTTGCCATGGCCGATCACAAATATGAGAAATATAGAGATCCAAAGACATGTTTTATACCAACGTGCTCAAAAAGTGATAAAAAAAACCCTGGTCTAAGATTTTTTTTATGTAAGAGCAGAGCTTAAAGAAAATTGGTGTCAATTGGCTGACAGGAACTGTCCAAAGCGCCCAATTCTTTGCTGTGAGCTGTGAAGACCATTTAAACGTAAGTTTATTTAACATAAAATTATGATCCACATCCAGACAAGGGGAGCGATTTTATCCTTATGTTGTCAGTTTAGCACGCCCTCACACGAAACTATTTGCTGTATTATTTCTCCTCGCTCGGAAGTCGCTCCCATTGTAAAAAATATTACCGTTGCTGAACCAGCAAGGTATATCTTCGATCCCATACTCACTCGCCAGTTCAAGGAAATATCAATTAATTCTCACAGTTTTACGCATTCTCAAAGTTTTAATTTATTGGCTTTATTGTCCATTATATAAATAGTGGTTGTAAGTACTATGTATTGCAGTGGCATGGCATCTAGCTTACTCTTGGGTAAAGCCCACATGAAGCCGAAGGATATTTGTTTTATTTTTTCACAAATTAAATCATTATTATTATTTATATAACTTTATTATTACTTACAGTTAGAACAAGATTTGGAAAATTACCACAAATGGATAGCTGGTGCTGCTCCAAGGTTAAAATTAAACGCTACATTAAAGAATTTTTCAAGGAAAGGAGTACAGAATGTTAAGGATCTTACACAAGCATCAACTTCAAGTGCTGTTGCTGAGCAAATTTGTCATAGTGTAAGTATTTTTTATAATTAACGTGAACGTGACAGATACTTATATTATATCCAACAGTTAGGTAGCATCTTACTGCAATTCACATCACAAAAAACGTAAAAAAACGTATATGATAAAAAAACATACTCACTTATAAGTAGTAACTTCTATAAGTTCCTTTCTAATGTTTAAAGGAGTAAAAAAGGTTCAATAACATTTATATATAACATAATATATTTTATTTATGTACTTATGTTAAATATGATCAGGAATGGGTTGCTAAAGTCTCGGGTATGTATGTATGTATGTCCATCGATTATTTTTCGACACCTATGTCTGTCTGTCTAACTATCTGTCCGTCTGACATCAGGCTGTATCTCATGAACCGTGATAGTTGAAATTTTCACAGATGATGTATTTATGTGCCACTATAACAACAAATACTAAAAACCAAGATAAACAACAAAAATATATAAGTACTTACATACAATAAACGTGATTGGTGGCGTTAACTTAGCGCTATACATACCAGGTGTAAACTTAACCCGGATAAGTAGGTATTATTAGTACGGAACCCTCGGTGCGCGAGTCACACTCGCACTCGGCCGATTTTTGTATCATATTATTATAATTTATTTGTTTCAGGTTGATGCCTCTGTACAATGTAAGAGCATAGCCATGCCAAATAAGTCTATAATGGCGAAACCGAAAACGGCAGACAAAGGTACAAATTTTCGAGCAAGAAAAATAAATAAAGTCATGCCATCGCTGGTTTCAAATGTACCTGATAGTGAAAGCAGCCCTATAAGATCGCCATCATTGTGTGGATCGTCCAACTTCGACTCGGCTACATCTCCGAGCACTAAAAATTATGATAAACTATTAGGTAGAGAACATTTATTAAAACAGATTTCTAACAGACCCAAAATGTATTTAGGTTTGCCAAAAAGCTTTTGGTGGGTTATTGAGTACATAGCCCAGGAAACATCTAGTGTAGCTTTACATGTAATAATTACACTATTTAAACTAAAAAATAATGATTCATTTGCCAAGATGAGTGACGGATTTCAAATGGCGAGGTCTACCATTCGTGTCATATTTGAAAAAAACGTCGTAGGTTTATCAACGTTTTTACAAAATACAATATACCTACCACCTCCAGACATAATAAAGAAAAATTTGCCTCTAGTTTTCAAAATCAGATATTCCAATGTACAGTGTATAATTGACTGCTTTGAAATTCAAATTGAAAAACCCACGGATCCGAATAAACAAGCACAAACTTGGTCGACATATAAGTCATGTAATACTATGAAGTACTTGATTGCCTGCACACCAGCTGGCTATATATCATTTGTATCGGAAGGTTATGGTGGGAGAATATCTGATAAAGCAATAACTGAGAAGAGTGGATTTATAGACGTTCTTCCCTTTAATGCTGTCATAATGGCAGATCGAGGATTTAAAGAAATAGAAACCTCATTAAGCACAAAAAATATAAAACTTTTACGACCGCCGAGTGTCTTTATGAACAAAACCATGTCGAAAAAAGAGGTAATACAAACTAAGGTAATAGCTAGTTTAAGAGTCCACATTGAACGAGTAATCAGGAAAGTAAGAGAGTTCCATGTGTTAATTAAAACCTCATTCTGTGGTCAATAATAAACATATCAAGTATTTGGATGAATTCGTTATTATAGCGTGCGGGTTAATCAATCTTCAAGATCCAATAATAAAAGACTATTGACTGACTTAAGGCGTTTTATTTACAATGTACCTTATTAATAACCTTATATTTTTGTTGTTAATTACATTATTACAATAACTTTATTATGAAATATACAGGGTGGCCCATTTAGATCGGTCTGTATGGGGAAGTCTGAAACTATAAGACATACGAAGATATGACCACATTGAGATATTTATTTTACTTACACCCTAGGCCAAAAGTATGGAAACAAAACTGTTTCTTTTCATATTTAAAGTTTCCTTTAAATTATTAATTGTGTAAATGTTAGTAACCATTCGGCCATTTCCAAAAGATAATAAACATTAAAACGTTCATTATTATTAAAACATCATAATATTGTAGAAAATAATATACTTAAAATAAATAAATATCGGACAACCTCACACAAATCGATCTAGTCCCACAGTAAGCTCATGAAGGCTTGTGTTATGGGTACTAGACGACGATATACGTACTTATAAAGATAAATATATACTTAAATACATAGAACAACCATGACCCAAGCACAAATATTCGAGTTCGTCACACAAATATTTGCCCCGGCCGGGATTCGAACCCGGGACCGCCGGCTCAGTAGGCAGGTATCTATAAACCGAGCCAAATACTTAACTAACTCCTTTGAATAAGTTGTTGTTGTTGTTGTTGTTGGTTATTGAATTTCAAAATGTTTATAATCATTTTAATATTGTATTTGTTTAATTTATTCCCTAAGGATATCACAGCTTTGTATTGTAATTAAAGCTTGTTTCCATACATTTGGCCTGGGGTGTACTGAAGTATATTTGTTTAAGGATTTCATAGATTCTGTCCACTTAGTTTTTAAAAATTTGTTTTCATATAATTATTAGTCGTGTACTGCCTCAAAAGCCTAGAAGCATGAAAACCATTTTGTTTCACATACATTACATAAGTACCTAAACTATTTAAATTTATGCGTTCTCAGAACTAATCATGTTTTCCTGAAAAATGGCGAAGAATAGAGGTAATAAACTATAAGTATTTTACATAGAAAACTACCGTGAGTCTCAGACATATTAAAATACTTAAACGGGTTTATCCACGTTGTAGAAGTCGAATAACGCTCGACATGTTTCGGATCGGTACGCGATTCATCATCAGGAGAGACGATCAATCGCGGAGGCGGCCAACTGAACACTGCGGGCACGCGCCTAGTCCGCGCGGCTGCTCGACGCGTGTGTCACCGGCGGAGGCGAAAAACTACCCTCATCATTACGCACTATGTCAGTTGTTGGGTTGCACACAACACTCACTACGTCATTTACTAAGGTAAGTATTCAAAACCGTCCTCCAGCTGGGGGGCACTGACCATCCACTGGATGGTAAATGACGTAGTAAGTGTTGTGTGCAACCCAACAACTGACATAGTACGTGATGATGAGGGTAGTTTTTCGCCTCCGCCGGTGGCACCCGCGTCAAGCAGCCGCGCGAACAGGGCGCGTGCCCGCAGTGTTCAGTTGGCCGCCGCTGCGACTGATCGTCTGTCCTGATGATGAATCGCGTACCGATTCGAAACATAACGAGCGTTATTCGACTTCTACAACGTGGATAAACCCGTTTAAGTATTTTAAACTATAAGGTCCTTAAATAAATGAAATAAATGTCTCAAAGTGTACATTCTATTTTCATTTTACCTAGTTAACTAGAGGACTAACTACCTGGTTAACTACCTATTTTAGGACTTGAGAAGTGTAGGGTATCTAATGAAAGTATTTCATATACTGATTTCAAATATATACTGCATTACTACATTACATTCAATTATTTAGAAAAAAGACCTGATGTTTCGGCTCTTGCAGGAGTTACAGGTAGAAGACTGCTAGAATAGAATATACTTTATTGCACACCTTAATGGGAAATAAGTACAAGCAATTACATATTACACGAAATATTCAATAGAGGTACCTATACAACATGCAGTCTTATCCCTAAAGAGTATTAGAGCTATTATATTTCTTATGAAATAAAAAGGCAGATAATCCCTTATTATATATTATTAATGTTGTTTTCAACGCTCAGTATAAAGTTAAACTGACATTGTCAGTACGTGCTTAGTGAGCAGGCGTGTCCCAATTTATATTGGATAATATCTACGTAATTTTACATCATAGAGTTTAAACTTCTCGTCTGATATAGATAAATGAAGCAGAGTAATGCAGTACATGTTTGGAATCAGTGCATGAAGCCCTTTTATTAGATACCCCACATGATAGGATTCAGAACACAAAATATCAAATTTCAAATTCCCATTCCCAATATTAAACATTGATGACGTTATAACTCTCTCCTACAGTGCTCACAACATAGCACTATTTAATATTAACGGGAATAAATTAGCTTTTCAAAACTGTTCTGCAGCGTTCATCAATTCTTCGATGTAATCCTTATCAAAATCTATTGAAAACGTTTCGATTTTGCCATTATTTTCAAAATTGGGATCTGGAATGCAAAATATACATTTATTTTTTTGAGCTGCCAGCATCTCCAACTGAATTTGACCCATATATTTCTTGCAAATTTCCCCATTTTTTATGTAATTTTTTTTTGTTTTTTCTGAAGTTGGACATTTAATTTCGATAACAAAGTCATCTCCAATGCCATCAGGTGAAGCTCCAAATATACCATTCACAAGTATAAAACCTGAAGCCTCGATTTCACAATTCATATCCTGTTCAAGTTTCTTAAGGACACCTTTTTCAAGGATCTTTCCTCTTTTCATTGCTTTGGTCTCATGTACCTTTTGCCCTCCTAATAATTCTTCGACAAGACTACCATGAGGTGTCTTGCAATGAGCAATCTCGTATATTTTTGAACCCGTTATCCGGCCTTGCCTCATGCTATGCCACAGCTTTGAGTTAACTTGGGTCACTGTTTCACTACTGATTTCACCTTTTATACTTTCTACCTTCTGATCACTATATAATTTGAAATTGTCATAGTTATGATTATTTTCATTAAGGACAAAATCAACCATTAGGTCAAATACACAATAATTTGTCAGCTTATCCATTTCATTTGTTGGATCATGCGTCATTAAGAGGCTTTTTCCACATGCATGTTTTTTTGCTTCGTTCCGTAGTTTTTCTAATACTGAAGCATCCTTTGGTCCTCTCTTGACAACTTTGCCCTTACTTAAATTTTTACACAAGATTGGTTGATCCCGAGCTCGTTTGAGATTTGGCTTGGTCCAGTAGCACTGCACACTGGTGGATGCAGGTTCATCACTCCGCTTTTGCAGCCAATGTAAAACCACTATAGTATGTTTGCATCCTCCTGAAAACAAAAATTTAAATTATAATTACATAAGATAAAGTTCTTCCTATGTATCCTGCTTGGGACTAGCAGTGCATTCCTGACAATAAAACATTAAAAAAGTAAAAAGTAGGATGGATTATGTAAAAAAGTTTTCATTAATAAGTTTTTAGTTTAGTTTAATAATATAAATATTAATTAATCTTATAGGTTAGTGTACCCAATTTGAATGCCGATGCACTCCTGTCATTGGTTCATAAACAGGTTTTTGTGTATGTGTGTTTTATACTATTTACTTATGTTTTTGTTTATGTACTGTTGGTGCATGTTATAAATAAGTAAATAAAAAAATTGGGTATGGGAAATATTTTCATGTATGAAAAAAATTGGGCAAGTGCGAGTCCGACTCGCGCATGAAGGGTTTCGTACCATAATCTATAACAAGTTTGTTGTATGGGAGCCCCCCATAAATATTTATTTTATTATATTTTTAGTATTTGCTGTTATAGCGGCAATAGAAATACATCATCTGTGAAAATTTCAACTGTCTAGCTATCACCGTTCTTGAGATACAGCCTGGTGACAGACGGACGGACGGACGGACGGACGGACAGCGAAGTCTCAGTAATAGGGTCCCGTTTTTACCCTTTGGGTAAGGAACCCTAATAAAAAAGTTAATATATCCACTTTTTTCAAATAAATAATGTAGTCTGAGGCAAAAAACATAAAAAATAGCAATAAGAGAATAAAACTGTACCTATTAAGAAACTCCCCTTAGTTAAAGTCGATTCAAAAGCAAAAATGTCCCTGTATTTATAACCGTATTTACTCCTTTGGACCTTACCAGCTTATTGCATTGTGGTACTGTTACCAACACTGGGATCACACAAGACATTCATATAATACAAGCATAATTGCTCAACATACAAAATAAGTAGGTACAAATGGCAGGCTTAATGCCAAAAGGCTGGGTTATTCTGAGAAGCGTTCTAGCCGTCTAGCATAAACTATAATATGCACAGATATTTCCAACAAAACTTACCAGCTCCTGCTGCACAGCCAGCACATGATGTATCTGTGATGGTTTACTCCAACTCATTTATATTTACAGCAACAATATAATATTTGTTGGACAACTTGTGTTCTGGTACCACTTTAGCACGCACAGTGCATATGCTTCCATCTCTATTTACTTCCACATATCCAATAGCGTTTTCTATATAAGAATCCCTCGAAGACCTAAAAATAAATAAAAAATGTCAGTCAAGTATAAGTCAGACTCGCGCACCGAGGGTTCCGTACGAACTAAAAAAACACTGCATACTTATTACTCTCTAGCGAAAAGATAAACAGTAGGTACTAAGCGTCAAACTTAACTTTACCGTTTGAAAACTGATTTACGTACTTTTAATAGAGGCTATATCTTTTGTAATTTAGTCACAAATTTATATTTTGCAGATTGGTCCCAATATTGTGGTATAAGGTGGTATAACTTGCCAAATTTCATGGTTCTAGGTCAACAGCCTTGAGGCCCTTGAGAGTGCCGAAATATCAGATTGTGCGGCATAAACGGCAGAAGTTTGAGTATTTTTCAGCTTTATAGGCCTATAGACTTATGGTTAGAATATATGGTTCTTGTTTTTGTTTGCTTTTGGGATATGGAACCCTAAAAAGTAAGTTAATGGACATACACAGTTGTGTGAAGAGCTCTATAGGAGTTCAAGCCATGTCAGACCATCTTGACAATTATTACGTTGAGTTTGAGCCGTTGTTACTATAAACTTCATATCAATGAGTATTGAGTACGTAATCATAATCAAACATACGAAATTCTCTTCAAGAATTTAACTTTATTCATTAAAACTAAATCATGATTAATTTACTGTATTTAACGAGTGTTTGTTTACGTCAAACAAAATAACATGCTGACTGCTGAGGATAGGCAAGGCACTAGATAAATGTTAAGGTGATACTTACGATAACGCTTTGGCGGCTCGTATTTCAGCGGCATTGTGTTTGTCACTGTTTTTCATGAATTCCATGAGCATGTAAGTATCTACTTTGGGCAAATTTGTCGAATCTGCTTTCACAAAAGCGGCAGCATCCATCTCGGCGAATTTCCAATTCCAGGGTGAGTTGCAATGGTCGTCGTATAAAGCTTGCAATATCAAATCCAGGGTCAAAAAGCGTAAGTCGTCGTTCAGGCAGGCAATGATCAAGGTCCAGGGGCAGAAACAATTCGTAAATAGTACTATAAGTCGTCGAAAGCAGTCGAAATACAGCGAACACAGCGAAAGTAAAAGACGTTGTGTTTTGAAGAGATCTGTCAAAAGCATCAAAGAAGTTGACAGCGTCATTTGACTTTTGTATAGCTTTAGGCGAACTTCTAAACAGCCGAAATCGGCTCAGAGGCACTGAACTAAAACCTCTTTGATTTTTTTAAAATCACCGGTGCAGCCAAAAAATCTGAAACTTTTTTTTTGTGCTAAGAAAGCTTATTCCCACCACCAGTAAAAATTTCAACCACTTTTAAAGCACTTCTGAAATTTTCATCCATTCCCCATTATAAAAAAATCACACCGAAATCGTCGTTGCTACCAAAAAATCACAGCGCCAGCGACAGCGACATGGTGTATGACGCCGCTTTTCGTTGTTAAAAAAATTCAGCGCGCGTTCTTAATCACTTTTAGAGGCATATTCGTTGGACGCGATGTTATCCTTCACGAGTAATTGCAGTGCAGTTCCATAAACAAACGATAAAATACAGTGTTCATGTATTTTTTAGGAAGACCAAAAGAAAGAATCTTCTGTTGCATTTTACTCTGTGCTGCTAGTCAAAGGTTCTCCACTCTCCAGTGTTACCTGTGGCTACTTTCCATCAACACATGCACATTATACTGAACATGAGCTAACAGCTTAATTACGTAATCATCCTAAACACTCGGCTCCGCGAGCGCCGAGCGGTACGGTCTAGAGGGAAGCTCTTGTCTATTGACATTTGATACGGAGGGAGTTGGGGAGATAAGATATCTAATACCAGAACTAAAGGCGAGGTGCTACTGCCAGCGGATACTTATAAATATTCACATCGAAATCTTTGAGGTCGAAAAACAATTGACGTATAATAAACTCAATTGATGATTTAATTACAAATGTATACATAGCTTTCACATTTTCTCCTATACTTGCAGTATAAGACTTCCTCCGTCAGACCATACTCACCAAATTTCATAGTTCTAGGTCAATGGAAAATATCTATACTTTTTTGGTTCCCTTGAGAGTATCGATGTATACGTTATTTGCGGCATAAACGGTCGTATCTTTATTTTACGTTAACTTAGAAGTTGAATTTTTCCAAGGCTTCAAGGGTATTGTAGTGTTGAGTATATGGTTTTAATTTCAACTTGATACCTCCACGCAACAAATAAAAGAAGGTAAACGTTCATGTCGTATAGGGAAATCAAGGTTTTGGCTATGAATAGGGATAGATGGAGATTGGAGACAGCTACATACTAGATCAGCTACACCGACATGAGTTTGATTCTTAAATTTATTATGACCACGCATTCCTGAGGTAAGGGCTCTTGGCATCGGCCAAGCTGCGTCCATCTGGACGGACAACAAAGTGATCCAACAAGGGTTCCGATTTTTTTTTCTGAGGTACGGAACCCTAAAAATCACCCTGTCCCGAGCCCGCTAACAGTGGCGCACGTCACGTAATGCCGGCTCTGTACCGCGCAGTATAATAGGAAATCTTATATACGCTTTATTAAGTTAAAATCAGGATCTGCACAACTTCCATTTTTGATTGGCATCTCAGAGGTTTCTCACAAACAGGATTATGGAAGTTGTTGGTCTTATAGTTTGGGCGAAGTTATAATTTGTGTATCGAGTGAAATAAAACATATATTTGTACCTTATTATTATTTTTTTCTTAAATATCGGACCACTTACGTAATTCCTATTATATTCTTAACCCCCGACGAAAAAAAAGGGGGGGGTGGTCATAAGTTAAACTTGTGTATCTGTGTGCTAGTCTGTGGCATCGTTGCTCCCAAACGGATGGACCATTTTGAGTGCGTTTTTTCATCAAAAGACTTGTTCGTCAAGAGGGTTCTATGTTTGGAAGGAGCTTTCGTTGAAGAAAGAAGTTTACGTGAGATTACCCTCGATTTCCCAGGAATCCCATCATCAGATCCCAACATCGTTACAATGGGAGCACCCCAAGAGCCCTTTCAAATAAAAAAGAATTTTAAGAATCTGCGGAGATATCGGTGGAAAAATATTAATAATATAGTGAAACATAGAACCTCTTTTTTGAAGTTGGTTAAGCAAGTACTTTTAAAAATTTGGACTAGTATATAATATTATTAAGAGGTATATAATAATGTTATATGATATCAAGCGATTAGATACGGAGCCTCACTGCGGCCACAAAACATATAGGTACAGAAATCAATCTACATGCAAGCGCGCTCGAGCAAACGCACACATAGACCTTGCTCACGGACACGATATCTCGGACCAGTTCAGACCAGTGCGAGCGCGAGTGCCATCCGCTTGACGTGTCCGTGAAAAAATTACTATGTGTGCGTTTGCTCGAGCGCGCTTGTAGGTAGATTGATTTCTGTACCTATCTGTTTTGTGCTTCGGCACATTATTGCTCCTGCTAATTATACAATAACATTTCCGCTACTAACCGAATTCCAATCCTAACTAATAGCCAATTGCGGCGTGTGGCGACATTACAGCTGAATATTTGATGGTGACGATACTCAGTCGCGGGCTGAGGAATTACTGCGGCAGACAATGTGACACTAGATGGAATAATAGGTCTAAGAATATACCTAAATCAAATCAATTGAAATGTGTTGAAATGTAGTTTATCTTGAGATTGTGGTGTATTCACATTAAAAATAATGAGACGTTACATGTTTCACTCTTAAGCGTTTCTTGTCACTGAAATGATGATATGGTTCCTAATAACATATCTTTGTATGTCTTATAGTTTCAGACTTGTCCATACCTACTGACCAATTTAAATAGACCATGTTTGTACCTACAAAAATGACAAAAACGAGGTATATAGAAATGAAATACTCGTTCTCAACACAATAACAATCAAAACACATTTTCCTGAACACATTTCTAGCCCCTTAATCACTCGCACCACGGGTTGTATTAACATGAAGTCAGAACCCTTGCCATGACTGCATGGAGGATTGTAGATGTGGTCGAAGTTGATCTGCGCGAGCTCCGAGCCGTCGACTGGCGTGAAACCGCACAAGACCGAGACCGCTGGCGGGAACTTGTATTGGAGGCCAAGACTTAGGTACTTCGGGTTGCTGCGCCAGAGGAGCATGAGCAGGAGCATTGTAGTTCTACAAAGTAACCGGTAGGTGCGCTGTACTACTATACGAATCGTTCACGCTGTCGCTAACTCGTGGTAAGAGTACAGGTCTGATGTCCACAAAACGACTCGCTAACGAGTGGACTGAAGCACTGCCCTTGTTTTCCGATTGCCAGTGCAGCTATAAAATCATTTTTTAGTTTTCACAGCATCCCGCGTTTATTTTCGCATCGACTGTTGTTGTGAATTTTAATTTAACTGTTAGTTTTTGTACAAAACAATCCCCAATTTATTACAAAGCAAACCACTTTTTAATATTGTGTTTGTCGAGCTCTTCGCGAATAGCACGGGATTCGTAATCATAACACCTAGTTGTTTTTCCATTTATTTCCTACGTAGTATTATATTTTTTAAATAAACAGAGTTGTTGTCTCAATTCAAGTTCGCAACAATACTTTAATTTATGTAATTTGAGGGTACGTTTTATACGATGTATAGACATGGTAATATACTTCTGTGGAAGTTTTAAAACTCTTGTCCGAAGCTTCAATAACAATAAAAGTAGTTTTGGACGGGAAAGATATAATGATATTTTCGTACTTACCACATTTTCAACAGCAGTGCTCGACGAATCCACGACGGGAAGTATAGTACTTGCTACCACAAAGACACAAGTTGTAGTAGTCCTTAGTAGGACTACTTTTAGGAGTTTACATAATTATAGTTCTACTCTATTTATATTCAGCGCACAACCCCAACCATCGGAAATTCATACACCTAGTATAAAGGGGCCACGCAGCACCATTGTGACTAACAGTAAATCCTAGAATAAATAGCCTGTGTAATGCAGAGATGAAAATCTAGGAGCCATCCAAACGTTGAATCTCACCTGTGACACAAAGCAAATGAAATAGAAATCAGGCATACGTGTAACGTGCTCGTCTCTTGCGGACATTCCAGTCACTGACGAGGAATATGTAATCGAAACGCAACTGTGCTGCTCACAAAGTAAGCGGGCGGTCGCGGCCAATCTCGGTAATTAGTGAGCGCTATGACGCCACCGCACGTTAGCTGCTTCAAGCGATGAGAGGGCGATTGATATTTTATGAGATATATACCAAGTTCTGATGCACAACTATGTTATTTAAATATGCCGTATCAAAATCACCTTTATGAACAGGCCACCGGAATGAGAAACCAACTTGGTGCGGAGTTCAAAGTGAACCTACAGTGAGTGCCAGTGCTGTTTGAAGGTTTAGACCTTTTTGTATTTTGGGCCACTTCCAGTGAGATACGAGCACAATGCTGATTGAGATAATCCAAACGTTGTAAGAAGTTTGTGGTTTTCAGAGCAGGGTTTTTCCGTAAGTCTACACTCCTCAGTATCAATCAGAACGAGACCCGACTATAATCTTGACACTGTTTTTAGTGTCGTGGGCCAGCTTTAATATACCAAAAGTAGCGTTTATTGAGACTGGCCAATAGTCCGACTAAGTTTGTGGTTGCTGGTGTATGGTCATTTAAAAATAACTGAACCAGCACTGCGATAGTGATTGAGTGAATCCAAGCATCTAAGTAGGTATATGGCGGCCGGGTGAGGGGTAATTCCGTGAGGCATCTTTATAGTTTGCGGAGTGTCTTATGGTATCTTAACCCGTATTCGCTGTATTTAGTATATTGGGCCACGTCCTCTGGGCCAGGCGTAGGGCACTGATTGAGACAGTCCAAGCGTCCAACTAAGTGTGTGGTGGCCAGCGGGGTAATTCCGTGAGGCATTGATAGCGCAGCCACTTTATAGTTTGAGCGCCGCTCCCGACGGGCTGCGGTTTACAATGAATGGTTTTACATCGCTTTTGATGCACAATTTAATTTAAGGAAGTACTACAGAAGCCTTAGAGTTGTCAAATTGAAATTGAAAAGTTTGTTCAGCAAATATAAAAAAAAAGAACATTTGTAATTTATACTAACGTACCATATTCCTTACTCTAAACACTCAGCAGATAGATATTAAGTACACCACAATACCTGGGGCTGGCTGGATAGAATAAAATTAATATACATTTTGACATTCTAAGACGGTGCCGCGGCTGTTATCAATCAAAGACCCCTGTAAGGCTGCCTGTCCACTAGAACAGAGCGGAGAAAATGAACCAATCAGGTTACGCCAAAAGAAGTGCATTTTAAATTAAGCAGAGCTCCGCTCCAGTGGGCAGGCAGCCTAATTGCATGACAACATTCAACCTGAGAACATCACATTGCTTTTAATTTTCACGCTGTATAAACAAATAGAAATTTTTAAAACAGGGTGCAGTGGAGACTCCAACGTACGTCGTGCTCACTCTATCGCATACCTCCTTGCGTCCTGCAGGGCCCTGCTGGCGAGCGTGTAAACTTGGCATTATAAATAGAAAGACTTTTTCTTGATCATTGTTCCCTTGAGAGAAGGCTACATTCACACCATTAACCTCTACCTACATTTATATAATTTTCTGTTTAAATTAAGTTTATGACATTGTATGTTAAGTGATTTAGTTTTTAAGTTCTTTGTAATGGCGTCTTCTTCGCTGCAATAAATGTGTTTTCTTTCTTTCCTTCTTCTTTACATTCAGGCGACTCAGGATACGAAATGCGACCGATACAAAACTACATCCTTGCTCGTATGATAATATGGATAGAATGTGACTGTGTCATTTAATTTATTGGTTGGGATGTTATTGATGTATCCTGATTTAACGCAGCAATAAAGAAACGATATTTTGTAATACTTAGACACGGATACGTATACGGTTGACAGAACATAAATTAAGAAGTCAAAGTTGGAGTGAGTTGTACCTATTATCACGTTCCATTTGCGATTACCTACAAATAAAATCTTGTAAGCCTTTTCCAATCGGCGCTGATTCTTCAACCTTCATGAGATCATCAGACCTTGTGGGAGGTCTAACAACTACTCTACATCTTCTAGCAAGTGGTTGCCATTTCAACGTAACACCATCAGTTATCAAGGAATTTACCAATATCCGATTACAGATAAAAGTTTGCAACACTAATGCTTAAACCTATGCCTAAAGGACCCCTATTTCGTGTGCCCGCAGACCGACAGATCAGTTATCATGGCACACCTATTGGTTTCCACTCGACAAAATGATCCGACTGTCCACTCCACTCGTACTTGAAATCGAGGTAATCAAGCTGCTATTAGAATTAGGGGTGGGAAACTATTTGAACGGAAGATACCAACATTTTAAGCTGCACAGTTATAGGCCCTTAGGATTTTACATTACCTAAGTCTACAAAATGTTTAGTAAGCAGTAAGGTCAGTCGATGGCCACCAGTTCTCATAAAGCATTATAATAATAAAGGTGTAGTAAGGGTATATCTTCATTAGATGACTCGTTTCAAACAAGAGCTACTTTAAACTGCGAACAAAATCACCGGACATTCCCAACCCAGTTCGGCTTCGCAAACCACATCCGTTTAGAGTTGCAACGGTCGGACACTACTAGGACGAACAATTCAAGGAAGTTGCTTAAGAAGAAATATCACTGCTAATTTCCCCATACAGATCGAGGTTAGTTCTCGTGGTTTTCACTCTTCGAAAATTTAACCAATCTTTATGAAATTATGGAAACTTAACGAGGAAATCTCCGATTTGAATAAACTGGTTATGTTAAGTTTGGACCTCATTTGTATCCGATGTCATATTTATCTGGTGCAAACTTTGTGCCAATGATTATAAAATTAATACCGCAGTTATCAACAATGTAAAAACGAAACCAAAACAGATATTCTAACAGAGTGGACAATTGGAACTGACAATTAAAAAGTTCAGAACCGTGTTAAATGGGCTCCAGAACTATCTGGCGCAACTTTACTTTAGCGAGTGGCTCGTTAGCAAGAGCTCTCCGTAACCGACCAAACGTACCTAGGTCTGACCAACAGAGTGCTAATAACTAGGCTTTAAAACTGTACGGGTTTTGAACTTTAAACCAACTTCAAATACGTAATAACTAACAGTGTGAACCACTGCATCTGCATGGCTCAGTAATCATCAATGAGTTAGTGAGATAACGAATAGTTAAGCGGAGTCTTCCAAAAGAAATGTACGTGTTTTTCCAAGTGCGTGGACATTTTTGGTTTCGAATGAGTGTTTTTTTCTAGTGAATGATCTTGTTCTGGCTGTGTCTTACAAGAACCTTGGACCCACTCCCCACAAAATACCACATTTTTATGTTCGTAAATATTGACATAAAAGTTAATTATGAAATGAATATGAAATGAAATATTTATTAGTTTTAGTTTGCATGTTTGTATGAAGCAATGTAATGTGATCAACTACAATGTAAACAAGACAAGACCTGCGGCCCTACGTTTCCAGCCGTTGGACCCCGAAGTCTTAGGACACTAAATTTCTCGGAGTGATGCTTGATTGCCATTGTAACTGGCGAGCGCATATTGAGTACCTGATCGGCAAGCTAAACAGATTTGTATTTGCTCTGCGCAGGATATCACAGGTGGTATCTCAAGAATCTGCTCTTTTGGCGTTTCATGGCCACATTATGTCAAATCTTCGCTACGGTCTTATTTTATGGGGAAATTCCACACTGGCCCAATAAGCGTTTCTACTCCAAAAAAAATGCATCAGAGCGATCTGTTGCGCCAAACCGACAGATTCATGCAGACCGTTGTTCGAAAAATTAAAAATCCTTCCGTTACCCACATTGTACATTTACGAAATGTGTCTCTTTGTGAAAGCTCATATTAACCAGTACAATATTATGAAATTTAACCATAGGTCAACTTCTAAACACCATGGAATCAATATATGTTATCCATGTCATAGCTCTGCTCATTTTGAAAAAAGTATAATTTTCATGTCAATCAAAATATTTAACCATTTGCCAAATTACTTGAAATCCTTGGATTGCCAAGGTTTCAAAACCAAACTATTCAAGTGGTGTCTACAAAAAATGTTCTACTCTGTCAATTAACACTTTGCAACCACCAATTGACGCCCTATGAATTTATTCAATTTTATTTTATTCCATTTTATTATAATTATTATCATTGTTTTACGTGTTCTTTTTTTTTGTTTTGGTATCGTCTAGACATTTTAGAATTATTAATTATTGTAATTGGCTATTTACTGTATGCATGACATTCATTTATTATTTATAAATTTTTAATCTTTTCAATACATATTTTTAATCCGACATTGTTATTTGCTATAATTTGATTATTTTCCATTGGTTTTAATGACATGCATATTGAGAGTCAAAGTATTGTACCTACGCCAAATTCTGGCTGATTGTGATGTTACCAAATATTAACCCTACCACCACTTATAACCACTCACATTCAAACAATAGTAATAATATATAATATATATAATTTTGTGTTGCTAAATACTGATGAGGAAGAGGTTGAACGGATTATTATGGGCCTAAAAAACGATTCTGCAATTGGCTGGGATGGCATATCAAACAAAATACTTAAACAATTTAGACACATATTTGTTCCCCCTCTCACATTTATTTTTCAAAAATGTCTTTCTGATGGAATCTTCCCTAAATGCCTCAAAAAAGCCGTCGTAGTTCCCGTTTTCAAATCCGGAAATAAAGATCGAGTATCCAATTACAGGCCCATTTCGATATTACCATCAACATCCAAAATATTAGAAAAAATTATAAATAACAGACTAGTAAAATACTTAGAGAGTCAATCCTTATTATCAGAAGGTCAGTTCGGTTTTCGACCAAAGCTGTCAACTGCCGACGCTGTTCATGAATTGACTGATCACTTAGTTCAGGAACTTGATAAGGGTAACCAGACCATAGGAATCTTCCTGGACCTTGCTAAAGCTTTTGACACGGTTTCCACTTCCATCCTTCTGCACAAGCTCGAAGCATTAGGCATTAGAGGCACACAGCTTAAACTATTTGCACATTATCTGCAAGGACGCTCACAGTGCACAAAAATAGACAATTTTGTGAGTTCTGATCGTGAAAATACCCCTTTTGGGATCCCCCAGGGGAGTATAATCGGTCCTACCCTATTTCTGATTTATATAAATGACCTCTGTAATTTGACAATAAAAAATGGTAAAATTATTTCATACGCTGACGACACTGCCCTTCTTTTTTCTGGAAAATCTTCAGAAGAAGTTTATGATCACGCGCAACGTGGTTTTAACGAGGTCAACAAATGGCTTCAGCATCATTTACTAACATTGAATTCAGAAAAAACACATTACATAAGATTTTCCATGCGGAAATTAACCGCGTCTGTGTCTGACCATTCCCTGTATGCGCACAACTGTAAGGATCCCTCTGACGATCAATGTCTATGTCCATCTATAGCTATAACTAATAAATTAAAGTACCTAGGAATTCTAATCGACGAGTCTCTTTCCTTTAGATATCATATTGAAGCTTTATGCAGCAGAGTCCGTAAATTAATATTTATTTTCAAAAAACTACGTTCTATCGCGGACTCACAATTAATCAAAAAAGTGTACTTTGCGCTATGTCAATCTCTGCTAAGTTACTGCATTACTACCTGGGGTGGCACTGCCAAAACAACTCTGCTGAATTTAGAAAGAGCACAAAGAGCAATTCTCAAGGTCTCCACTTTCCGTCCTTTTCGTTTTCCTACTAACCTCTTATACAAATCATGTGAAATTCTGACAGTTCGTCAACTATATATCTTGAACACAGTCCTAAAACAACATTCCAGACTCCCTTACAACCCTGACTATACTAATAAGCGACGTAAAGACTTTGTTTGCCCAACTATCCATTGCAGACATGCATTCTCTTCAAGATTTTTTCAATTCCTAGGCCCACTGCTATATAACCGACTTAATGCGAAGTTAGATTTTTTCCCGCTTACTTACGTGATCTGTAAGAAAACACTTAAGGTCGCCCTGCAAAACCTGTCTTATGACGATACAGAGAAGTTACTAATTGTATTAAAGTGAGTGATTTATTATTTTTAATTATAGTTTATATACTTTTTACTTTAGGGACGCATAAATGTTGTTCCCGTAGGAACCCATAGTATATATTTACTTAATTTATTAACATAACCATTCAATAGTGTTTAAATTTTTGCATATGAATAAGTTGTCATTGTTTGTCCTTTTCTCAGCCTGAAACACAGGATTATCCTAGTTCAGGCGCGTAGTATTATCGTCTAGTTATAAGTCTGTTTAGTCCGTAGTCATCACAGCTGTAATATGTTTTTTTTGAATAAATTTATTATTTATTATTTATTATAATAAACAATTTTGTTTTTTTTTTTGAATTTGAATTTTTGAACTAATGGGACCTGTGTATATTACTTACATGCATAAATGTTTTTACTCGTGGCTTTTTAAAGGCCTTTTCATTACCATAATTTTGATAATTTCTTCATCGTCCATCCATTGACTAGATCCGGACTTCTTTGTCCTCAGACATGGATAACAAATGTCCTCGATAAAAATATCGAATATCCACTAAACCATAAAGTAACTGCAGAAAATCGGTGACCTGTGTGACTCGCGGCCCTAGTGGCCATCCCATTTGCATAACAATCGCCCACGATAATGACGAATGGCGCGGGACTGCCTTTGGGTGAATTTTACAAATGACCAGTGGGCAAGGGTTGTAGAAGACACGAGTCCTTTTTGCACAGAGGTTTTGTTATGCATTGTTAATTTTTATCCTAACCATTTATGCTTACATGACCAATATAATGCTGTCACGTATATGTAGGAATTTACGAGCACGACGTGTCGTGGAAATACCACTAATATTATAACAGCGAAGGTATGTGTGTGTGTAAGTATGTATGTTCGTTACTTATTCAAGTCGTAACGGTTGGACGGATTTTCTTAAAATCTGGAACGGAGATAAATACTTTCTTATAACGTAACTTAACACAGGCTTTTTATCCCGAAAAAATGCATGGTTAGTGTAAGTTTTAATGCAAGTGAAGCCATGGGCAACAGCGAGTGATATAAATAAAAACAAACCCAGTTTAATAACCGTCAAACAAAACTAAAAAATCAAAACGTTCACGGACACAGTACCAGTGTGAAACATTGTATACTCAAAACTCATACAAAAAAGTTTATTTTATATGTATAAAAACACTACGAGAAATGTACGGCTGTAGACGGCTGTTTTATGGAGATAAAAGTTAAACTTTATAAATAAGTATTTTGTATGAGTGTCACATAAACAAATTTTACACATACATCGTCACACTCAGTCATGATTTCATTTCGGTTCATTACAAACTCACGACAAAATGCTAGTGGACTATTAAAATCAACATTTGATATTTTCGGAATTCAATGTAGGAATGTTTAAGCACAGCCAATACAATTTATTCTGGTTGTTATTTCCAATAACGCCGGCCATACATTATAAATGTTGCTTCAAACAAATACAATTATTTGTTCGTGGATAGAGAAGATCGCGCAATCAAACTAGACCTGTAATTGGCACATTCAATATGCGCGTGATTCGGGAACAGAACTGAAAATGAAGCCATGCCAACATGGAGATATTAAACACAAGTAACGGTCATCGGACACAGTGTAACTACGGCAGTAGATCATTTTCATACTGAGTAAGTATACGCAGCGTACGCTGAGGCTATTAATCGTTGTTTGTCCAAAACCCAGGTCTTGGACAAACAACGATTAATTTTCGATTAAATTTGGAATTTTGGATTTAAGTATTACGTGGCCAGCCACGTAATACTTAAATCCATATAACGGGTTTAGTTACGTCGTATAAGACGAAAATCGCTTGACATGTTTCGAATCGGTTTGTGATTCATCATCATCATCAGTCGTGGCGCGCAGCGGCGGCCAATATAACTGCGCACCATCGCTCAGACAGTGCAGCTACTAGAGACCGGCGGAGGCGAGAATCTACCCTCAGGGTCACACACTATGTTAAATGATCACATGATCTGTGCTCCTGTTTCATATGATGCCTGAAACGCACAGTAGTTTTCTACGTAATTAAGCAATACAGACCCAGTAACAAAATATTCGTGCTCAACTCGGAAATACTTGCCCTTGCTCGTATAGTCGTATCAGGACCCAGAATCGCCAGTACCTATAGTTAAGAGTGTCACCACTGATATCTTGGGATATCTCGGGACCCAGGAATAGTGGCGATGTAAATAGCCTTCCTATGGCAATAATGTACATAAGTCATATATTTGCATTACCTACTTATTAAACGTCAGTAGCGGTTTGTCAAGGATTTGTCATCCACCGAATTCAAAACATTGTTTACCGTAATGCTCAATCCTTCGTTCCTCTTGCGAAACAAATACTGTATACTGTATCCTATTGAATAAAACTTGATTTTCAGCACTGTGGTTATATTAAGCAAAATATACTTGAAATTTGCGGAATAAACATTGTTTACCGTAATGCTCAATCCTTCGTTCCTCTTGCGAAACAAATACTGTATACTGTATCCTATTGAATAAAATTTGATTTTCAGCACTGTGGTTATATTAAGCAAAATATACTTGAAATTTGCGGAATATTTAGTCCTGTTTCCTCTTTGCTTACATCAGTGACATTCGCCGATTTTGAACCACATTTTTTTTGTTGCCAGTAAAATAAATTAGTTCCACTTAAAGTCTACAATATGTCGTGGGTTGAAAAACATTATGTACGATTGATGTTGCACTAACTTTTGTACACTTTGGCCGCAGCTCATGTCCGCATAATATAATAACGTGCAATTATTATTGAATATCATAGTGAATAGTATTAGAAGTATCACTTTATTATAGACTGTATTCATATTCTTTTATGATTGAATTTCGAATGTAGCTATTTTGAACTCCGGTCTGTGTTTCATTCATTGTAATACGAGATAGGTTTATTTGTGATCACATTGCAATTTTGCATCAAATTAGTTCAAGTATTAATTATGGTTTAGAGGTACGATTAGTTTTGTACTCAATATCGATACTTAGTTATGAATTCAAAACAAAAGAAGGACACAAGTTTACTAATGTGAAGTATTTACTTAAATAGATCTTCTGTGCTTCAAAATTAATTTCAGGAACCTAATACGTTCCTAAAGTTAACAGTCGGTTTCGACTTTACGAGTGATTATACACAAAGAAAACCAATTCCTTTAACGTATGTATGTACGTATCTTTATTGCTTTTTATATTAATTTTTGTAAAGATTTTTGGCTTAAAGTTGTTTTTGCATCACTTAATTCAATTCAATAAATGTGATCAGGAAGAGATCGCTATTTAGCGCTAAAACCGCCTGTTTTTTACCTCTGTATATATTTCACGTTTTTATCCCTGTATATTCGAGATGTGCAATAAAGAGGATTTGTATGTATTTGAAGAAACGGCGCAATATTAAGCTAGAACTAAAATTATTTTCCATAAATTTTATACAATATTTAAACCAATACCTATGAATAGTACTGAGGATTGAGTCAAGCCGAGTTTAAACACACAAAGCGATGTCGCAGTTTGCGGATTATAATCACAATTAGCGCGGATGTATTTAGCAAGAATAGCTGTGATAACGAATTTGCACAGACTTGCGAATAGTGAGTTACTACGGCGCGAGTGCCCCGAGACACAGGCGTACAGTTCATTTGTTTATCTTTATCTATCGCCCATATGGTACCTACTTGTTAATTATATGTCACTCAAAAAGCTTTAAGATAACAAACACAACAACAACAAACTATTAAAGATATTATTAGCACTATTTCTTTTACATTTTTTCAATATAGTCGCCATCATTCTCTATACAAAGTTGATTCATCTAAACCAACTTTATAAAGACTTTTTCGAAAGCTTGTTTTAAAAACCCGGCAGAAGAGAAAGGTGTTAAAAGTTTAACATGGGCACACATGGGTATATGTGAGTCTGTGTATCAGTGTGTCTGTCTGAAGCAGCTAAACGAATGGTCCGATAAGAATGCTGTATGTATTGAATCAAAAACCTTGTCTGTCGGTATGTTTTCTAGCTATGTTAGGTGACAATAATAACCTCAGCCGTTACCAAGATATTCAGCTTTGATTGAAACCAGTATCAGGATCCCAGGCAATATTGAAGTTAAACATTCTGGTGCAGGTTTAGCATTTTTGCCACTCATTAAATGAGGGATTCGTAGAGAACCGCCGTGCGTCGTAGGTTTGCTCCACACGGCGCTAGTCGACTGATTAGCCGGCGACGGAGAGTTCGTTATTCAATTAAGCCCGGTTAATCAGCGCCTGGCACCAAACAGAATGTATTCGGAATGAATAATTCTGCACCCGCCTCCGTTTCCTCCTTATTTGCATTTCTTGGCCGTGTTTTAAGGTCCACATTGGTTAACGCGTGTTTTAACAATGTACTGCATGGGTAATTTTTTTAATTAAATTTTTGCTTGTTCTTATGAAAGACTTCTTCAAACGTAATATGTTTAAGCAGCAACAATAGTTTATTACTATTGGATGTTCTATTGCCAATATTTTAAATTCATCTAAACACAAACGTAGACAGAATTACGAGTATGATCATCACGCAACCCAGGCACAAATATTGGGCGGTTGCGAGAACTGCGTCGTCAAAAAATATTATATTCTAAAAGTGTAACCTGTATGTAGTAGTCTAGCAGACGGGTAAAAATCTTCTGAGTTACCACTGTGTTACCAAGGAAACATGAAGCATAGAGTGTCACATTCAGAAATGTAAGCGGAATAATGTCGCGATAATCAGCCGTCGGAAAGACGTCGTCATTAATTGTATTATAGCAGTAATAGCAGTATATATATTGCGGGGCCGCGAAGATTTCCGCAAGTGCAATCTTTCCGTTATTGCGGCAGTGCTTTGTGGCCAGTATGTCAGCTGGGATGGGAAATACACTAACGGAGAAATAAAAAAGGTCACTGTTGTTTGAAAGTAAGTATATATTTATCTATATAAGTACGTACATATTGTCGTCTAGTACCCATAACTAACACAAGCCTTATTGAGCTTAATTTGGGACTAGATCGATTTGTGTGAGGTTGTCCGATATTTATAAAAAAAAGGGTATGGCCTTTGTTACTTTCTAGTTGATGCAATTGTCGTCAGATCAGGGTCTGATGATGATGAAAACTTTGGGGAACTCTTCTAATAATATTAAATTCTTCAAATATTACTTGTGGCTCGCGGAAAGCATCATTTGGTAACGTGAACCTCCACTGAAGAGGGTTTTATAAAAAAATATTATTATCAAATTTGTTATCAAAAGAAATGGGCACCATAAAGTGAAATCAATAATAAATTATTCTTTATTGCACTATATTTCATTAAAATTAAAGTACCTTTGAACCTTTAAAGCCTTGGTACCTTTAAAGTCAAATTTCAAAGGAAATCACAAGAGAAATGTTATTTCTTTAAAGTAAACCTACTGTATCGTTCGCCGCAAGTCGACGTCCCGTGACAAATGGCGGAGACGGCGTGCGCCAACAATGGGCGGGTTTGGTTTTAAACCGAGAAGCGCCATCTAGCGAGTAAACGCAGCAACATTACACGACAATTGCACAGTCTTAGGGCGTTCTTCTTCTGCAAGTTGTTGCAATGCGCATTGATTTATTTTGTAACAATAAGTGTGGTGTGGTGTGGGTTTTGTTAAAATAAGTTTCTTTTAAGTAGGTAAGATAAGAAAAATATCTGAACTGAAAGGCGTATTTTAAAAGCAGTTTTATTTACCCATAACTCGCCATTAAATACAAAT
The DNA here is from genome assembly GCA_905147355.2 of Apotomis turbidana. NCBI lineage: Eukaryota > Metazoa > Arthropoda > Insecta > Lepidoptera > Tortricidae > Apotomis > Apotomis turbidana. The sequence goes on along the minus strand of LR990291.1, from coordinate 26,343,576 downwards.
TCACATTTTTCGTTTCAAAACTACCAAATCTGGCTAGGAAATGGAACCAAACGGAAAATCTGTTGTATTACACAAGTTACACTTTTACAGATTTTAGTGTTACGTGGAACGTAAATTATATGCTTTTGCTATATTTGAAAAGTACCTTTTTCTTCATGTGAAAGGATCAAATTTATTAATAAACTGTACTTAATAAATATGATAAGCGAACTCAAGTACGGCTTTAAGTGTAGACAAACGGATAAGTACTTGAGAGCGGTATTAGACTTGAGTGTAGTTTATTAATACGGGTCTAAATGTTATTTTGTAGGTATATTAAATACGAAAACATGCCACCATTAAGCAAGAACGTGAATGGCATAATAGAGATTTCCTTATTAAATCCAAGATTTTAACGTTTATTTTATACTTCAGTAAAACAAACTACCCAGTGACAGTCCAATCAAATCATGAGGAATGCTAGGTTTCATGTTGTGTTGTATATTCCTTGATGTTGGAGGTGTGCAATAAAGAGTATGTGTATTTGTATTTGTATTTGTAGTCCTAAATTCATGACATATTTTAAAAATTGACAAATATCTGAATATAGTAATCCCTGTTTGATGCTCACTCATCTCAACTGTTTACTTTATTAACATCTTATCTGCATTTGATGTTATTTTGGAAACTAAATCCTATATATTTCGGCATATGGCTGCATACCTATATTAATTATTTAATATAATGTATGTTCGGGAGAATAATCGCGAGAGCTAGCGTTTGCCAATAATACGTAAAATAATAAGCCCCGCAAAATAATATCCATTAGGAGTAATCCGATAAGGATGTGTTGTTCCATCATTTCCTCGGGTCGGGCCGTAATCTGCGGAGAAAGGAACTAAGGTACAGCGTAGCAGCGTAGACTGGATTTGAGAGTAATTTGAATGTTTAATATTCTATTTTGAGTTCATAATTTCGGTTATAATTTCATGTGAGTTTTCATAGCAGGCACGCACTTCGCGACTAGTCTGCCCAGGAGGTCAATTATAACCGTTTTATCACGCGATATACGAGTTGACGAGAAAAATTAGTAGATATCGAAGTATTGGTATACTATTGGTATTGGTATACAAGCGGACATCAGCATATAAAATACCTAATAGCTGCTGTCCACATTTCAAGCAACATAAAATACTTACCTTACCAAGTATGTACATTATGGAAGCGGCAATGTTCGTAAGAAATAACCCAAACTTATGTCCACTGCAAAAGGTCACCAACAATAGACGGAATAAAAACCAACTTTTCCTGCCACTTTCAAAATTAGCTATGCATACAAAATATAGTTCTTGCTGTCGTTGCGCCATTATAACAAATAAACTACCAGATCAGTTAAAACAAGAAACTAAGGACTCTCTGTTTAAAAGTAAGTTAAAAAAGCTGCTCATTGACAAGTGCTATTATACAATCGACGAATATTTAAATGATGACACATTAAATTGCTAAATGGAATCCATGAAACATAAGACATTAAAATCGCCATCTCTTAATATGAATAAATTTAGGCCAATGATAAATAGTAAGTGATAAGTAGGTATTTAATTTAATTTCAATTTATTGTAATTTAAACGACATCATTTCGATAATTGTAATAGTTTAATTTATATAGCATTTTTTTGACATATAGATACTGTATTTTCTAATAATTATGTGATATTTTATAGAATAAGGCAAGTGCTTAGTTAACTAACATTAAATGCCCTACCAGGGCGTCATGTTCAACTACCTACAATTAACATCCTCTGTAATAAACATGGCTTGTAATGTTGAATAAATGAAATGAAATTAAATGAAATGAGCTGCAGGGTGCTCTAGGCCATTATCTCCATAAATAACTCTTTCAAGCTGCCGGTGATCGCTTGTTCATCGTGCTTGCTTAGAAATGAGGTCCCTAACAGTCTTCTTTACCTTTGCATATGATGCCACCTCTTTCTTACATATTCATTTCTTACATACTGACAGCTCACCACAGTCAAACCAGCGGTTTTGTTGGACAATGTATTTAGATTTAAGGAAATTGTAAAGTTCCTAATAATTAAATAAATAAAGCCTTTAAATTGTTTGATATATCGATTTTGTTTATATTCAGTGTGTCAATGTCGTTTGCCTGAAAACAGTTGTTTTCAATAATTTTTTTAGTTATCAAATCTATGTTTCTATTTTGAAAGTGTTTTCATCATACTCCCATACATATTTTAACATTATACAGTCCCACTGCTCACTAGGGTACGTATTACAATTCCGAAAGTTCATAATACCTACAGTTGAAATACCGATGGTCAAAATTCCGAAAATCAAAATACCGAAAGTACAAAAAGCCGATATTCGATATACCGATGCTCAAAAGACCTATTTTGAAAAGATCGAAAGTTCAAAATCTCGAAATTTTATACTACCGAAAGTTTAAAATCACCAAATTTTATAATCCCGAAAGTTTGGAATCTCAAAATTTTATAGTCCGGAAAGTCAACCATTGTCAGTAAAATGCCAATGAAAAAATTATTTTTTTTCTTTTAAGAATATGATCATAACTACAACAAAAGGAGCGTTTTTTAGGGATATAAAAAAAAATCTAACCTAACCTAACCCGGCCGAGTCGTATTTGCTCTGAAAGGTGAATCATTTAAAGTTTGAGAATAGGTTGAGGTGAATCAATCACCTTTCAGAGTAGATCCGACTCGGCCAGGTTAGGTTAGGTTATTTTTTTTTATATCCCTAAAAGACGCTCCTTTTGTTGTACTATTTTAATCGTTCGGCATTTGAACTGTAGGAATTCTAGCCGTCGGGATTACATTCTTCGGGATTACAGTCTTCGGGATTTCATCCTTTCGGTCAAACGTTCTTTCGGGATTTTAAACTTTCGGTCAAATAAACATTCGACATTTTAATTTTCGGCCTTCCATCCATAGGTCTTATGAAATTCGGTATTTTGAACTTCGGCATTGTAATACGTACGCGCTCACTAACAGCATGGCATTGAACTCTCAAAATAAGTCGTTTATGAGCCTTGAAACACCACACAATCTACAATATTATTAAAATTAATTCAATTAACTCAATACACTAATCCGGCTTCAATAAATTGAATTTGCCAGCAAACCAATAGGTAGCTGAAGCGATTTGGCACTCATCGCGCTGTCGGCAAATATTTCGTTGTTTAGTCAAACAACCATCTCCGCGGTTATTAATAGCTGTAAATGTTAACTGAACTCAACTTATTTACTCAAGAGGCTCTCAAATGAAAGGGTATTTTCCTATTCCAAATGTGAATCGCCGTTTAGCAATCAAATTTGTGCAATCGTGCTGAAAACAGGTTTGCTCGTCACAAACAATATTGTGTTGTATTTTGATCAAACTAAATAGCACGATGCAGGATGTATGGTCGCACGGCGTCGGCCGTATAGCGCCATCCGTTGGTTAAAAAGTACATTACATACCGAGGGCGGAGAATGGTGAATGTGCAAGATATGCGATGGGGCTTTACGAATTACTGCCCGTGTCATGTTACAGCCAGGAACTGAAAATTTTCTCATCGCGTATTTTTTCTCACGTAGCGTAGGGTACCGTACATTTATTTGTGCGATCATCATATCACATCATATGACGATAACGGATAAAAAAAAATAGTACAGAGATAACGTGAATCCACAGCTAAGATTGCCTGACTACGGTAAAATAAGGATATTTACGAGGAATACGGACGAAGTTGCATACAGACATACTAGACATAGGTACATACACACAGATATCATAACACAGTAACATTAAACCAGCCCAGGTATTTTCATTATTTTTTGTAGCTCTAAAATATTTCTGAAGAAGAGACGTTTCGTCAGACATTCCAGTCCTATAATAGTAAGAAAATGTAATTAACTTTGATTATTTAATGCGTAAATGTAAAATATTCAGGCTTAATTATCAGAGTACCTCCCAAGTATACTAACATTAATCTGGTAGAGAAATTGAAAGTAAATAAGATTCCGAGCGAAATTAAATAAAGTTTATTATTAAGTTGAGTCGATAAATTACTCAGATCCTGAAGCACTCAAATAATTTAAAAACGAATCGTGAATCTAGCTGAGAATTATAAATTCGTGAATGGGATCACTAAAAGCATAAGTTGAGGCTGATTGGGTAAAAACGGGTTTTATATTTCTAAAAAACATCTCAAAATTTTAGCCAATTTTAGGCATTATTATACAGGTGATAATTTAGTGCCTATGTCTGAGCAAGAAATCGGCGCGGCGACTGACAATTGGAAGTTAGTTAGAATTCAAAAGGAGCAAATTCGGAGCTTTGAACTATTTCGTTTTACTAAGCAAAATCTTGGCGTTATATTGAGAGATATCCATTTAGTCTCATAATTTGTTTGAGAATTTTAGTTTCCACTACGTAACGCTCTTGTAAAAATAAGTTAATATTCAAACGCGTGACGTAATGGAACGGACAAAAGGATACTTTTTTATTCTTCACATTAAAATTGCTATATAATGCGGGTTACAATACGCGAACAAACCCTTTTGCTATTCGCACATCAGTGAGTGACATGTGACATTCACAAGTTGACATGTGAATGGAGATATGGTACTGGGTCCTGTCATTTGTAGATTACCAAAAAAATATGTTTATGTCTATGTTTAGAAGAAATATAATAATTTTAGCATTCCACTGTTCATATACAGCATAATTAATAAAAAGCAAACACACAAACAGACGGCTCATAACCTGCGCTAATAATTCCGGGCATTGTTACGGGATTAGCTGGAATCACGGAAGGCGTAGCGTCCGCAGAAACGTTCTCGTTTTTACTTGACTGCGTCAGAAAGAGGTTTGTTTTGTGATTTTCATCGTGGGCTGCAGCCTGCGCTGTATGTGTGCTCTGCAGCCTGAGCGGTTTCATATCTTGATTTTAACTTTGCTGTATCGTTATAGGTACATTTACTTGTGAGAGAGCCTGATTTTCGTACCGTAGACTCACAAAATATGGAGACTAGATTAAAAAGGGTACTATATCTATATATCCAAAATTGTCAATTGAAAGGCGTTAAATTAGTGGGGCGCTACTGAAGTAGTTAAAGTATATTGATTTAAACTTTCACATTATTTTGATTTTATAAAACGGGACTTGAACACGTTCAAAAAGGTGTTTATTTAACTCGTCACTTCAGACGTGATGTTCGTCCACGGTCTCGAAGGGACTAAAGAAGCGGATATCAACATTTTCTTGCCACGAGAGTATTTCCAATTACCCGTTGGTATTTTTACAAGCTTTTATTTACCTTCACCTGTCCCGTTTTAATGGAATTTTGCAAGTTAAATTTGACCCTCTTTCCGGTTTCCGATTGAGCTAATTTTGCACGAATATGCAAATCGCGTGACAATGCAATATTATGATGACGTGGAGCTGATCTGATGATGGAGCTGGAAGGTGGCCACAAGAACTCCGTAATAAAACCACATAACCCAATCGAGTTTGGGCTCGTTTGGGTTCGTCTTGATGAGTACTTTTTCTTCAGATAGTTTTAAGGGTCTGGTGATGGGGCCGGAAGGTGGCCCTAGGAACGAAAGCCTGTAATAGTGCAAATCTACTGAGTTTGGGCCTTTAAGAATCGTATCAGTAAGCTATTGATGGATGTTCAAGGAAAAGTACAGTCAGCTATAAAAGCTTGTCACAAACAATATTTTTTTGACAAAAAAATATTTATCAATTTGCTTACTAGTGTTGCCATTCGGCCCACACACAGCACTTACGATATCTGTAGCTTGAGAACGACCCTTTTTATGTACGCGCCGCCATGGCCAATGCATGTTGCGTCCCACACTCCCATCCTCCACGGGACGAGGGTCATCCCGTCCGGCTTCTTGCCATCGTCTCACGAAACAGCGTTTGGTTGGAGAATTGCTACTTTAAAATAAGGCTGTTATTTTCGTTGCAGTCAGTACAGCGGCGGGATAATCCCGTTATCATTATGACTGTGTGCGAGTAGTTTCCGGACCGCTACCACCGGTCCGGACTCCGGGTGATGACGTGCGCTCAGGTGAACAGGCAGGATTAGGAACTTTCATAGACAACAATTGACAGGTGAGAGGAACTGAATTTGATGTGTTTATCGACTATAAATATACGTGATTAATAGGTTCCTAATAAATAAAGTAGTCATGGAATATTTTATGCCAAGTATATTTAGCTTTTATTGGACCAAGTGGTTTTTTGTTTGTACTATTACTGTGTTCGTGTGTGTGCAAATAAACATTTCTTTCTTTTTCATTTTTCAGTTTCCATTTAAAAAACATACTACTTCTACTGATAGGTGTTTTTAGTTAGTTTTATAAGTAGTAGGCTTTAGTCAGTAAAATTGCAAACTGTTTAGTCGAAATTTTATAACATGATTTTGGAAAAACTATAGTAATAATAATAATATAATAATAATCGGTTTATTTCTTAGAACATGGTACAAATGATGGTCGAGATACAATTAGTGCGTCATATTCTGCCTCTATCGGCGTAGAAATGTTAGAATAAGTTAATTTACAAATACAATTGTTATACAATATTGAGGTCACATAGAAAAATAATGTTTATTGATAATTTAGGAACTCATTAAATAATCTTTTTCGAAATTTACTTAAATCTAGTACTTTTATGTCATTTGGAATCTTATTATACAATTTAATAGCCATGATATATACATTTTTATCAAATAATTTATTTTTCTGTCTAGGAACATACAGTTGGTTCGGATATCTTCCATTTGTTTTCTTAAGTACGGCATCATGTAGAGGAAATAAATCCGGGTGTTTCCTAACAAATTTAGCTAGCTCATATATGTACAAGCAGGGTAAGGGAAGAATCTTTAGATCCTTGAATAAAGGTGTGCAATGGGCTAGATATTGAGCGCCAGCTACAGCTCGAATACACTTCTTTTGAGTTATAAATGCTCTCTGTATATCAATCGAGTTGCCCCAAATGATCAGTCCGTAATGTAACACAGATGATACATATCCATGATACGCAGAGAGGGCGGCCTCTGTAGATGCTAGAATCCTAAGCCTTCGTAGCGCAAACACAAATCTGTCCAATCTGCTGCATACGCTATCAATGTGCAGTTTCCAGTTCAGATGCTTGTCTACTATTAAACCGAGGAAGGAAGCTGAATCAACAGTACTGATAGAATGTAAATTTAGACTAATTTTAAGATGTAGATCAGGCGAATGATAGTTCTAAAAATGTATTACTTGAGTTTTATCTGCGTTTAATTTGAGTTTATTATCATCTAGTCATTTAATAGTCTTGTCTATTTCACTATTTGCTTCGGCTTCCAGGTCACTCCCATCTCTAATTTTAATGATTAAAGTGGTGTCATCGGCAAAAAGGATACAATTGTGACTTAGGTATCCCGGTAAATCATTAATATACAGCAGAAATAGGAGGGGACCTAGAACGCTACCCTGCGGAACGCCACTATTTACTGTTTTCGGTTCAGGTTTATGAATGCATTTTTTAGTTTTTATAATATTCGTAATTTCAACGTATTGTCTTCGTCCGCACAAGTAATTTTGTAGCCAGTGGTACGCATTGCCCCTAATGCCATATCTCTCAATTTTATTTAGCAGAGTTTTATGACAAACTAGGTCAAAAGCCTTACTCATATCAAGAAAAATTGCCAACACTGATTGTCTATCATTGAGGCACTTACTAATATTCTCGACTAGCGTAAAGCATGCAAGCGATGTGGAGCTATTTTTTCTGAAGCCGAACTGGTTGGGGTTTAAAACATTCGTATTTTTTAGAAAATTATCTAGTCTAACATACATTGCCTTTTCGAACACTTTTGATAATACGGGTATTAAAGCTATTGGTCTATAGTTATTCATTTGTTTCGGGTCGCCTTTTTTAAGAAGAGGCTTAACTACCGAAAGTTTTAGTATTTCTGGAAAGCACCCTTACTCGAAAGATAGATTAATGATCTGAGTAAGGGGTCCCGCTATATCATTGGCGCATAATTTAATTATTTTAGTAGGTATTTCATCATAACCTGTACAACTTGTGTTGTTTAAAGTTCGAATGACTGTTAGGATTTCGTGCTCATCTAAGGGCGAGAGAAAAATGGTGTGCGGGGACATATCTACTCGCGCGTTATAAGAGTCAGAGGATGTGCTTGTTTGTGATTGTTGGATGAAGAAGTCATTGAATAAATTACAAATTTCTGTGGGTTCATTATAAGTAATACCTTTTGATTCTATTTGGTCTAGTTGGGTTAGAGATGTGCCGTTCTCAAGAACGTTTCCCGATTTGTATTTGAAATATTTTCGAGAACGTTCTTTCCTCATACAAATCTGGAAAGGTTCTCGAGAACGGCACATCTCTAAGTTGGGTATCTTTAGTATTAGTACAATTTAGGCTATCCTTAATAATGTTCCACGATGCTTTGCCCTTATTCTTAGCTTTATTTATATATTTAATGTTGTTAATATGTTGAGACTGCAACATGCACTTTTTGAGTAGCCTCGAGTATTTTTTGTACACCGCGCTGTTGTATTTTTTATTTGTGTGGTCATTTAATTATTTATAGTAGAGTATTCTTTTCTTTTTACAGGATTTTCTTTGGTTTATCATGTGATTTGACTCTAATTAGTGGGAAACATATTTTGAATAAGAGTACAAGCAAATCATGAAAGACAGTGAAAGATTTATTGCAGTCTGTTTGTTCATAAACTTCGCTGAATGTTAGACATGACATGTGCTTGCAAAATATGTCGATGTTTTCCTGGCTAAAGTCACGCCTTTCTTCAAACCAGTATTTATAGCGTTGTTTTACGTGGTCTGGTTTCGGGATGGAGAAAGACAGGGACTGAAATCATGGTCGGAAAGTGCCAGCTGATGTGTATTGCTTATTACGGACGAGACGTATATGTTAGAAGCAATTAGATCTAGGCAAGATTTTTTACGTGTCGCTTGAGTTATATGTATAATAAAATTAAAGTTACTTAACGCTGATGTCAGCTCCCTCGCTTGGCTACTGGATTTTAACATATCGATGTTCCAGTCTCCGCAGATAATGATTTTCTTATTGTTGTTGTATGTCAATTTATTTAACATTATTTTTAATTTGTGAATAAAAAGCTGAATGTCACGTTGTGGTATTCTATAGATGCATATTATGATAACATTAAAATTGATTAACTCAATTCCGCAGCATTCGAAATAGTATGGACTACAAAGATCACGAGTAACCTGTAGTGGTGTATATTCTAGCCCATGCCTTACAAGTATAGTAAGGAAGCTTAGTATAGAAAACATGCACGAACTGTAGGTGAGCACTATAAATATCAAATCCAAGCCATGGTAAGGTAAAAAAACTCTAACTGACGGCACCAGTTAGCAGTACCTTCGAACTGTCGGATAACGTGCAGGAACCATAGGTGGCAGCACTTTAATGTCGAGATAAAAGATTCGGATAGGCAGCAACAGTTGACAGCTCTTTCTTTGTGCACGTTCACTGTATATAATTTCTTATAAACATCTTATATACATGAATCGACAATTACAAAACAACCACCGCACCGGTGGTAATCCTGGAAGACAGCGTTAATGAAATAGCAGTTTTTATTTATTTACTTTATTACTGCCTTAACGAGCTGTAGTAAATATGGCGGCCATACCCGTCCAGTTAACTTGTATTTATTGCTTCCTTTCATAATTGAGGTTTTCTGAGAGTCGAGGATTCATTCTAAGCTCCAGGAAATGAAATATTGAATATTATAAATAACTGTTGAGAACCCAGTCGATTCCGCTTGACTGATATAACTTTAAAATACAAAACAATACAACATTACTTTAAAGCACACCAAAAACAGTACGCAAAAATAAACAAAACCTAATAACGCTAAATACCGACCGTTTACTAGTAGTCAAAGTGTGAAGTAGTTTTATACTTCTGTAGTTGACAATTGCTACTTCTTTTGTCATTTTATTAAAATAATGGATACAATTAAAGTTACCTATTGTATATAGCGTAGTAGGAACGATCCTTGTTATAATATTAGGAATCGGAATTAGAAGCCTTGAATTCAGCCCAATTTTGGATTCAAGGTTCTTGAGTAGCGACCGTGAGTGAGAAGGTAACGAGGTTGACCGATGACCTGTTCAGGATCGCGGTAAGTAGTTGGATGAGGGCGAAACACGGTGCGATGTGGAAAGGTTTGAGGAAATACCCAGAGGCTCCTGCAGTGGACGTCATTTTGGCAGATATGTTGAAAATGATGATAATTGTAGTCCGACAGAGATGAACGCTGTAAGACTTCGCGCACAATTTAGGTTCAACAAAGTGCGGGCACAGAGCGGCGTTATTCATCAATCGAGTAGACCTAACGGTTTGTGGTCAGTCTTACATATCACGACGCCGTGACGACACGATTCTGGCACTATATTATTTTGGGCTACAGATCAAAAGCGACATTTAAAACTAGACTTAAGTCAAGCTTAGTTTGCCCCTGATAATATTTGATCATGGAGTTGTACTACGTGTTTACATACCTCCTTCCCTCCTCTTCGGTTCTTCAACCAGATTGTCAGGATTCTCGCAGCAAATCGTTCCTATCCCAAGATCAAGGAATACGACTATTTCGACACCAGGTACCAGACATAGACCAACCGTTATTATTCTATTATTATTCTCTCCTCGGCCGTTTTCGGCCACGGCGACTGCTTCAACTCCGTTGATGGCCAACCGTTAGCGTAGATACTGTGAAGGTTGTGCTTCACAGTTGGTGCTAATTGGCTACCGACATAAAAGTAAAGTTGTTTTATATTTAGAATAAGACGCGTGACATCCGTCAATGAAATAAAATGTAGTAGTTAGTCTTTCCTTGGCCTCCGGGCAATAAAGATATTAATTAACGTACCTCTGCTCTTTTAATAATCCATCTGACTTAGCCCCCTAACATGTGGCGGAGGTGCTAAATTTACATTTAGAGTCACGCGAGTATTGACAAGTTTCCCCGCTCCCAATTAATTTTGTCCACAGATTCTCAGGCAGCTGTGAAAATTACGCACTGAAAGCGTACGGTTTGCATAACAGCCGGACAGAAGCGAAGCGGTCTATATGCGCACGAAGCACAACAAAGAATAAGTGCACATTTGTGGTATTGTATGTAAAGGAGCGAGTTCGACAGACGGGTGAAGTTGACGAATCACCCATTATCATTTTTCATCTCATGCGATTATAATCTATTTGTGCATATAATTTGTTTGGATTTCATACGAAAATGGAAACAAACACTTTTAATGGCTTATCTGACGTCGATGACTTTATTTTTCAATTCAAAATTTTGGCCCAAGTGAAAAAATATGAACCAGCACAATCACAAGCGGCAATCGCAGCGTATTTATCGGGACCTGCGTTACAATTTTATAAAGCTAACTATGCGACTTTCACATCATTCGAAGATGTTTTGACAAAGTTAAAAAACGAATTCCCGTCGAGCCAAAATTATGTACAAAATTTTTATTATCGTCACCAAGAGGCTCATGAATCACCAATAATATTCTATTATGCTCTAGAAGCACTGGCATCTAAGGCTGGGAACATAGCAGAAGCCGATTTTATAATACATTTTATCAAGAATCTACATGACAGCGCTAAATTTTTCTTTACAACGTCAGCGATCAACACCAAGGCAGAGCTAAAAACGGCTATTCATCGGTACAATGAATATCATTCGCAAGAACAAAAATCTTCTGTAGTCATCCCCATCAACGAAACTCCATATACATTGATACAGAGCCAGCAGGGTGAACAATCAATTTCACCAATAAATATTTCATCCCGAAATGTGTCTACGGCACCCCAATCAGCATTTTCTACACCGATACCAGTACATACGCCGGTACCAGCTTACGCAACGCTGACCAACGATCAGGCGGTGAACACGCCTGTGAACCGAAATTATCCTGCCTATAATTTCAGACAAAGAACACAGCAAAATTACCGTGGCAACTACCAAGGAAATGCACCTTCAAGATCAACATACCGGAATGAAGAGAATCACCCAAACGCGGATGGACGGCGCGGGACCGGAGCGGCGCGGCGTTGAACACACTACGCTCCGATACTAATACAGGCAATAATGAACCTTTATATAATAGGTCTTATATAAATGTAGAAATATTTAATGACAACTATCTAGCTCTGATAGATAGTGGAGCAAGCGTTTCTTGTATTAGTCTGTCTATTATCAAAAGTTTGAACATTAAATTTAATGATAATGATAGAATTTCTTTGAAGATAATCGGTGGCAAATTTGTTTGTACTGAGGGTTCAGTACAATTAAATATAATTGTAGATAATGTAGTATTTAATCACATATTTAACATTATTGACATCAATTCTGACCAAATCATCATCGGTTATGATTTTTTGGTACAGAATGGTGCCAACATTGATTTTCAGAAGAATATAATATGTTTACGTGGAAGATTTACCACGACATTGGTAAATAATATAAGGGAGGAACCGAGAAAACCAATGCCATTGCAAGAATCAAATAAACAAGGCATCCGATGTGAAACAGTATTTTTTGCAGAAGACAATAAGGATAGTATACAAATTGGCAAGGAGTTGAACAATTCTCAGCAGCAGCAACTACTGACATTATTAAATAAATATGAAGATAGATTTGCCTACAGTCCTTCGAATCTAGGGGCATACAACGGATATAAAATAGACATCGAAACGACTGATGAAGTACCAGTACATAAACCGCCATATCGAATGTCCGAGAAACAGAAGCAAATTATTGAAGAACAAGTTCAAGAAATGCTCAAGAATGACGTAATAGAACGTTGTCAAAGCCCGTACGCATCACCAGTTGTGATTGTAGAGAAAGCAGATGGGAAACCAAGGTTTTGTATAGATTTCAGAAGCTTAAACAAGAAAATTAAACCAGATGCATATCCAATACCGCGCATTGAAGAACTATTGACGTGTCTAGAAGGCGCACGTTTCTTTGCTGAACTGGATCTAAATTCAGGATATTGGCAACTATGTCTCGGAAAAGGCAAAGAAAAGACAGCTTTCATTTGTCAATCAGGTCTATATTCATTTAAAAAATTACCCATGGGATTGATAACAAGTATGGCTCATTTTCAGAGAGCAATGGACACAGTTTTAGCGGAAATGAAATACAAGAATGTTTTGGTATATGTTGACAACATCATTGTGTATGCAAAGACATATAAAGAGTTTTTAACAGCTTTGGAAAATGTTTTGCGAAGATTTCAGAAGGCAAATTTAACTTTGAAGCCGACGAAGTGTAAAATTGGGTTCACAAGCTTAACAGTATTAGGACATACTGTGTCGAAGGAAGGAATTGGTCCCGACATGGAGAAAGTGAAGGCAATGCAAGATGCAAAGCCACCATCCAACTTAAAGGAACTAAGATCAGTATTAGGTCTATTTTCGTATTACAGAAAATTTATTGACGGATTCGCTAAAATAACATTGCCTCTGACAGAACTGACGAAGAAAGGACGTAAATTTGAATGGACAACAGAAGCGCAAAAGGCCTTCAATATAATGAAAAACAAGATTTGTGAAGCTCCAATACTCAGATATTTCACAACAGATGAAGATGCGACAACGAGATTGTATATAGATGCATCTGATAAATCTTTGGGAGCATGTATTATGCAAGGCAAATCAGATCTACGGCCAGTAGCATTCGCTTCGAGGAAATTAAGCGACGCAGAAAAACGTTATACAATAACGGAGAAAGAATGTTTAGGTCTTATATGGGCCTTATCATATTTTAAACAATATTTATGGGGCATGGAATTTGAAGTATTTACGGATCACAAGAGCCTAGTATGGTTACGATCACGTAGAGACATGAATGGACGTTTGGCGAGATGGGCTTTAGCTATACAACCGTGGAATTTTAAAATAATCCATTGTAAGGGAAAGGATAATATTCATGCAGATTACCTAAGCAGAAATCCCCTCTACAATGAGGAAAAACCAGAAGAGAATATCACACCGAATCAGGACGACTTATGTTTGTATAGCTTTGAAAAAATTGATTTATTACAGAGACAACAGGCTGACGAGGAATACAAAAATATATTTGAAAAGTTATCAAATATGAACCAATATAAAGGTTATCACACGAAACGGAATATTTTATGCAAGAAAGTATGGGTTAATAACCAGCTGAAAAGTGTCACAGTTTTACCAGAAAGTTTATTTACAGAATGCATGGCAGAATTACATGATAACACATGGAGTGGAGGACATTTTGGCTTATTTAAAACTAAGAAAATTCAAGAATCGCTATTATATTCCGAATGCAGAAAAGAAAATAGAAAATTACATAAAATCCTGTACAAAGTGTCAGGAAAAGAATATTTTACACCAGAGGGCGCCACTGCAAAATGTGAAGATTCAAAACTTTGGTCATCGAATAGCAATGGATGTGCTTGGCCCATTCTGCAAATCAAAGGACGGACATAGATATGTCATTGGGGCTATAGAATACATGAGCAAATTTGCCATTTGTAAAGCAGTACCTAGAGTCACAGCGGAGATTATCGCACAGTTTATTGTCGAGAACATATTTTGCACCTTCGGGGGCATCGAATCAATAATCACAGATCGAGGTACAGTCTTCACTTCAAAACTGGTGCAAAATACAGTAGAAGAGTTTGGTGGTCGACTTCTTCATACGACGGCATACCATCCACAGGCGAATGGCTTAATAGAAAGATTCTTCAAGACATTGACAACAGCCATGTCAAAATGTATACAAGAAGATCAGAAGGACTGGTCGTCAGCATTACCAAGAATTGTCTTCTCATACAATACTTCAGTTCAAGCATCTACAGGCGTCGCGCCATATCATATAGTTTTTGGAAGGGAGCCGTATTTTAATTTGAAGCTAAGAATTCATGAGGAAGAACAAACTACATTAAAGAAGAAAATGAACTACATACAAGATTTATCAGAGAAAGCAATGAAAAATATTGAAAAGGCTCAGCGTTCACAAAAACTACAATATGACAAGAAGACAAAATCAGTTCAATATGAACCTGATGATTTGGTCATGATTATAAAACCAAGACGGTTGACTGGAAGAAGTTTAAAACTTTGTAGATTATTTGTAGGACCATATAAGATTGTTCACCGATTGTCTTCATTGAATTATGTGGTACAAAAACTCACTCCTAATGGTCGTGCCAAGAACGTGATAATTCATGTTAACAGATTAAAGAAATTCTTTAATCGTTAATTCTAATAATTAATATAAACAATTCTATACTTCTAGGGTGTAAATAATAAAACTATTATTTTTCAGAAATTTTTAATTCAGGCTGACAGTACTTGGATGTAATTGTTTGTTGCATTTATAATTATCGCCGTTGTAAATATAATTTAATTTCTTTATTTCTTTCTACTATATTTCAGCTCCATTTCTAGGATATTACTATAGGAAGCATAATTTTTTATTACTTGCACTATAAATTTATTGCACTATAAATTTATTGCACTTTGAATTGATTGCACTTTCAATACCTTTACTTGAGATGATTTTAACTTATTACTTTCACAGAGTTCCAATAATTAATTATAACACTTTATTTCCAGCATTTTAGTTTGTGTATACTAATATGTTTTTCTTTTTCATGTAATCCAACACTGCAAGGGCCATAGCTGTCCCAGTTCCTCGGGATTTCAGCTGCTGGTGTGACTGAATGCCTCGCGCATTCATCCTCCAGGGCGGCAGGAGCATGAGGTCTTGGCTGTGGTGCCAAGGACTTCATGTAGCCTGCATCGGGCCGGCTGCAGACTGAAGATTGTTATTTTTGTTTTTGTTTGTTGTTGCGTCTGTGTTAATTTAATAATTTTTAACTGGGAGTTAGGTAGGGTCTCAATAAAGTTAACTTTCGTTTCGTGTCTTATTAATGATTGGTTTTTCGACAGTGACATAGCATTTTGACATGTCAATATGACGTGTACTGCTTTGGTCTATGGTCGTAAAATCAATTATGAGGTTATAATTTATTTTTATTTAAGTTTGGTAAAAATATTTGGAATAAAGTAGAAATATTTATTCCAGATATTTATTTAGGATAAAAGGTATTGGTTCGATGGTACAGATTTCTGGGGCATATTTAATATATATGCGCCAGGAGTCTAATATAAAGATAGTGATAGACGGTTGTCACTATTTGTTAGTTCTGTATGGATGTTGGAGACAAGTGTCATAGACAATGTGTCAGGCATCTAATATAAGGGCAGTGACATATCGTGGTACAATTGTTTGGAGCATGCGACGTGTGTCATATGTCATACTCCAGGCAGTTAAGGTGGGAACATTCGATACGATTTAATCGGGTTAGCCGGTTTTACACTAGGCGATTAAATTGTTGAAGCTTGATGTATCGAATGGTCTATGCTTTATTAATTAGTCGAATAACATTCGGGATAAGTTGGTGCCTTGCCTTTTTAGCAGGTTTTTTGTCAAGGCAAAGCCAATGTCAGACAACATGTCAGATTACGTAACATGCCATAGGCTAGTGTCTGTTCATGTCCTGACCCTGGTTATCTCTTAGCAAGAGACCATCTGGGTATGAATGTATGGGTATTCCTGCATAGGTAGGGACCTCTAATATGTTAGGCAGGAGTAGTTTTGTCTAGCGTTTATATAGTAAGACGAATGTCCCTCGTTTATCCCGAGACGGCGGGAAATGTGAAGGTTGTGCTTCACAGTTGGTGCTAATTGGCTACCGACATAAAAGTAAAGTTGTTTTATATTTAGAATAAGACGCGTGACATCCGTCAATGAAATAAAATGTAGTAGTTAGTCTTTCCTTGGCCTCCGGGCAATAAAGATATTAATTAACGTACCTCTGCTCTTTTAATAATCCATCTGACTTAGCCCCCTAACAATACCATACCACTTGACAGTGAAGAGCGTCACCCTAAGGTCAAGCATCGCACTACCTACCGCTTTATCTCTGCCGTCTCCTGACTCAACTTTTCAACCAATTGCTTAATTTTACAATCTCGTTATTCTATTCATATTGTTTATTATAGTTTGAACTTAGCTTCGATAGCCTAATGGTCAAGGCTCCAGTGTTGGCAAGAGCCAGAGTTGGGTTTGAATCCCACTCGAAGCTTTAACATTTTCAATATTAGATCTAGTTAGAACATTAACATTTATTTAGTACTTAGACGTTTTGGCACCGGATATAAGAATAGTCTTTAAATATAGGCGTCAGAGTCGTCGAACGGCCTAGGTATTGCTGGAGCGATGAATTCCAGAAAGATCTAAGGGATCTTGGCAGATGCCACTAGTGAGAGCTAGCTAAGGATCGTGAAGCGTGGCGGACTGGTGTCGCAGGCTAAGATCCAGTTTGAATCGTTGCGGAGATTTAATTTAATTAGTTAGTCAGTCATAGTCGTGCCATGTAAAGAGCCCGCCCCAGTATTTATAAAGCACAGCTCGGCAGTTGTGGTCCCTTTAATTGATGAGGTGAAGCTCCACGCATAATGGATCGATACACACCATTACGTCCATCCTATCTCTGTGAGACTTTCTCGGGTAAAGCCGGCTTATATCCTAGCCTAGTCCTAGCACACCTAATATACGGGACTCTTTGTTGCGCGGCCAATATTACCTGTCTATTTAATTGATGAGGTTCCGCAATGGATCGATACACTACTTCACGTCCAATCTCATCTGAGTTAGACTTGTTCGTGAAACTATAGACGGCTCATCTGATACTCCTAGCATAATCGCTGCATCTTGTGGCTCTTTGGTAGACAGATTTATTTCTCTATTCCATAAAGTTTGATAAAGACGTGTATTTAATTTATAATGCGACAAGCGGAGTCACGGCTAGTTATGGTAGTCTGACTGACGTATATGTATGTGTTTGTGGATTTTTTCAGTCATGTGGAACATCCAGTGTCCTTTACCGTCAAATTTACTACATTATTGTTTACGTAAAGGATGAATCAACAAAAAAGGAGTAAGTGAAAATAAGTAGCCATTCTCATTAATTGATCCTGCCGTGTTTTACGTTTATCAAAACATATGGTTAAATTTAGTACCCTTTTGGTTTGGATTATTAATCCTTCAACGTGGGTTATTGTTACTAATTGTTTTCGATAGTTATGAAGCATTTTTGCTTTTCGATAGTTATGAAGCATTTTTGCTAAGAAGTTATATCCAAGAACTATTTAATTCTATTGTAGGTATGTAATTTTTCTCTAAGTTAATGAATTTTATTTCAACTTCGCAGACGCTTTGAGCCGAAAAAATGCTCTTGATTATTTTACGGCAGGAAAGTTCCCATTATGTTGTGTCAACCGCGCAATACCAGGAACCGCTCTAAAACCTCGGCTAGACTGTTCAAAATTATGCTGTGGGTATTTCAACACGGGTCTACAACTCTACACAATAATACTCATAGTTGCTGTCCTCTTTAGTTGCTGTACTGAAAACAATATACTAGGATTATTTTCTAGAGTCCGTTTTTCGATAGTTGCGGAGATATGGGGGTGGAAAACGTAAAAAAAAACCTATTTCAACCATATCAAAAAACAAATTGCGAGGTCTACAGCCCACAGACCCAGTGATTTATTATTATGTAAGTAGCATAACCTTATAAATCGAAGCACTCTACTCGATCAGGAAACATAAACATTTTCTATGTTAAAAATAAGAGTTTTTAGCGACACGACGATAATCAAATGACAAATAAAATGCAAATTTTGGTTGTGGAAGAGGCTTAAGCAGCGAAATTTAGTACGTAGACCCCAGGACCCGGACAGAGCTTGTTAATAATATATCGCAATTATACCAAAGATAACATTGGCGTAATTTCGAAACATTTTAATAACGTGTCTATATATGGCGAAACATGTGAAATAATGAGGCGCCTAATTTACGTTACGAAGTTGGATGATTGAATCGGTTTGTCATTAATTGGTTGTGAAATTTAATGAGTTAAAGTTTTTATCATGCCAGCTGTATAAAATGTGACCTTCCGCCATACATATGTGCGTCGTGGATCCAGGTCAAATAAGTAATTTCAGGTAAATTTCAGCTAGGGTAACATTTGAAATGGTGATCAGCGTTTTAATTATGTCCTAATTATGCTACACAATTTTTTCTTCAGAGTGGACTGAGCTATCAACACTTTTTATTTATAAACGTACTCTTTGTTTATGTCATTGACATATTTTTTCCACACGACCCTTTCAATATTGATTCCAAAATATAATAATTATATCCTACTTCATATAACTTTAAATCTGTGCTATTTCTAAATCTATCGCTAACATAATCGCTTTTCAATATCCGATGAGAGATTCGTTCACACCAAATTCCGAGGTTTATTAATTGCTCGAGCTTGCGTCTTACCTCAATTTATTAAATTCTCATCTAATTCCCCCACATTCCTCCCTATTTGTTGTGCTAACTTTGAAAGGCGTGTTTTTGCAAAACACCCGAAGAATTTACAAATTCAAAGCGAGTAAAATGTTTGACAAGACGAAATTAGATGCGGTCATTGAAATGGAGTAAATACTTTGGGCGAAGTTTTATTCCGTAAATGGCATAAGATGTAAATACGTTATTTGAAATTCTGGCGTCCAATTAACTCAATCCTTACAGCGAAATGGTTTGAAAGTAAAAATCAAAATTGTATGTAAACAGACAAAATACTTTGACAGAAAATACTAGTATGAAAAAATGAAGAACTGATTTAGAGAAATTGAAATAACGTCATGTTCAAGGAGGTGTCCAGCATAATAGGCGGCTTAAAATTTTATTAGGATAGTCTCTATGGAGAATGTGGTTGTGGACTAGGCCTTTTCAGAGTTATAAAACTAAAATGCTGCATTATGTGATACAGTTGCATGAAACAAAACTATAGTGTCGATCTCTCATGTCTGACGATCGTGGTCAGGTTCATGATTGCATTTGCAACGAATTAGCGGACAAGCATTTTTTTTTATTAGGAACAGATCCACGAACGATGCAAAGGTACTTAAACTTCAAAAATGTCTGAGAACTATCTATAAACCAACCAAAAGACCCGACACTGAGCGCCTAACGATGCATGATAGAGGGTTTTGATTTGATATTTATCTCTTCAGCTTGTTTTGGTTTTGCTTGCCGTAGATTCCAAAAAAAAAAGGAATCCGTAGAGCTAGCGAGTGACTATTACAAAAGTGGCCGCGTAGCCATCTTTTGTCCCGCCGGGCATGTTTATACAAACTGCCTAGAAACCTACTAATCTAAAGCAGCGGGTCAGGGCCGCATTAGATGCTACGACACGGCGCGTCACAGAAACGGGGGCTGAATCCAGCGTACTTCGTGGCATATGGCCGAGATATCGCCACTATTATAACGTATCACTTTTGTTTTTCATTGATATTATTATGAGAAAATCTCAATTTTGAATGGCATATTGATCTAACTTAGATCGCTAAAGTGCAAATGTTAGGCCCAAATTATTTCGAATAGCGAAAGTTGACATATCCCGTTATGTTATATTAGGCCATTTATTTGTTTATTTAATCTTTATTGCACAAAAGAAAGCTTACCGTCCAAAAAGCGGACTTAATGCCATGAGACATTCTCTACCAGTCAACCTTAGGGAAAAGCAGAAAAATTGCCATTGTGTATCTGGAATAAAGGAACCTTAAAAAAATGAGCGTACTCCCATCTGTAAGGTCGGCAAGAAGAGATGTGCTGTTCTAGAAAATATTGATCGATTTTTATGGGGAGACAACCTTCTCGAGAACATTAACCATACAGAATGAGGGGTCTCCGGAAATCCTCGGCACATCACTACCGGCAACGCACTTATAACCCCTCTGGTGTTACAATTACAAGCGTCAATGGACGATGGTAAGTCGTTTGCTTCCTTGTCATAAAAAAAACAGATTTATCGCTCGCTTGGAGATATCGCAATGCCACGGTAAATTTGGGCCCTGACCCCCTCTATAAATTCAACGGGACGGGACGCATGACGGTGCGGTCTGACTTGGCACTTTGTCTATTCAGTACTGTTTGGGCTTGTTGGATTTTAAAATAGGGTTTAGTATTCATGACTAAACATTCTCCTGTACTAAGTTAACACGTATTAGTACAGGAAACTAAACAGTTCCCCGTACTAATACATGTTGACTAATCACAATAAGTGAACGAGAATGAATACCGTACCGTATCTAGGTTCGAAAGAAATAACCCAAGACCGATTTCAAAGACATGCCATGAGAGAAGTCTATGTTTAGTAGTTAGTAGGTATGTTATTAGTTGTATTGAACCATACTAGAGACCTGAAACCGTAATGTTTGTGTAAAAAATAATTAATTAACGAACTTTAATTACCGACTTTACTTTTACGAAGTCCAAACTCAAGAGGATTGCGTTATTACATCACAGAGTTCTATTGATTTGATTATATTATTAATTTCAAAAATTGAAACTTGCTTTTAATCAAACCCAATAATTGGCATAAGCCATAAGCTGCCATATTCAAATTCCAACCAAATTTTATTAACCTTTCACGTTGAGCTCCTTCAAAGTTTGCAGCATTGTCAGATGTTCCAATACAATCCAATACAAGTCCCAAGACAAAATGCTTCGCCAACGATTAACCTCTTTCGGATCCCGGTCGTCTGTATCAAGTACTCTCAATAAGACGCCTTTATTATACCAATAAAACTCCCAATCGATATCAAGTAATGAAATACCTCCTAAATCATTTCAGTCATATTGCTGTCTGGAGATTTTTGGAGGGTATGATAAATAAAAATAAATAGGAGGAGGTTTAATGAAAATATAAAAGCCCGATATTAATAACGTTAGCTACGGTTTGTATCGACGACGCGCGCTGAATGGGAAACGAATATCTCGGGCGGACCTATTACGGGTACTGTAATTATTTATATTGTTATCTTGGACTGTGGGGCGAGAAGTCCTTTGATTAATTTAAGACAGATGGACCTACGCGCCCCGAGCAGCGCTTATAGTCTACGAAACGGGTCGCACCAGAGTGTCCAGCTCCGCCTTCCGCGTATGTCCGGGTAAAACGGCACGTGTTCTTAGCCAGTCGGTTAACACTTTCACGACCGAAAATCCGCTTAATAGGTGCTCATAATTTTTGTTTGGCTGTCGGCCAATCGTTAGGCTCACTGGCGGCCTGGCGGGATCTGTCGGTCTCTGGGGTAGAGTATTTTTTTAGCGTGGTTGTCAAATTGTTGACAATTTGCAGGAGTCAATATTAAGAATTTAAAATACCTATTATGAATTGACTAAACATGTATAACCAACGGTGTTCTGCGTTTTCGCCAAACGATTTTTCGTCGAATATTTCATTTTGCCGAAGTTTCACTTCGCAGAATTTGTATTCCTCTGTTGTCGTACATTTACATTTTTCATAATTGTTGTAAATATCATCTTAAAGATCAGGTTTGGTTAGGTTAGGTTTGTGTTATAACAATCCTTAATAGTAAACAAAAATAGAAGAAATACATTTATGTGAAATAAATGATTAAATATACAAAACGACTTTCACTCAAATGAAAATTAGGCAAAGTGAATAGTTATGATAAATAATTATTATATTAAATGATATTAGACCAACCGAAATTAGGCATAAAGTTGTTAGGCAAAACAAACAACCGTTTTTTGCGGTATCGGCCGTATAATTTTTTTTTATCGTTTACTTAGAAGTTTTTTTTTTCACATATTGTGGAGCATGGTGGTATGGTGGAATGGAATAGGTATGATGTCACATGGCACAAGTCAAGCTATACATTTTTATGTGTGTGTTTATAGTTGCAGCAAGATCGAATCAAAATCGCGCGCACTTTCATAATAACCCCGTCAATTCTTATTGGATAAGTTGGTTTTTCGCCTGATTGCAGTGGACGGGTCGCAATATATTGCCATTGTTGTTCTGAATAATAATAAACCAAGCCCGATTAAAGCATAATTCATAAAGATATCATATCAGCCCGTCCCTTGTGACTTCAAACTTTCAGTCATTGTTGACTTTAGTACTATCATTTCCGCGCAGCGCGTGGATAAAATGTACCCGTTTGCGGACTTAACGCGTTATGTTAGCTCAGATCAAAGTTTCACGACAAATTGCTGGTAAATTGTCTGGAAGTATTGTAAAAATACAGACAAAAAGAAACTATTTGCTGAGTTTCAATTATGGTGAAACGAAACATATAATCTACCTTTTACGAAGTATAAGTTGTAAAAATATTAAACGTACTTTTATGGTTATAATATTGTACAATGAATGAATGTTCTCTTTTTATTATGTGATTTTTTCAGTTACGTGTAAGAAACACAACTTGGAATTCGTTGTTTTTCATTCGGTTGCTCTATAATAATATTGTATTTATAATAAGTTTCATGGCACATTAGTTAATAAAACTGTAATATCATGTAAACGTATTTAAACATATAAATAGATAAGATTAAGTATTGTAATCTCTCAAAAACGCCACGTGACATGCAACGTCACACGTCGCGGCAATGTCCATCGTCCCCGCCACGAAGATCCCACTAATATTATAAGCGCGAAAGTTTGTGTGGTTGTATGTTGGTTACTTCTTCACGCTGAAACGGCTGGATATATTCGCATATTTGGATCATAGATAGACTTGACACATAAACTACTTGTTGTCCCGACAAAAACATGGATTCCATAGTGTCCTACCACTACCGTGTTTTCGACGTGAGCAACCCTTACTTCTAAGTCTCTGTGATATTAAATTATTTAGGTTTTCTATTTAAACCTTATCTTGCATATTCCACCCACACAACTGTCACACGCAGTTCATCACATAAAAAACCCTTTTGATACTTTTACGAAACCGAGTAGGTACCAGGCTCACATAAGTGGAAAGGAATGATAAAGACTTACACGAAATGAATACCGCCCAAGTAAAAGAGATATAAACTAATTTGATCTGTCGCGTGGAGCCTGAAATATGAATGTGACAAGTCTATTACTGTGCTTTATGGGAGCTGATTTACCTCCTGTGACGTTATGTTATTTGCGTGGTTGTTTTTTCTGTGGTAGCTTTAAAAAATGTTCTGAGGCTCTGAACTAGACGTTTAGTGATATTACTATATGTCCACTTTAGCAATGTGTTGTAATCTAAATACCGTTTTTCTCATTGCGATAAGTATTCTCTTTTTTGATTAACGAAATAATTAAACATGCCAGTCTTAAAACTGAAGTAAAATTTTGATAGGTACTTAAATAGAGCGAAAAATTTGCGTGTTTCAATTTACTTGATTGCACAATCAAGGAACTGCATGGTGTAGGCGTAGGCACACAATGCAATTCGAATAAGAAAAACAGTAGGTATGATATAGGTTTTGGGAATATCACAAAGTCTCGTCGAATTTGGTTCCTTCACCACTCTGAAATTATCTACTTGATAAGAATCACTATTTAAAAACTAATTAATTCTGATACATCTTGAAACAAATGTACCAAATACATTAATTAGGGCTTATCGGTAATTATTTTTTAAGACCGATGTTTATAATGCTTTTATCTTTGGTGTATTTTATCCTCTGTGCGACGTACAACGAAAGTAATTTTTCAGGTTTTTAGGTCTGACAATAGAAATAACGGAAAATATTTCAGCCCGCAACAGAAATCAGCAAATTAGACCTTAAACGTGGCCAATTTCTGTAATAGTAAATTAAATGTACTATTTCGATTATATAAAAGAAACCTTGTCTATATTCCTGGGATCCAAATATTTTTTTGCTACGGATTAGCCCTGCCGAGGTTTTTCCGGGGAACTACAGTATTCTTCAAAAAAGGAGTGTACAGATTTTGAAAGGGTCGGCAACACGCGTGCGAATCTTCTAGAGCCTATACATAGACGCTGTAGCCGCTACGGTAACCGCTTACCGTCAGACGTGCCATCCGCTTGTTTGCCACCTCTGTAGTATAAAAAAATCTAAATTTGCAAATAAAACACCGGAAAAAATAAATAGGTATTTAATCTACTAAATAAAGTACTTTCCTCTCTTCGCTACGTCCCTGCCAATCAACGGAGCACACAGTCTAATCTTAAACTATCCTGTGTTTTGGTCGCAAACTAGAAACAATACAAACTGAAGGCTAAGCAAACGCAAGTTCCGAATGCAAATTGTCTCAGACCGACAAACACACGACCCCCACCGGGGGTGGCGACCCCCGGCCTTGAGGCAGTAACTGAATTAGAGTCCCTTTTGATTTACTATGCTCAGTTAGCTGCATACGATTGCTTTTCGCTTCGTTAGAGATAGTTTTTATGGGATTTTGTTTAATTTGAGCTTATTTTACTTGGGCTGATTCTACGAGGCTTTGCGATATTTTGCAACATATCGGCGTTGTGACGGCTATATCCTCACCATCACCATATATCAGCTAAAAGGCGTCCCATACTAGACAAAGCCGTCATCACACTCAATCAACGGCTAGCCCAATTCTGTCCAGATCTCGGGGCTTAACTCCATTTTTACTTTAGAAATTGTGACTGGATAACTTCACATAAAAATAAACTATTGTGTAGGTCCTGAGTTCAGATTTACGTGTATATTATGTCGCAACAATCAATCGCACACGGCTTTGATATAACCGCTACAACGTTCAAATTGTTATGTATAAATATCACTTGAATTTGACCCGGCATATTTATTCTGCATCTAGTCGTATATACTATAACTTAAATAAAAAAATTAAAACAGCCCCGACACAAATAGCTGGTCATCATGAGACCCTCATTAAATGAGTGATATTTTATGCTACTTTAAAATACTACTAAAGCCACAAAATTTTGAATTCTTACCATTGATATTGGCTGAGATCTTGTCATTTGTTCCAATTAAATCAAATGTCTTGAAAACTTTTAGTCCTATTTCCACCAAACATAACTTAAAACCATGTCGACGGACATATCTTTCGATTAAAAAAAACCTGTAGTCAAATTGATCCATTCGTTCGGAAGCCACAGACAGACACACATATACACAGATACACATGTTAAACTTCTAACACCCCTCTTTTTTCATCGCGGGTTAAAAATAGGAGAGGGTACTATACTATACAATAACTTCTACTAACTATACTACCTACTCAGCTACTATAGGCAAATCCAAATTCATACGCCGCCGCAAACTTATTACACCCCTTTTTGTTTTGAGAACAAAAATAACTACTTCCACACGCGCAAAAAGTAACAAATGAAATTCACACGCCAGTCCAAGTTAGTTTAATTGCGCAAAACAGACGGGCACCCTCATCAACAAGTTTTAATTGAAAACGATAAGTATGCATGGGCAAATTGGCCATTGGCTGAGATTAGCCGTATGGGGTGCGAATACGTGACGGCGATGGATACGGCGATTATTCCGGCGGCACAAAAAGGGAATAAGCTGACAGATCTTATCCGCAACGTGTACAGAGTTTTAAGTTAGGGTACCTACGCGATGAGAACATTATTAGATTACTATCTCTGTTTGGCCCTATCGTTGACTGGTAAAGAATGCTATTTGGCATTAAGTCCGAAACATTTGCTGCGTCTCGCTCTACCTACGACGCTGCTTTATGTGTCCCGGCTACATTACACTACGAAGGCTGAAGATATTGCAGAATATGTAAGGGTGAAGTCCGGTGTCATCCTGAGGGTCGTAAAATTGGAGTCTCGCCACGACGTGAGTTTTAATTCCTTCGTGCTGAGAGTTCCGACGGACCAACTAGCGACCTTCACAAAGGAAGAGTACTGGCCGAAGGGTGTCATGTTCCGGCGTTTCCGTGGACGGCTTCCTGACACATCGAACACGCGTAACACGTCGCTGTTGAAAAATGTGACCTAGTTTAGTTACTTATGTTTTTATTATTTTAATATTTAATATGTATGTTAGATTGTAAGGTATTTATCTATGGGCCTTTGATGCCTGAAATAAATAAATTATTATTATTATTATTCCTGTATGTCGCACCCGCTCACGGGACAATAGTGTCCCGGACCTTTGGGAGGCGTGCACGGAGCCGAAGCCAACGCGTAGAGGCCCTTTCGACAATTTAATGAAATGCAAGGTGTACATCGAGCGGATGCTGTCCCTATCCGTGTCATGGGACGCACACAGAGACAGCGCCCGCTAGGTGCAAGAACTATTGATGGAGACATGGAATCTAAATACAAATTGGGCTATGGGTTTGAAATGGAGGACTGGCTAATTGGGCTATGGGGTGAGACTATCGGGCGTCTACCAGCAAAAGTGTCTCATAGCAAAAATGGGACTGGTAGACGATGACTCGCCTCCCGCTAGATGGGCCCCCACAAAATAGCGACACATAAAGTGGCCTAAGGGCAACAACGGTGCGGAAGGCTAAGGGCGGAGAGGTGTAATACTGGGCTTTAAACCGAAGCCAACTAACCCCTTACGTTTCCACATCCACCCCCGAGCCGAAACTCTCACGACTCCACTCTGCCCGGCCGGTTAAGGCAAGACAGAGGCGGAGGCCCCGACCCATCACCCCCCGTCAGGATCCCCCAGGAGCGCTCAGGTACGTGGGGTCGCTACCCCCCAACAGCTCGCCATAAGCTGCCCTGCGTGACTGATTGCGCTGGTAAAACCATTATTATTATTATCTCCTTTATTAATCTTTCTTCTTAGGCTAGGTTTTTAACAATAAATTTATATAAAAAGTAAAATACAATAAAGAAATTACAAAATATATAAACACATTATAAAAAACCTAACCTAGGGTGCCGCCGGCAGCGGGGCAGGGCCCAGGCTACCGGTGGTTAGGGCTGCAGAGAGAGGAACCTCCTGACAATGCGCGCCGTGTCCAGGAGTACCGCCTTCTGTATCTGGCCCTTGATCCAGCCATCTAGCGAGAGTCTCTTAAGATGTTTGTCGAGACTCTTCGCTATAAGACCGTTCGCCGAAACGACTATCGGGACAATGATCGTCGAGTCAACATCCCACATGGCAGTCACCTCGTGAGCCAAGTCAAGGTACTTGCTGAGTTTGTCCTTCTCGGCTTTCACGAGGTTCTCGTCATGTGGGATGGTGATGTCGACGAGCACTGCCTGGCGCTTGGATCGATCTACCAACACGATATCAGGCTTATTGGCTACAATAGTCCTGTCCGTGATGATAGATCGATCCCAATAGAGCGTGGCACGACCATTCTTGAGAACTGGCATCGGTGCGTACTTATAGTACGGCACCTCAGACCCCACAAGACCGTATCGAAGAGCAAGTTGTTGGTGAATGATCCTGGCTACTTGGTTATGTCTGTGCAAGTACTCGCCGTTAGCAAGATGAGAACAACCGGAGATTATATGCCTGAGTGACTCGCCGGGATGGCGGCATGCCCGACAAATGTCGACCGTACCGTCCTTCAGGATATATCTCCGGTAATTGTTCGTCATCATTACTTCGTCCGCAATTGCACAGACAAAACCTTCGGTTTCCCCGAAGAGATCCCCGAAGCGTAGCCAGTTCACCGACGCAAGCAGATCTACATCGGGCCCCGTAAGGGCCTTGTAGAACCGCCCGTGTAGCTCCTTGCTCTTCCATACAGCCCTGCGGTCATCGGTGCTAAGCACCTTTGGTCTGCGCCAGTTCTCGTTTGCTAAGGAGAGAGAGGTGAGGCCTTTGTCAACTGCTACTACATCGCGATGAATCCCACACTCGTTGTTTAGGAAATACTCCCTAAGACTGCACACCTCGCGGTTATGGAGGTCCTTGGCATTTAAAAAGCCACGGCCCCCACACTTACGCGGGATGTACATTCTCATAACTGACGAGCGTGGGTGCCTCATGCGATGTGTAGTGAGCAGCTGACGGACCCTCGTATCCAGGGCGTCCAGCTCAGTCTGAGTCCACCTTAGTATGCCAAAGGAGTAAGTGAGCAGAGGCATGACCCAAGCGTTGAAGGCGCGCGCCTTATTGCCACCGGACAAAAGACTGTTAAGTACTTTTGTCAAACGACAAAAGAAACGCTCCTTCAACGCCTGTCTAATGTCTCCGTCCGCAATACCCAATGACTGTGACATACCAAGGTACTTGTAGGTTTCAACTTCGGAGATAGACCTGAGGGACATTGTCTCAGAAAGCTGTAAGTTCGCGGAATTTACGACTTTCCCCCGCTGTACATGCATGACCGCACACTATTATTATTATTATTAAGTCCGCCATTTGTCCTGACTTTTGCTTTGTTCAATGAAGTTCAAATAAATAAATAAAACATTGCTGAAGCCGATTCAGAATAGGTATGTTTTTTTTTGTGCATGTCAATGGATCATATTTTTTATTGGGATCAAATGTCTGTATGGGACTAACTAACTTAGACTGTAAAAGTCAGAAATGACTATAAAAAATTGGCATACCTAACGGAGCTCTGAAAACGCTCCATACGAATATAGTTATCTGATCATATCGTCGGTAACAATATTAAAATAAAATAAAAACAACTGCCATCTTTGCCGCCAAACGCTGCGTTAGAGTTCATGGTTGTTATACAATTAATAATTGTTTCGTTAAATTATGAGAACAGCATATCTATAAATTTGCGTACCTTGGAAGTGACATTTATTAAAAATGCTTTTACTTTTTTCTTAAGGCCGTTCCCTGAGCCAGAAATGCAAAAATACCCCAAAAATTATCCTATTTTTCTACGAAACGTTGATATTAGTAAACGAGGGAAAAATATATATCATTCTTGATTATATTATCTTTAATAACACAGCATTCGATACACGATTCATAACACTTCGCTCGATACAATTAATTCCCAAAGTAACCTCCAATTCGAATTTTTACTCCAACTTTACTTGTTTTTTTTCTACGTGACACTATGAAACAAAAAAAGGAGAAAAATCAATCATAACTAAAATAGTAATTTTACAGCTTCCGAATTTCAATAATTGAAGCCAATATTTTTAAAATAAATAATCATCGACAAATTCTTACGAAAAAAGATATCGCCTTACGACCCGCAAGCTCTGTCTCCGTCACTCTTTTGAAATGTGACTGTGATGTGACAGGGACGGGTGGCCTGAGGAGGGGCTCGGGGTTCTGGCTCAGGGAACGGCCTTAATATCCTGCTATATGAGCTATTTTATTGAGCGAAAAAAATTGATGGGCCCTGAAGTGAATGCTTTAAATCATTAAGTCAGCTCATTTAACTTAAATCATACATGAAGATCAGTCATCGTCATTACCCCTATTTTAGGGATAAAAAACCTGAAAGAGACCCTTGACAAAAACGTTAGTCACTTTACAAATATTATTTCTGAATGTTTTGTTTCTGTGCAGCGGAATATATGGTCGCTATATACACGGTACCTGTGAAAATGAGATTGCAATTATCGTGTCGCCAATAAATTCAAATTCTAAACTTTATTCTGCAAGTAAGCTAAAAGAGCTCTTTTACATGTCAGATTCTAAGTTACATATAAAAAAAATTACAATTTACAATAATAATAACATCATAGTAGTAAGTAGTAATATTAATGCAACAGACAAATCACTGGGCACAATTTACAGGGATATGTAACATTGTCTCAAAAAATGGGAAACGTGACAGAGAAGCACTTTATATATAAGTGAGAAAATTACAAAGTTAGATTAGTCAAATTGGATGTTGATGAAATGGAATTGTTTTCTGTAAAAAACACGTATTATACGTTTATTATGTTTTTTTAAGATTTATAGGATACTGAAGTAGTTGCTCGAATTGAAAAAGCGATTCATGGGACAGATCAGATAACGTTCAAACATAAAATATACAAAATAGTGATAATAATCACAAATTTTAAAATATTAAGCCAAGATATTAAATTATACAGTAGGTGCTGTTATAAAGTGTTTCGCAATTATTTTTTTTAAGTGTACCAAAAGTATTATAAATGCTGTTTTCAATGAGTTACTATAACGATGTCATCTATCTTCGATACGTTGCATTTTTTTCTAGCCTTTTCATCGTTCATTTGAAAAGAAAATATCATTGAAGGAATTCCAAAAACTGGACACCACCAATCCTAAACCAACACCCAAGCTCTCACACCCTGCATATTCCACCTAATCCCTTAAGTAATAAGGTCGTTTGTCTATTTATACGTAGTTATACAGCCTCACGCTTCCACTATACCGGTGACGCTTCGTTAACTCGCAGGGTTTCTGAAACGTGCTTTTTTTATTGATTTTTTGGGCAAAACATACCTACGGAATGTCTACGTGATGCCCGATTTCGATGAGTCATTGCGGTGTCGCCGGTCGAGCGATATATCGAATATGGATCATTACAATAAGCCTATGATATTACCGACGTGACACGACACCATTTTACCTATTCGAACTGCATTAAGTGACATAGATAAGCTTTTTCGTACTTCCTTTATTTGTTAGCTCAATACGGCAATGAAAAATGATTCGGCATCTGGAATATTGCCTTAATAAATGTAGCTAATTATTTTCAAATCGATAACCTCGAACGCATATTTGACCAAATTTAGTTTGTCACGTCGAATTAAGCCTTTACGGTATCTCTCCGGGAGCTTCATGCGCGTCCATAATTGGGACATACCGGACTTTACGCCGAAATCGAATACGCAGCAGCGTTATCTTCGAAAAAATAAAAAATAAATACAATTATAATAAGGGATATTATTAATGGCACAGCAAACAAATAATCGCCGATCAATTTATTTTCATCAATTATATACTTTTTACATCAAATTAATTATTGCACAGCAAATAAAATAAATGCCTAGCAAAAATTGTACTGCAGATAATTAGAAAATACACATCAGCACGACTTTCATCTTTTTTTAAAAAACCCAGTAGGTTAGGTTAGATTTGTTTCATAATTATTCTGAAAAATAAACAGGTTTTCAAAAAATGGCTTTCGGACAAATTAAGATTTGGCTAAACGTTACAGATGGGAAACAAAAATAAGTGTTTCAGATAGGTAACCATCTAATCCTGATCACCTTTCAGAGCAGATCCGACTCGGCCGGGTTAGGTTAGGTTAGATTTTTTCTATATCCCTAGAAAACGCTCCATAATGTGCTCATTATTAGCTATGCATTACTTAAATATGCTTTACTTTTAAATGAATAGATGCACGCCACAAATATAAATTGTAGTATATTAAGTAACATTTTGAGTGCAATATTTGCTGTGCAATCAGTAATTTTGATATAAATTTTGACTTTTTTATGTGCGTTTAAATACTACCCTTATAATAATAATTTATTGTACATAAAAACAGTAAACGTTACACAGGTCAAGTAAAAACATCGAATTTGTACAACAGAGTTAGATACAATAGGTCGATACTTCCAACCCCTGAACTAGGTGGGAGACCTACAATAAAAGTATAACGATAGAAAATATTGACTGATATTTGAAACATTGTTCGAGTATATCCACGGCTGCTACCTGTATTCTTCGTATAGAAGTAGAAGGCTTCGCCGTAGAAGGCGAAAGAAGGCAAAGACGTACAGTCGAGTTCATTTACATCTACACACTTACGAGAACAAAAATATCTGAACACGACTTTATGCTCCTGACAATAGGGTCATGTTCAGATATTTTTGTTCTCGTAAGTGTGTAGATGTAAATGAACTCGACTGTACCTATTATAATATTTGTTACACCATCTCATAGTCGGGAATTCTATAACCGTCTTTTAGATGGTTGAATCAACAATAGGCTAGTTGACTCATGTCAAATTGTAATTTACTAATGTTTATTACGTATATAATTTAGCAAAGGAAACCTAAATATATATTTTTCAATTCATAAAAGTGAAAGATGGCTGAAAAAAATTGATTTGAAAATATGGTTTTTAGTCTGTATTTTGAAATGCTTAAAACGCTGTCCGCCATTTTCGCCTATGATAGTGACGTCATTGGGCATGTAAGCAAAACTGAAAGTCTACTTTGACGACTTCGAATAGTGCCGTCCCTCTCGATCTCCTGTCAAAGTATATTGGAGTGAGCGGAATGGCACTATACGACGCTCGAATTTCGAATATTTACAGGTAATTGTACGTCACGCCACAGATTAGCAAAAGGCAAAAATGGCGGACGGCGTTTTTGACTGTTCATGAAATTTCTAATTTTCAATTGATAAAATTTAGCTTTCCAGCATTATTAACCATTTCAAATATATTTCAAAACTGGGTCTACTAGCCTATTGTTTATATATGTCTAGTCGTGTTTAAGTTGAGGACATAAAATGTACTCTGACTTACATTCTTCAGCGCTTGTAGTCTTGAACAAGCTTCGCGCTTTTAATATTTCTCATGAAAATATGATTGCGGTAAGGAAACCATGCTATGCTGGTAGCCTTAACCAAAAAAGGTTCAAATCTGATAACAATGGAACGCAGAATATAAACCTTGAATTAAAAAATCCGGAATCCTATCCTACAAAACAATTTTTGCAAAAAAGTAACGCACTCTAGATTGTAAATTCAGTGTGAGTGTCTGTACTTTATACGATCTTAATAAAATTGCAATGTGCACAATACACAAAGTACACGTATGTACCTAGACAACCAGCAATACGTTTTCTTCTATAGCCGGAACAAAACTGGACAAAAATACCTCAGCACAGCCAATAGCTCACCACAATAAATCAATCAAACCCTGAAAGGAACCACTCATGAATAAGCCCCCAATACCTGCAGTAGATCCCACCTAATACAATGTTCTTGAGCAGTGAGGAATTGCTTCTGCACAAAATATCCGCGATTAATTACTCGCCGGATCATCCTTTTAATGAAAAAGGTAGAGGAGGCATTAAAAGATTAATTCTAGAAAGAATCCCCCGGGACGTTTTGTATAGAGAATCTTATTTACTTCAAGTGAGTCTTCGTGCGGGCGCAAGTTATAGGAGATTACATCCCGCTCCGCGATTTGCAGACTTTGGTCGCTAGAGTAGAACATATTTCGAATAATCTTGTGATGCACGTGATTAATGATGACTATCAAGACAGTGATATGTCATTTCATTCTGAAATTAAATTTCTGTTTTTTATGTCAAAACGGACCGAATAATCAAATGGTTGATTTAAGCCTTTAATACAAAGATCAAAGCTTAAAGAAAAATTGAAAAAGGAGCTACCTGGTGGAAACCGGGAATCGAACCCGGTATCTCTGGATTGCCGGTACAGCGCGTTAACCATTTCGCTACCCAAGCTCCTTTTCCTTTTCTTTTTTCCTTAGGGAGCTAGGGTAGCGAAATGGTTAACGCCCTGGACCGGCAATCCAGAGGTACCGGGTTCGATTCCCGGTCTCTTCCACTAGGTAGCTCCTATTTCAATTTTTTCTTTATGTTTTGATCTTTGTATTAAAGGCTTAAATAAAAAAAATGTGGTGTACCCACATTAAAATAGAAGAGACATTACTTGTTTCATAAATTTATAAATGGTTGATTTTTCTTCTTGGGCTGATTTGGGCCGGTACCTGCTTCTAAGGCACATAAAAACGTTATTTGGATAGAAAATTCAGAGGCTATTTTCAAAAGTTTGAAATGACATATGTCGGTAGGTATACCTACGGTAAAGTAGCGTTGTGATTTGTCATATTCCTAGTAAAATCAAAATAAAGTAAAATTCTCTTTCTCATTGAACTACTACAGATCAATAAATACCCTATATTTTGATAATCGTTAAAGTCAGAATGGCGAGTCCTGTCACGTAATAAGTAATAACAAGCGCGAGCTATGTGTCTATTATTTTAATATACATTTCTTTTAAAATAGCAACTTGGCAAAGTTGTTTCCTAATGCAATTCCAATAACCAAAAATCTATAAGTACAGTATCAGTAATACTTCCACGATAAACCCGAGAGTTACAAAAACCTCGAGCGTCAATTGTAAGTTTAAAATGCAGCAAAACGTTTACGGTTCCCTTATAAATAATAATAAATATCGGACAATCTCACACAAATCGATGTAGTCCCACAGTTATCTCTAGTGTAGGTTTGTGCAATGGGCACTAGGCAACGATAAGACCATCGAAACATCCCTGACCCAGGATCATATATTTTATTTCATCGCCCAAATATTTGCTCTTGCCACGATTTGAACCCAGGAACGTCAGCTTAGCAGGCACTACCACTGCACCAATCGTGTCGTCAAATTAAATTGTAATACATATTGTTATATAACTAGTTCAAGGGTCGATTTCAGACGTAACGTCAAAAGTTGGTTTGTGAAATAATTTCTATAATATTGCAAAAACCGTAATAATTTGTACAAGAAATAATGATAATGATACTTCTTTATCTGTAACAACAATAAAGATTTTGCGATTATGTTACATTGTTGAGTATTTGCAAAAATAGTGTCTGTTTTTCATTCGTGGCAATGGTCAGATTCCTGACTATTCATAAATAAAAATGAATAAAAAAAAAAACACTTGAAGAAACTGTAATCTTTTGTCTTTCGGTTACGCGAGAATAACAATAAAACCAACCGGCATCTATAGGTTTTAAATCTCAAAACGAATAATACGATTTCTATAGGTTTCATTTCATAGACAAAAATGGACCATCATTAGTGTCGAGTATACAAAATGCAGACAAATAAGTATTAACCTTTAAGTTAGTGAAATCCTTTCCCCCGCGCGTCACAGAGGGGCCCCGGTAGCCCACGAACGTTTGGTGATGGCCGATGTGCGAGCTCGGATTATGGTGAGAAATTTATATTTACTTGAGTTTCTGTGCATTAGCCAAAAAACCAATCATTCGTGTTCCAAGTGGTATAGCAATAAATATTTTAACTAGAGATTTAATCAAATATGCAATAATAAGGAAGTATGTGCACGCATTATTTTGTGTCCTTGCGGCAGTTTCTGGAAAGTTCCGTTACTATTTAAATTTAACATTTTGTTCAAAACTTCATTCGTGTCAATTTTCGTGTAACACTAATGAAAAACAATTGTACACGAATGAAACATATTGTCCTGTAAGTATCTTTGTCCGCGATTTTCTCGCGTTTGGCTGAACCGATTTTGATGCGGTTTTCAGAATAGTATTTGTTACACTTAGGAGAAGGTTTTGGTATTTTAATCGACTTCAAAAAAAGTGGTTCTCACAGTTTGACTCGCATACAGTACGTGTGTTTGTCGGCGATTATGAATTTGTTCACGAACAGCTTTATAATCTTGGACAACCTAATCTTGAATGAACAACGTTTTAATTTGTGGCTGATAGTCATCATCTTCCTATGTTGAGCTGATGATGGACGGTATATAACTCCTTGACGGTTAGGAGATAGGCGAGAACTCAAATGAGGTGCATGCCTTGAAGACCTTCCCGATCACCCCGCCATAAGTATTTTAAATGAATCACTAAAAATCAAAAAAAAAAAATTTTTACCAAAAAAAGAACCGGCTTAAAGAAACTAAAAAGCGAAAAATAACCCAACAAGAACAGATTGCATTTGAATCACCTTTTGAAGTCAGTGCCAAATCTCACGTAAACTATAATATATAAATGCCTATAATAATAGATTTTTTGAATTCGGTTTTTTTTATATATTTTTTTTAACGTAATTGTTTTAGGAAGGTGTATTATAATATTTCATAAAATAAACAATGTAACTCGCATCTCCCGAATTCTTTATATTAATAGGTATAATTGTATTGTTAATTAAGGATCTACTATATACTAATTAATTACTAGAGAGAGGGAGAGAATATGTATGTTTAAAAACTTGTGATCATAAAAAAAAATAGTATTTATTTATTTAAACTTTATTGCACAAAACAAAAGTTAGTACAAATGGCGAACTTTATTCCTAATGGCATTCTCTATCAGTCAACCATAAGGCTAAACAGAGGGTGCAGAGAAGAAAATTAATCATTCGGAAAGCATCTAAGATACAAGTGAATGTATTAATCAAAATGTTGTTTCTATTTTTATTCATACCTTTCCTAATATTTTTTATAACATTAGCATTAATAATAATAATTTATTTATTTCAGGCATCAAAGGACCATAGATTCAACCTAACAATCTAACATACATATTAAATATTAAAATAATAAAAACATAAGTAACTAAACTAGGTCACATTTTTCAACAGCGACGTGTTACGCGTGTTCGATGCATTGCTTTGCATTAGCTTTACTACATACTTTTAAGAAACCACCTAGAGAAACATATGCGGAACTGAAGGTATTCGTGATCTAAAAATTTCGTCATTAGTGTCACCAACACTGTGGCTCTAGTGAAAAGGGGTTAAACTCGAAAAACACTACTTTACAGGAGACTCAAAAAACCGTTGCGGCTTAAATTTATTCAGACTTTTGATCACTGTACTTCAACCGCTATACTTACAAATAAACTTTAAATGCAGTTTTAACACTTAAAAAATCCTCTTTCGCGGGGTAATATTCTTACTTCTCCAAAGTTAACGGTTAAAAAAAAATGTGACTTATATCCGTGCCAAAAAGTGTTCGTAAGGACATAACTGACTTTATACCCTTTTTCACCCATAATATTTACACTATTCGGGAATATAACTGAACTTATACCAATTTTCACCCTTATTTTAGAAAGTGAAAATGGACATGCTGTTCGGTTTATTTGAAGTTATCTCCTTTTATAAAGGAAAAATACATGAACACCCTAAATAAGAAATACCTGACTAAACGAAACCTATCATTTAAGAGCTTTATTTCAGACATAATCCTAAGAAAATAAACTTTTACCTTTTTGCACGCACTTAATTTAGGTGTATTGTAATACAAACACACTTTTACCAATGGTTTTTTAAAAGTTATATCCATTTTTTGCGGTGCAGTGGCAATAAAAGATCTTTATTTTTATTGATTCATTATTACAAAAATGACCGAAAAAGTCAACATTAGCATATAAAACAATTCACATAGTTTTTAACTAAATTTGGACTTTCCTCAATCAATCGTCTAATAGAATAACATATTAAGCGATACAAGAAGATACCTAAAACGAGATAAGTACAAAATTTAGTCTTTCCAGTTAAATTACAATTACAAAAACTACGTATGAGACCTTAATATTAAAATTTGATCGCAATTGTGAATATTAAGACACGGAAAATAACATGTATCACATTTTGGGTGTCAGCTTGTATAATTTCAATTCTTTTATAAAATCAATTCTTGCCTGTACTCTGTTGGCGCCAAAGGATAGGAATCTACCACATCCCCAGAACATAACAAATTTTCGTAAGAGATCTAAACTGTTTTTTTACCCATATCCGTATTGGACCGCTGTTAAGTCTTTCATATACAGGAAATAATGAAATATGTTTCTCGACGGCTTTCAATCAACTTTTACTTATTTTTGTGGTACTCAGCATAATCCATCTCGCTGAATCTAGGACAAGTTCTTCACTGATTTTAAGTTTGTCAGTTACTCCTTGAACAAACTTTGATGTTTCGTCAAATGGTTATCGCATTAGCAGCCTCTGCAAATGCGATGACACTCTGTCTTTATTTTTAAATAATTTGCAAACTGTCTATTCTTTAATACTTTCTTCGGTTTCCGCGACTGTCACACATTTAAATAAAACAATTTAAACGGATTCGGATATCGCGTATATTAATTATTAGTTTGCACAAATGTAACTTTGACAGAGAAAAATTGTGTTTTTCTCAGTCAACCTTTGACAACGGTATCTGTAAAGGTACTGAAACGTCAGGGAGGCTCAAATAATTAATATACGCGATATAATCCGTTTAAATTGTTTTA
Organism: Apotomis turbidana; assembly: GCA_905147355.2. Taxonomy (NCBI): domain Eukaryota; kingdom Metazoa; phylum Arthropoda; class Insecta; order Lepidoptera; family Tortricidae; genus Apotomis; species Apotomis turbidana. Next base: position 26,304,727 of record LR990291.1, on the reverse strand, counting down.
TTTAAATGTCTATTCTTTGTTGTTGCGTCCATTAAATTACCTAGCAATGAACTGAACCCTTTTGTTACATTCTCCTAAAGCCCAATTAACTCTCAAATATTTTTTTCTGAGTTCTTCTTGTATATTTATTGCGCATTTCATTTTACAATTTCCTAGCATCTTAAACTCTCTTTATTTTTTTTGCTTTCATACTATTTACCAAAATGTCTCCTCTTTTTCCTTTCCTCCCTATGTTTATTCTCTCTTTCTCACTTTTTCTAGGCTGTCCTTTTCGTCCTTGACCAACTTTGTCCCAAAACGAAAGTTGCTCTGCTTCTTCTGCCGTTCCGGTTTCTTTCGTTTCTTGTAATTTTTCTGAGTCAGAATCAGTAAGCACTATGATCTGCTTTTTTCTGGAGTGCTAATAGAGTCGACGAAATTGTTGCCACCTTTCTCCTCAACAAGTTTGAGCATTCGATCGATTCAAGATCGGCCTGCCATTCTGTGTAACAAACTAAAAAAATACTTTTAATCCTAGGGGTAGCTTCATCATCAGACCAGCCCCATAGTACCATATTATTGTATTGTCATGTTAAGTAGGTAGTAGGTACTTGGGAAAGATTTTAGCTCAATCGGTTGCAAATATTCTGCTTCAAAATTTAAGTGCAAGATCCCACCCGAACAAACATAGTTACATAGGTACATTGCAAGTACAATAACTTGTAAAAAAATGCCTACATCACTACTGTAGGTCATTCTACATACTGGTGACCCAAATTTTATAATAGGATGATCGATTAGACTCAAGTGTACTTAAAATAAACCACAGCGAAGAGACTTTATAAAAAGAACTTTTTGATACAAGTAATAATCGTGGTGTAGAATGATATATCTCACCAGTATAAGTCAATATACACCAATAAATACTAAATAATTATTCGTGACTATGGATTAATTTCGATTTATTTTTATGAATTATGGGTAAATTGCTCGTGCAAATCGGTACAAGTAAACATTGATCATTAAATACCAGATTTATTAAAAGATACAATTCGACTTATATCAGTAATGTTTAACATTAAGTCGTGAATACAGATTAAAGTCGATTTATATTCTATAAGGTATGTAATCTTGTTTAGTAAAAAGGTATAAGTAAACATTGATCGTTTATCACAGGATGCGTCAAAAGAGACAAATGAACTTAAATCGTTCTCCACAAACAAAACTCCAAATTGTTCATTGTTAACTTTAGTTGCACCATATTTCACGACATAATTCACCAGATGTACCATTTGGCACAATCCTAACTTTGTCATTTTAAAAGATAACTTAGCTCCGATTACACCAAAAGATGCGCAATTTTTTTTTGTGAATTTTGGTGTATATAACGCAAAAAGGTCATAAGTGCACTTTAACCCCTTTTCACTAGAGCCACAGTCATTCGTAATCAAACGAATTTCATTAGTGTAAAAATAAATTCATTCGTGTCACACAAATTTCGATTTTCTGCTAATATATCGTGACGAGCACTATGTTTTTACGCTGTGAATTTAAAACTGCGTTAGACTAGTCAGTAAAAGCAGTTGGAAGTAAAAAAAAAAGGTAGTTTAAAAAAATCCACTAAAAAGTGTCATATTAATTCGTAACGTGAAATCGACCCTCAAAAGGTTTTTTTGCGTCAAAACCCCAACTTACATTAGAACCTCAGAGACCGTAACCAAGTTGAAACGCTGTGCGCTCGTGGCTCGCGCCGGCAATTTGATCGCCGCCTAGTCAGACATTATGGAGTTGATTTTTATTGAAGCCGGAATTGAGAGCCCATGTTTTTCCTCGGCCAGGAATGTAACTGAAAAATTAAATAAAATGGGGGGAACATAATTGAACACAGTATCCAATTTGTTTTTATTAGATATTTTACTTTGGGAGATCTTCGGATTGCGTTTTGTTTTGACATCGCATTTATTCATTGACGATCGGAGTATCTCCTTTTATCCTAAAGGGATATTTAAATTGACTCGCTCGCGCCACTTTTGTATACATTATCACGAACTCATTGCGATTTAGCGAGAGGCAACTTGCTGAATTGCGACGTTTGCTTACATAAATGGAAATTCTTAGTGTTCTGTTTCGTAGTTTCCCTTTTTGGTTAACTACCGAATAATAAATATAACGTCGGTTTATTTATTACATGTTACGCTGCGCGGTGTAACCCGTGTGTGAATCCGGGGTGTCGGCTACCTTCGTACCAAAATTGATGAAAATTGGTCCAGCCGTATGAGTGTGAATAAGTAACAAACATACACAATGTGTTTTCATCAATTTTGGTACGAAGGTAGATAAACACACAAACACACTCACAAACTTTCGCCTTTTTAATATTAGTGTGATAAAAGTTTATTACGGTAAAATAGAATAATATTCACATTATTAAATTCATACGATTAGAAGAAAACCGGTCAAGTGCGAGTATGTATAGCGCTCCATACAAATGAGGTGCAAAGTTAACGCAACCAATCCCTTTGTTGTATGGGAGCCCCCATTAAATATTTTATTTTTTTTATTTTTAGTATTTGTTGTTATAGCGGCAATAGAAACACATCATCTGTGAAAATTTCAACTGTATCACCGTTCTTGAGATACAGCCTGGTGACAGACGGACGGACGGACGGACAGCGAAGTCTCAGTAATAGGGTCCCGTTTTTACCCTTTGGGGTACGGAACCCTAAAAACGTGTCCTTTCATTATCTAACTAAATACTCTGCTTGTCTAAGCTCTTTAAAGAAAATGGACACATTTTTCTTTCGAGTCTTCACTCTAACATTATTAATTTATTATCATATCAAGGTATATAGCACGGATTATAACTTATACACAAAATGCAACCTGATTTTTTCAGTTACATTTATAAACGCAAAAGTGAGTTGCTGCCCCCGACTCCGTAACTACTCCCGCGGTCGTCATAAAATGTTTAATGTCTTCAGGATAAAGACAAAGACATCGGTTATCTTTTATCCTACAAAAATGCATTATCTCGGAGGATAACGTGACGTAGGAATAAATAAATATAACTTAACATCATCTGCGCCTAAAAACATTAAAATTATTTTCATCTCACGTATTTAAAGAGGTTAATAAAGACTAAATATTGCACAATGCATTATTCACTAATTTGACTTGCTTCCCTAATATTGAAATGTAAATAAGTACCTACATTACCTATAACTTCTTGAACATTATAAATTAAAATTTATGAAACATGTAATGTCTCATTTTGTTTAATGTCCACAATTTTTATTTAAATTATGAATACAAAGATCAAAGCTTAAAGAAAAATTGAAAAAGGAGCTACCTGGTGGAAGGGACCGGGTATCGAACCCGGTTCCTCTGGATTACCGGTCCAGTGCGTTAGCCACTTCGCTACCCTCGCTCCACGTAGACTTGACGAATTTTTCCTTATGCTTTGTGTGTCGATCTTTGCATTGTTTATTTGAAAGGTTTTTACACCTTAGCGACATCTACGGTCCCTTCCACCAGGTAGCTCCTTTTTCAATTTTTCTTTAAGCTTTGATCTTTGTATTCATCTTTGAGTCGCATCAACGTTACGGTCGACGTCAGAGAACGTAACATGGAATTTTATTTTGCCTCTTAGGCATCAAAAGATATACCACCTCGTAGATGACAGCTGCTAGCAAATATATTTACAAATTTATTGGATAAAAAGAACATCGCACAATATCGACACAGAAAAGGATACTATAAAAACTCTGGTTATTAACAAATGGGTATATTATTAGGGCTTCAAAGCCACCAATATCATACATAATGGAGCCAAAAGGCTCTTACCGCGTTCGGCTTCAAGCGTTCGACGAAAAGTGGCCGTCAAGAGCTCCTCGCTGTAGAGGTCGTACAGTGCGGAAAATTAGACTTATTGTACTGTTGTTAAAGTTTTAGTTGTGTATTGCCGGGGAAGTCTCAAAGGAGCACGAAATGAGACTTAGTATACTGTCATTAGAGTCTTAGTTTTGTAAGTCACTTTATGTTATTAGAAGCTATCGTGCTATTGGAAATGTAGTGTTTCTTTCAATTTATTTATTAGTTACTCTTATTTGGAGTACCGGTTTGTGTTTTAATTCATTCTCCACTTACAAAGGATTTTTTAAAGTGGGTACATTTGATTGTATGCTGGTTTTCGTTTCTTTAATTGGATTAGCGTGCTTGTTAGTCAGTGTTTATTTTACATAGTAGGTAATGGAAAACATAATATGAACATACAAATTATATATTATAAGGTTAGTTGAAAAAGTTTAACACCACAATAGATTCGAACCTAGGACCGCTGGCTCAGTAGGCTTAGCATATAAACTTTAAAAGCATTGGCCTTATTTGATCTAGTATATCGTCGCCTAGTACCCATAACACAAGCCTTCTTGAGCTTAATTTGCGACTAGGTTGATTTGTGTGAGGTTGTCTGATATTTATTATTATTATTAGTATTTCTCTTAGAATTGAATAAGTACCCAATCATTTTTCTAAACAATATTGCCATGACCGAAGAATATTTGCCCCTAATGTCTGGTTAGTTTGGGAAAGCTCAGTATTTTGATCTTCATTTTAAATTTTATCCTAAATTGTCTCAAACACAAGTAATAAAAATAAAAAACAAAAATTAAGCAATTTGTCAACTCCGAGCGCCCATTTCAACATTACGACCCTAATTGTGTAAAAAAAAAACCAAAAAAACTTTAACACATTCGCATAAATCTGGAAAAAAGTACCAGGGCCTCATAAGCCCCGAGAGGCTCTAAACGGAACATCGGGCTAATAACCACGCGCGTTAAACAAACGAAGGCAGCGAGTTCCCTCACTCGCAACAAGAAACGTGGAATGTGTCCCTGAGCTGACGTTACCGGCTCCAGGTCCTAGTGCTGTCCTTGTCGTTCCGGGGTAGTTCGGAGGGGCGTGTTAGTTAGCCTTTCGCGTTATCATTGCGCGGCGAATCTCTCTCCGTGGACGCTTTTACGCTTTTTTAGGAATTGCGAGGCGGTGATACACATTGTTATTGCGTTTGGAACTACATTAATTTCAAATTTTGTTGTTATCTAATTGGCGTGCTCGATAATATTCTCTTATAGTCTCCAGGTTAGGTGTGCAAGCTTTATTTGGTAAATAAGTAAATCGAAGAGAAGTAGGGAGTAACTTAAGACAAAACAATCACATCATCACACAATTAATGCCCTTGCCGAGATTTAAATTCTGGACCGTGAGTTCTGATTGTAGCTGCACTACAATCACAGACCACAATACAACAGAGCTTTGCACGTCGTCAAACTAAGTATGCAACTCTTATAATTTTCATGGCTTTGAAAATATAGTTTAGGTAAGTATATTAAATAATATACATAGATAAAAAATACAGAATACATCGACCCGACAGACAGTGTGTTAGAACTTTTATAATAAAATAAAAAATGGCCGCCGCGTAACGCGCTGTTAATGGTTTATTCCACTTGTTATTATCCTAACGGCGTTTGTTTTAAATGGATTTACACCCGAAATCACTCCCGTTGATTAAAATATATAAATGTACATAAATATAACTGTAATCCAGAATTTTTGAAGTCATGAATTTATCTCAAAAGATAATAGTGGGCTTGTTTAAAGTTTCCCTATAGGATCGAATTAAGAATGAGAAAATCAACTGGAGAACTAAGATGGCCGATTACACTCCGAGCATCTCCAGGCTGAAGATGCAAAATTGAAGGAAATCTGATATGAGCAGTGTAAGTCTCATTATTTGGAAATTTGGAGAAGACCTTCGTCCAGCAATGGACGTCTTGACAGCGACTTTGAGATGACTTGGATCCGTCAATAGAGGGTGTATATTGGTTACACTAGCAATAACGTGAGTGGATATTTTTTACTGTATCATTCACCCCTCTTATCGATCGAACTAAATCAACATCAAAAGATTGTAAGGCAATACAACTAGAGCAAATATTCGATTTGAAATCCTAATAAATAACATTTTATTCTTCCGGCTATTTATACATTATCCAATTTTATTAGTACCTAATTACGTTATTCTGTAAGTAAGTAGGTGATTTGTCTGTTTACAAAACAGCCATTTTCCTCTTAAAATAATCAAAAGACAGGACAAAGACAATAGATTTATCAGCGTTAAAGCGTTAAAATCCCGATTCAAACAAATCACTCCGAAACCCCTGAAATAATTATCACACGAGAGTAATTAAGTAAAAAACCGCCGAGAAATCCGAGGGGAACAAAAAGATGAGAGAAAAATGTGCAGATTTCCTCGTTTCCTTTGAAGAGACAACCCTCGGCGCGCTCTCGCCGTAACGAAGCGTGAGCGAGCCCACTCCGCGATGCAAAGTGTAAGTATGCAGCGCTAGGGTTGTGCGTACTACAAGACAGGCGATATTTTTAAAGATAACTTTGATGTTAGCTCGGTAACTGGGAAAATTAAACAGCTTACCTCACTTCTTTTACAATATCTAACTTGGCTTCACCTTGCCATTGCCGGTCGAAGATTAAGTGTCTGTAATGAAGCATTTAAAAACGGTGAAGAAAAAAAGTAAGGAAAGCAGACCCCAACCAACGTCAGATTGAATAATCACTAAATATAAAATGAAAGTTCTCGGGTCGCTAGTAACGACTAGGAAGAAAGATGCAGTTAGGATACTGAGGCTCCGGCGGGGCCGCTATTATTACAGGACAGGACATCCATGTTCCACCACCGCCGTTGCATAGTAATGTATGTTTTTACCGATATTATTTGAACTTGTTATAGTAATGTAACAAACAATATGGGTAGGGACGACGCGGTTGGCGCATGGTTACTTAAGCTGCCTATTGAACCGACGGTCCTGGGTTCGAATCCCAGCAAGGGCAAATATTTGTGGGAGGTTGTCCGATATTTATTATAATGTAGATAAAAGGCACGAATAACATTATAGCTCAGTTCTCTCAGTGGGCAAATTCCTTAGTGTTTTATAATTTTAGTAGTATACGTCCGTCTGTAGATGTAATTAGTCCCCTCCGAGTGCGTGAAGCAGACAACATTAACTAAAAGACATTTAAGCCACGTTGATGTTTTACCTACTCTAGTCGAATTTGTGGCCGCATTTAGTTTGAGAGCTTTCGTCGAATCGTTTTGGCAAACTCTTCTTCCTACTAAAATCGTATTTCCTTGTTGAATATAAATACATAGTAATGTAGTTCCTGAAGTATTTGTAAGGGTAGCTTTAGCTTGTGGTTCTTTCATGTGGAAATTCTCAGTGCACAACATGAAAGAAATATTATAAATGTCTGTTTTCTAGGTTCAAGAAGTCAGCCAATCAGTAGGAATATGGAACGTACTTACGTTATATGTGCAGTAGAGTTTTGAATTCTATAAATAGGATTCTGTTGGAAAATTCTATGACTGACTAATATTAATATCATATCGTTCACAACTTTTTCCATGAAACCATATAGGTATATTCACCATAAAAGTTAACGGTTTCAGAGAAAAATACTTTCAGTGGCGTTATATTGAAGGCCGAATTAATGAAATATTCCATGAAACGTTACTCCTATGGTCCAGTCAATTTGCACCGAGTCAATTCGCACCGATTATGGATTTACAACATTCACAACCCGAGCTTAAGCACGAACTACATGCTGCCTAGAATACATAAATTAGCACCAGTTTGCCGATACATTTTCCAATACCGAGCCGTCTCCAAAAATAAAACATTTTGTTACACGCAAAATCGACTCCCCCGGCACAATACGGTCCGATTCACCGCCAGAACCTGCATATGTCCTCGAAATGCCGACGCCGACGATTTGTAACGTGCCCGGCCTCGCCTCAAACCGACCCTCTCACAGAACTCTAAAGTCCACACTCGAACATCTCGCGTTTAGGTTCCTCAAGGTGCACGCTTCGTTTGTATTCGCGCTGTGAGCGAACCTCAAGAGATGCTCATCGGGCATTCCTTTTACTTGTAGTGCGGTGCATAAAACTTTCATGGGCGCAATACGTCCAGTGAAATGCACTCTAAAAAGAACCTTGTCGATTTCCGAACGAATTCAATTTGATTCGAGCGTTTGTGAAACATTGCGTTCGATTTTTGAAATGCAGCGTTTGGGAATAAAATAAGAGGTAAGACGGACTACCTGCGACAGTAAAGAGTTTCCAGTCCGACGAAGCTGGTCGCTCGACCGATGCAAATGAATTTGTTTACTTCCTCGGCGTATTCTGTAGATATTTTTCCTCGATCTCAGTCAGTTTATTTTTAAGTGTATTCAGTCGGATTAATCTACCAAAAACATTCCACCTCAAATAGTTTTAGTAAATGAAATAGTTAATGAAAAGGCATGCCTTACAAGTTACAAAAAGAGAAAAAATCCAGCGCCGCTTGGAAAAAGTTTCGATGTGCTACAAAAATTAACGACACAATAAAAAACCTTAACCTTAAAAATAAAACCTTAAGGTTATTCGATGGTTAAATTGTCATCGCACAACGGAAACTTTGATACAAATTTTAATTGAGATAGTTGTTAGCAAAAATGTATAAAAGACGGCGAATTTAAGGTAGTATACTTTTTGATGTTCACCCATATATCGTCCAGATCGGTTGTTTAGATTCTTTTCTCGACTGAACGGTGATAAGTTAAAAGAAAAAAATTATATGCACAATCTCCTTTTTGATCACGTGATCAAAATGAGACACTACAACATGTCTAATAGTAATTAGAGTTGTTAGTCCGCTGTTTTCTAACATAATTGTGCGCATCGGGTTACAAGCATGAAATTTTTATCACAGATAGAGTGTTCCTTGGTGATTATTTTCAGATGTGGAGGGAAGTCAGATTCGTCCCCTGTGAGGCGGGAGAGCGGAGTGAATACGGCCAAGTATCCCTCTTTTCTTTCTTTATTGCTGGTCAGTTAAGTCTACCACGACGTGTTTGGTATCATTTCCGTGTAAAACAAATATCAGAAATTAACTTTTTATGTTAGTTTTGTATAGTTCTATATAAAAATATGGGTGTAATGGCCGAAAAGCTAAAAATCACAACAAGTTTTTTTATTCAGCGAGGTAAATTAGTTCAATTTCGTGAAAATTTTCGTTAAAAATGTATGCATGTTGGGCACTTCTCATACAAACAGTAGCTTAAAATATATCTTTACGTCGGCGTAACCAACGTAAATCTCCGAACGCATCCTATTTCGCTTCATTAAATACATTAAATAATGATTATTAACATGCTTTTACATATTATGTTTACTATATACGTCCTAGAAAAACAAATTAATGTAATTAAAACAAAATATTTTTTTGCTAATGTATCACGAGCACACGGGCTAATCTCAACATCAACGATTTATTTAAGTTACTTTTTGTATGAAGAGTTCCCAATATGTACATATTTTTAGAAACTACATTAAATTTTCTATTTTGCAATATTTTTCTTAGTTGTAAATATTCAGGAAATATCACTAATTTATCTCCCTGAATAAAAAAAATGTGTTGTGATTTTTACAATTTCGGAAATACAAGCATATTTTTATATGGTACTTTACTATTAATAAATAACATGAAAAATGAATTGCTGATATCTGTTTTATACGAAAACGACACCACACAAGTCCTAGTAGCGTTATCTGATCAGTAATATAAAAAGAAAAAGAGGACTGCTTTGTCCTATTCACCCCGCTTTCCTGCCGCACAGGGGACGAATCTGACTTTCCTCCACATCTGAAAATAATCACCGCAGAATACTCTATCTGTGGTAGAAATTTCGTGGTTGTATCCCGATGCACACAATTTCGCGACTTAGCAAAATGTACTAGAACACGCAGGCTAAGCTTAACATCAACATTTTTTTCAAGGTACTTTTTGTATCAGAGGTGCCCAATTTGTATACATTTTTAAAAACAAGATTAAATTTGCTGTTTAATAATATTTTTTTAAATTGTAAATATTCAGGATAGATAACTAATTTATCGTTCTGCATAAAAAAAAAACTTGTTGTGATTTTTACCTTTTCGGCAATAAACCCAAATTTTTATATGAAACTATTCTTAAATAACATGAAAAATTAATAGCTAATATCTATTTTACACGAAAACAATGTCGCACAAGCCCTAATAGCCTTAACTGATCAGTAATAAAAAAAAGAAAAAGAGCAGTACTTGGTCCTCTTCACCCCGCTCTCCCACCACACAGGGGACGAATCTGACTTCCCTCCAAATCTGAAAATAATCACCGTGGAACGCTCTATGTGTGGTAGAAATTTCATGCTTGTATTGTAACCCGATGCGCACAATTTCGCGGCTTAGCAACTCTACTATATGTTACAGGAGATTTATATAGAAGTTAATTAGGCATCTGACAGATTTGAGTTTGAGAGAATTGAATACTCCAAAATAAAACACTACAAGTCCAATCCATCAGATTTACAATTGTGGTAATAATTTAACTTGCACTAGATAAGCATTGGATCACTTTTAATATTTCCCCCATACGCACCTTATACCATACGGCAATAATAACAGGCACGACCGACCCTGACATACTCGTATATTAAATATTAAAGGCACGCATATAAATAGCTCAATACCTATAAATAATAGCCTCTCATAATATTTCCCTCGAAAATACCCTCAACGGCACAACAATGAGCACATTGTTTGTAATCAATACAGATAAATTACCAGGATAATATAAGCAGTGAAGGGTATTAAGCGGTCAACTTGTCCTATTATTTCGGTATAAATTGATGGTAGTTTTATGGCAAGAATTATATACGGGAGATTCAGAGTTGGCGTAATGCGGACTATCTCTGGCGGGCAGCGCAGTGCGGCGCGGTCACTTGCAAGAAAAAACCTGAAAATGACCGAATGAGCGAAACGTCTCCGTTTCATCTCGGATTAGAATGCTTTCGTATGTCCGCCTGGTTTAAATAAATACCAAAATTATATTAAACCTTATGTTTATTATTTCTGTGAGAAGTTAAACTAGTTCAATTACTGGTGCAATCAACAATTTCAAGTACCTTGCTCGATGATAATTAAACCTAAACCTAAAATTAAATTGTCCACATCGTATCCCGTGAATAACTCTCCCTTAAAACTGGCTGCGTTTCCCCTCTGGATTGATATACTTGTCATTTGAGCGAAAAACGAGTAAGCTCTAAGATTTCCAGCAAAATTTTAAGTTTTTTGCTCGGAGCGCGTAGAGATAAGTGGACAACGTGTGACTATGTCGCGAACGCCACGAAATGCGCCAATCATTGAGACACATGACTTAAGGTTACGTTAACCTTGTGCTGTGATCTTTATATCAATGGTTTAATATAAATAATGAGGTGTGTACCCACCATAAAACATTATGAGACATTACATGTTTCATAAATGTATACGTTAATCTTGCCAAACGAAAAGAGTGTGTATAGTAATAATTTCTTCGGTTTCCGCGACTAACACACATTTAAATAAGACAATTTAAACGGATTGTGTCGCGTGTATTAATTATTTGAGCCTCCCTGACGTTTCGGTAGCTTTACAGTTGCCGTTGTCAAAGGTTAAGGTGATGGTATAGTAATTTAGCGTTTTTTGTTCAAAATAGCTCCTCTGTGTTACGCTGCGGCGGTGTTGTCCGCCGCCAATTCCGGGGGATTACCGCCGGGATATTTCTGCAGATAAAAATAAAAGTAAACGTAACTTTGTTTGGATATTTGGGATTTGTCTCACACCGTTTCGTTTAAAAGCAATCCCGTCTCGAGATACCATCGCGTTGAGAATGTATTTTTGGATGAAACTAGTCAATTTCATGAAACGAAGAATGAAAGTGGTTAAACTCCGACCACAGAATCTGAGACATTAAGTTTTAGTGTATATATAATGTTCTTACTCGATAGTATGATAATACTATTACCAAGCTATTACTTATACTGTGGTGATAGTGCTATGCTGAAATACATTTTAAATTTGCTTTAGGATTTAAAAAAAATGAGGTTTGCCTATCTTTCAATTCTCAATTTTTTATTTCTTTATTTCATGGCATATTTATTGAGCAATTTTTCATCATATCACCCGAAAGACGCCCACTGCAAATGCAAAGGCCTCCCAAAGATCTCCAAACCGACGAGTCATGCGCGCTTCCATCCAACGGTTTTCAGTGACCCTAACCAGATCGTTCCACCTTTTAAGGTTTTCCAACGCCACGTCTTTTGGTGTGCGGTCGTCACTGAACCTTTCTGCTCCAAAAGCTATAATAAGTTCTATGAGCAACGTGCCCCGTGTACCACAACAACCTTAATTTAAAAACCACTTACCTACTGTAGTAAATGTATAAAATGTACATACTTTATTTGTAAACCTACAATTGTTGCGATTGACCAAGTTAAGACCACTTAAAAGCTAAAATCCAAAAGGTCCTAACGTCATACGATTCTAACGGCGCTTACATACCTATTTGCAAGCGGCAGATCCGCTCGGCTGCGCGGACTTGAGAAAAACGAAAGAAAACATGCGCTGTTGACATATGCTATGGGCACGTTCGCTGAGGGCACTGGAGTAACCGATGTGGCAAGCCTGGTAAATATGCTACTGCTGTAAAATGGTGTCAATGGGGAAATACATTTATTTTTACGACCGTAGGTAGATAAATTCAGAAACTATTTCTGGGAATAGGGTTCCTACACCGCAATAATTAATTAGAATGTGTCAATATGAAAAGCCTGTGAAAAGTTATTCATAATATATGTGCTTCTGCTGTAAAATGGTGTCAATCGGGAAATACATTCATTTTTACGACCGTAGGTAGGTAAATTCAGAAACTATTTCTAGGAATAGGGTTCCTACACCGCAATAATTAATTAGAATGTGTCAATATGATGATACCTGTGAAAAGTTATTCATATCGATTTATGTTTCGACGCATTCATTCTTGCTCTTTTTCTGTACAAGAAATGTTGAGAAAATGTCAAGTACTGTCACGACAAAATACTTATTTACGAGTCAAACAATAAATGCATCTATGTAATCGGGAAAAGGCAATTTTTATTGTATACCCCAATTATCAATAATAAATAAGTTATAGGTAAGACAACCACATTTGCTAACGTATATATAAAACAGTCATGCTCACTGAGGGCTAGGGAATACAAACCCGGTTATAATCGGTTATTTGTAGGTTTAACCGGGTTTGCATTCCCTGCTGAGGGAATTGAAAGAACCGTGTGCTTGACGACAATCTACCAGATATGCTAATGATAAATATAATAAGCTTCTTTAGAATCACAAGTTTTCTATGTAATCTATCTATCTAAGGCAGTCTTTCTTTCACCAAACATTCCATATACATACATAACCATTCCCATACAACACCTAATCAGGGGAGATAACGCTACAGATACTTGCATCATTAAAACTCCATCGGCGGGAGAAATTTATTTGGAAAGTTCCGGGAATGAAGCAAATTATGAATTCGGCAACTTGGTAATACCTTATTGACATGGGAATTAGGGGATTGTGCCCCGGGCTGACATATTACGGTGTGTCGGAGCTGCGGGTTCCGCAGGGCTAGGAACCGTCTGCTGTAATAATAATTATAACACGAGGTGTCTCTTGCGGCTTCGGGAAACCTTTGTTTCTTCATTATATGGTATTTATATGGGTATGCCCCCTTTTACCTGTTTGTAAAATTAGAATTAGGCTAGTTGACCCATTTTTGAAACATATGTGAAACGGTTAATGATGATCTTATTAGTTTAAAAAAAATGTATTGGATGTTTGAGAAACAGCAAAATTTTATGAATTAATTTAAAATATAAATTTCATGAACAGATAATAACGCCGACCGCCATTTTTGCCTTTAGCTCATCTGCCTAAATCTCCTAAATCCAACTAGATTCAAGTTTTTTTAATTTTGTAATTTTGTAGTTCACAGTGCCTTGGTTTAATTATTGTAATGCTGTGTCAACTAATTTGAATAAATAAATAAATCTGTGTAACATAGAATATGTAATTTGCAAGTAATATAATATAATTGGTCACATTTATCAATTCGCATTCAAAAGTACATCGCTTTCAAAATTACGAATATATACAATAAATACAATAGTAGAGTTGTTAGTCCGCTGTTTTCTAACATAATTGTGCGCATCGGGTTACAAGCATGAAATTTTTATCACAGATAGAGTGTTCCTTGGTGATTATTTTCAGATGTGGAGGGAAGTCAGATTCGTCCCCTGTGAGGCGGGAGAGCGGAGTGAATACGGCCAAGTATCCCTCTTTTCTTTCTTTATTGCTGGTCAGTTAAGTCTACCACGACGTGTTTGGTATCATTTCCGTGTAAAACAAATATCAGAAATTAACTTTTTATGTTAGTTTTGTATAGTTCTGTATAAAAATATGGGTGTAATGGCCGAAGAGCTAAAAATCACAACAAGTTTTTTTATTCAGCGAGGAAAATTAGTCCAATTTCGTGAAAATTTTCAACTTATTATTATTAAATAAAACAATTTAAACGGATTATATCGCGTATATTAATTATTTGAGCCTCCCTGACGAGTCAACCTTTGACAACGGTATCTGTAAAGGTACTGAAACGTCAGGGAGGCTCAAATAATTAATATACGCGATATAATCCGTTTAAATTGTTTTATTTAAATGTGTGACAGTCGCGGAAACCGAAGAAAATATTATTATTATTATTTCAAAAAGCTAATTTAATCTGGTTTCTAAAAATATATGCATGTTGGGCACTTCTCATACAAACAGTAGCTTAAAATATATCTTTACGTCGGCGTAACCAACGTAAATCTCCGAACGCATCCTATTTCGCTTCATTAAATACATTAAATAATGATTATTAACATGCTTTTACATATTATTTTTACTATATACGTCCTAGAAAAACAAATTAATGTAATTAAAACAATTTTTTTTTTGCTAATGTATCACGAGCACACGGGCTAATCTCAACATCAACAATTTATTTAAGTTACTTTTTGTATGAAGAGTTCCCAATATGTACATATTTTTAGAAACTACATTAAATTTGCTATTTTGTAATATTTTTCTTAGTTGTAAATATTCAGGAAATATCACTAATTTATCTCCCTGAATAAAAAAAACTTGTTGTGATTTTTACAATTTCGGAAATACAAGCATATTTTTATATGGTACTATGAATAAATAACATGAAAAATGAATTGCTGATATCTGTTTTATACGAAAACGACACCACACAAGTCCTAGTAGCGTTATATGATCAGTAATATAAAAAGAAAAAGAGGACTCCTTTGTCCTATTCACCCCGCTTTCCCGCCGCACAGGGGACGAATCTGACTTTCCCCCACATCTGAAAATAATCACCGCAGAATACTCTATCTGTGGTAGAAATTTCGTGGTTTTATCCCGATGTACACAATTTCGCGACTTAGCAAAATGTACTAGAACACGCAGGCTAAGCTTAACATCAACATTTTTTTCAAGGTACTTTTTGTATCAGAGGTGCGCAATTCGGCAATAAACCCAAATTTTTATATCAAACTATTCTTAAATAACATGAAAAATTAATAGCTAATATCTATTTTACACGAAAACGATGTCGCACAAGCCCTAATAGCCTTAACTGATCAGTAATAAAAAAAAGAAAAAGAGCAGTACTTGGTCCTCTTCACCCCGCTCTCCCACCACACAGGGGACGAATCTGACTTCCCTCCACATCTGAAAATAATCACCGTGGAACGCTCTATGTGTGGTAGAAATTTCATGCTTGTAACCCGATGCGCACAATTTCGTGGCTTAGCAACTCTACTACAAGTAGACACAAATTGACTAGCAGGCTATAATAATAATAAACAGCGCCCTACATTATGTTCTCAGTTTTAAGAAAATCAAAAGCCGGTAAGAACCTTATTCACATCTAAAAATATATTACAAAAATTATA
This sequence comes from Apotomis turbidana, assembly GCA_905147355.2. Classification (NCBI taxonomy): domain Eukaryota; kingdom Metazoa; phylum Arthropoda; class Insecta; order Lepidoptera; family Tortricidae; genus Apotomis; species Apotomis turbidana. Next base: position 26,288,782 of record LR990291.1, on the reverse strand, counting down.
CCAGGAGTTTATTTCGCACCAACTTAGTTCAAAAGCAATATTTCCTGTTTTACTTTCACCATCAAAGCCCAGCTCCGTCTAAATAAATTCAGAAACGGCCCGAGAGCCGTTCCACTCAAAACCAGATTCTACGCACAAAGAGGCTTACTAGAAATCATTTCATAAGGCGAGAAGCAAAACACCTACTTTATTCCGTTGTAGGGCGGCGTGTAAACTGCGGGGTGGGACGTGTGAAACGTTGACGAATTTCATGAAAAAAAAATATTATTTTCCCTTTCGCGTAACTTTTGCTTTACGGTTTTCTTACACGTCCAAGCGAATACATCTTTGACAGCCAAAAAGACGCAAGCTCCTTCTTCAGACGGATCGAATATCTAGGTTAAAAAGTTAAGTTACGATTCATTTTCCGCTGAGGAGCGAATCTTTTACGTACCCACAAGAGCGAAGAGAAACATTTTTGGTATGTCAGAATAGAAAGCATTACAGTGAGCATCCACCAACAGTGAAGCTCTTACAGAATTTAGTGGAAATGTTACCTTTGGGATGATATTCCGCGCGAGGAAATGTATTATTTATGTGTACTGCCGCAGAAACAAACCAATAAATAAGAAAGCCTGTCAGGCGCGAGCTGGGGCCGGGGGACATATTGAAAAAAGTTTTACTTGTCATACAAGTGTTTATAGCTGGGTTCAGTTACTTGCTTGAGATCAGGAGGGTTACTCTGATGTTCTAAATTATAATTTAGTATCGTGCCGTCCCGCTCATTCAAATGTATTTTGACTTGAGATCGCGAGGGATAACACGTTTACAAACTTCGAATTTCGATCTTCGGAGTAGTTCTTCTGTTTTCATGAATCACGTAATGTACGTATGTATGTAAATATTCTATTGTAACATGAACACCATTGTACATAGTAAGAAGTTTCTTGTATAAAAAAAAAAAGGGTTGATTGACACCAATTTTTATTTGATAATAATGAAGTAAATAAATAAATATCAGACAACCTCACACAAATCAACCTAGTCTCAAATTAAGCTCAAGAAGGCATGTATTATGGGTAGGCGGCGCGGCGTAGGGGTAGTAGGCGACGATATACATACTTATATTGATAAATAAATACCTAAATACATAGAACATCCATTTCCAAGGCACTAATATTCGTGTTCATCACACAAATATTTGCCCTTGCCGGGATTTGAACCCAGGACCGCCGGCTCAGTAGGCAGCTGCTTTACCACTGTACCAACCGCGTCATCAAAAGAATGCGAACATTAATAAAAAAAAAAAAAATATGGGACAATCTTACACAAATCCACCTAGTCCCAAACTGAGCAAAGCTTGTACTATGGGTACTAGACGACGATATACATAATATAATAAATATCGCAATATTTGATTCGTAAATTGAATAATGACTCGCCTGTTGTCAATGAGGTCTTACGTGGTGAATGAAGGCGATAATTTATTTTGTACTATTTATAAATGAAGGGCACGTATCGTACTGTTCAAGAAAGTCCCATGTAGATATTACACATTTAGGTCTCCCTACGTATACCTAAAAGTTCTTTGGTAAAGATGATTTTAAAGAAATACGCTTAACAATGAGCACAGTGACTACGGAGCATACTAGTGCTACTTTGTATTTGTTAATCACGAATCAAGTAAAAATTTAGAGTTTTCGGAGATTTATCTTATTGTAACAACACACCAAGTAAATAAGTGTAAATAATAAAAGTAACATTAACAGGAGTAACATTGTCCACCCATTTCAATCCATTTCAATTACTATGAACACTTTTAAAAACAGCACCAACGATCACTCAAAAGTGGATATGTCATAAGATATAGTTATCCAGAATTTACTTATTGATTAAAGTTGGTTTTAATGGGTGGGCAATGCTACCCCTTAGGGCTAAAGTAGCCCGACCTTACGGTATACTCTAAGTACGACCGTTGTTTTATCACTTTCTACTCTCACATCCTTTAACAGACATAATTGAGAATAAAAACCGGCCAAGAGCATGTCGGGCCACGCTCAGTGTAGGGTTCCTTAGTTGCTCATCCTTCTCAATAAACTGCTTTTTTAAGCCCGAGGTTTACGTTAAGAAAGATTTTAAGCTCTACAAAAAGGTCGTAAACGCCCTAGAAACTGTATTCACTTATTACCTTCCGGAAGTCAACTTACGACCTTTTAAAGGAAAAATATGAAATTTGGCGATAACGATTTTGTTCAATATAGTTTTCATTGAAAGTACTTATAAGGCTTCATTTACATGAATTTTTCCGAATTTTTTTGACCCGTGGTTGAAAAGTTAGAGGGGGGGGGGGGACACATTTTTTTTTGTTTTTGGAGCGAATATTTACAAAACTGCTGACTTTATCAAAAAATAATGTTAGAAGACCCCTATTATTTTTACAAGACCTATTCAACGATACCCCACACACCAAAAAAAGAATCACCCCCACTTTAGGTGTTCGAGAGGTACCCGAAAAATTTTTTTTTTTTTATTTTATTTTACCGTTCTGTCGGCGTTATACATACACATACACATACCAAATTTCAGCTTTCTAGTACTAATCATCACGGAGCTAAGCCGCGGACGGACGGACGGACAGACGGACATGGCGAAACTATAAGGGTTCCTAGTTGACTACGGAACCCTAAAAACTAGACAAGCGCAAGTCAGACTCGCGCACCGAGGGTTCCGTACAAACACTTATTCCATCCCATCTTAACTGGCCGGGTTAAGTTAAGGTTCCACCTGGTATGTGTGACGCCGGATACAAACGAGGTTCGAAGTGAATGCAACCGATCACGTTTGTATGTATGGAAGCCCCACTGAAATATTTATTTTATTATATTTTTAGTATTTGTTGTTATAGCGGCAACCGAAAAATATCATCTGTGAAAATTTCATGAGATGCAGCTTGGTGACAAACAGACAGACAGACGGATATTGGAGTCTTAGTAATAAGGTCCCGTTTTTACCCTTGTACGGAACCCTAAAAAGGGCCACATTTAATAATGCCGCAGCCTAAATATATAACATCCAAAAGGTGCAAAATTTTGTGAGAAAGTTGTTTCAGTCTGTGAGCTCTTTGAATTCCTCTGGGGTTCGAGTGACATCAGAACGGTTCAAACTCGACCGCGTGACAGCAAGCGACTATCAGCAGTATTAACCCGATAGCCATTTTAACATAGGAGATGCGACGACTTTGAGCCAGAGCGGTATGTGTGTCTCGCTCACTCGTATGGCCGCCGCGCTCTGATCAACCGCTCGCCGCGCCGCTGGTCGCTCTGTAAAACATTTTTTTTGCCAAAATTATGTTGAATTGTAAGTACTTTTACTTTACTGTAAGTATTTTTTTTTCACTGGCCTATAATTATGTCCCACTGCTGGGCAAAGGCCACGCCACTCGTCTCTATTGGCTCCATGCTCCCTCCACTCGTTACTAAATGCATCGAGGTCATCCCGCCATCTCCTTTTCGGTCTGCCTCTGCTCCGGTAACCCTGCGGTATCCAGTCGGTGATTATTCTGGCCCATCGGTCCAGATGTATGCGGCAGACATGTCCAGCCCAGTCCACTTCAGCTTTGCGGTCTTGGCACCTACGTCTACAACGCGTGTTTTGAAATGCAGTTCGGTGTTACTACTACTGTACTGAACTACTGTATGCTCTTTGCATAAACTCAGACATGCGGTATATGCGGTAGTCCCAGACATGTAAAAGTGCCCTTGTGGCCTACTTGCAGAATAAAGTTCATTATTTCATTATAAAGAATAGCGCTGTTATAACGGCCCGGGGAACACTACGCGCGGCCAGCCAAGCAGCGAGCGGTGGCCGTAGGAGTGAGCGAGACACCGCGATCGGACGTTCCGCTCCCACCTATGACCGCTATTCGCCGCTCCACTAGTCGCGCGAATTCGTGGCCGAACCGTAACGCCTTGCAGGGCGAATGCGGCTAATTACACTTTCCTAAATTAATCACTGACGAGAGGGATGCAGCAATATCTAAGACACGCATGGAGATATTATAGCTCCATCTCACTCGTGCGTATTGCTGCATCCCTCTCGCCAGTGGTTAATTTAGGAAAGTGTAATTGCTGCATAAGTGTTTTTTTTTGTTTCCTATGGCTATTAATGCCAGGGAGCGTTGCAGTCGTGCCAATCGCAATAACGGCATCAAGTAGGATAAATATAAGCTATAAATGGAACTTGCAAAAATACACTTTTAACTATTACTTATATGACAACCGCAGTAAGTCTCATAAGGCTTGTAAAAGCCAATGTGGTAATAAATGATATGTATAAATAATAATTGATACATTAGATAATACAGCCGTATAAAATATCCATAAAACACAGCCACCGATACACAGCTTAACCGCGACAGCGCGCAGCGAGTTCATTTGACGTATTCTAAAGTGCATTGATAAGACAAACATATAATGCTCCACACGCCGTACTGATAGCTGTCGCGCCAGCGCACGGCAAAGTAATCGTTTCATTTCATTTCAGTTGTAGAGGTTTGCCTCACAATGCATTTTATACAAATAACCAATGCAATACAATTTTCAGGTGACTATTGCGAAAAATCAAATACAAAAAACTTCTGTACTGTATAATTCCGTAACGGGTGTTGTTTTATTTACTTTTAATCCTAGTATTCCTTAGGTCATGTTGTACTAAATGCTGCACAAATGCAAGGCCCATTTATGAATGAATTAATTCATAAATGGGCCACTGCAGCTCACTGTACATTTAGCTCAAATGCAAATCCGATTATTTGTTAAAGTTTCATTTTTCTGATGTATTATTTCATGTTAAAATAAATTATAATGTATTCGCAAGTGCACTCGCTGCTGTACGCTGGCGCACCTGTCTCCGACATCGAAATAAAACTCGTTTTATATTCAGCGCGGAATGAGCGGCATTTTACGACAAGTCGAGTCGCGTCAATAACACCGCTATACGACCAGCGGCCGACACCGCGGGTTAAGGAGGTATTTCGTGTTTAAAGTTTCAGTAAAATGATCTATTTACCTATGAGAGACGAAGGGTTTTAACCAATGCGTTGTCAGTGATGGCATACCCCACTAAAACGTTTAAATTACTCTAATTACTTTAATTTACTCAAAGGGCAATCGAATCCGAAATGATGAGATTACGCAAGAGAACCAAGTTTGTAGATATAGCTCAGACAGTTGCCAAACTTAACTGGCAGTGGGCGGGGCACATTGCTTGTAGAACCGATGGCTGCTAGGGCAGAAAGGTTCCTGAGTGGCGACCGTGGATCGGAAGACGCAGCGTAGTCCCCCAACAAGGTGGACCGATAACGGTTAGGATTGCAGGCAGAAATTGGATGAGGTAGGCGCAAGACCGATTGTTGTGAAGAACTTTGGGAGAGGCCTTTGTCCAGCAGTGGACGTCTATCGGCTGATATGATGATGCCCTATGCAAAATACATAACTTAGCTGGATCTCTATTGACTATATTATTATTAAGCATCCGCTGTCGGTGTGTCCAGCTGTCACAGCTTATTTGAAACCGTATGTTTTGATTTGAAATTTAATCATTCCTTATAAAAATATCCAAAATTATATAACAGAATCCAATTTATTCGGTGTTATGTATTTTCCTTTTAGTCAATGTGGTCAAGGATTTGAAATTAGGAAGTGAAAATAAGCACATTGTATGAAAAGTATGAATTTTCATGCCATATCTTTAAATGGATCTTTTAAAGTTTTGGGCTTTCATAGTAGACCCATTTGAATTCACTAATCCGGTATTATGCCCGTGTGTATGATAAGCGTTTGGTAAAAGTCACCGTAACGTGTCGTAGCACTCTGCTACGAAGCTACGGCTACGAAGTTACGGCGTAGCGCGTCTACGAATGCAGAAGCATAAGTAGAAACTGTGCCGGTCTGTCTGTAATCGAATCTTGCAAGTCAAAGATCTACGTCCAGTTAGGTTAGATTAGAATTTCGTATGCAAACGTAGATCCAATAGAACAATTTGTATGAAACAGAATTTAGTTAATACTTATGTAAACCCGACGACGTGAGAATGCCAATTATGTTTGCACACGGTGAGGTATCATAATTGGGATATAAAAAATAATATGATGCCCATTTTTTTGTTAATATCGCAAAATATAGGTCATATTAAGATACAAATTTCATTCGTATGTGTAGTCTGTACTTTTAGGTATTCAAAAAAGTGTAAACAAACCGGAGCTGTCAAATTTGACAGATCTAGTGGTTGTGAACCTTTTAAGACCAGAATAAATCATACTGATCCAATTCGAATGGTTAAAAACACAATCCCGTAACAAAACGACAAAAACAAACTATTTCGACAAAAATTATAACACAAAAGCAAATAAAACTAACGGAAAATAACAATAAACGGAAGCTCGGAAACACAAAATATCGCACGCGTATCACATGACAGCAAGCAACAGCGAGTGTCAAACCGACAAAGTTAAAAATCACGTAAGGTCGGTGTTCCTACTTTAAACCTGAGACTTTCTATTTTAGTCGTGTTAGGGTCAGCTCACACCGAGACGCGACGCGACGATACTGGAAGAGGCCGGTGATTTCGCGCGGGCGAGCCTCAGGCTGCGCCTCGCGGCGTCGCACTGCGTCGCGCGGCTTCGCGAGGCGCAGCGCCGTTCTTACACGCCGCGCGTACCGGCGATGCACCGCTGCGTCTCGCGAAGCCGCGCGACGCAGCGCGACGCCGCGAGGCGCAGCGCTGCGTGGCGCAACGTATTTTGAATTCTCACGATGAAATGTGTCGCTTTTAATGTAGTAAATAAAGTATAATTTTGAGTCACTCTATTGAAATGTGCGCGCAGCGTCGCGTCGCGTCTCGGTGTGAGCTGACCCTTACTTCCAGTATAATGCAGCTTAGTTAAAAATCACGTGAGGTAGGTGTTGCTACTTTAAACCTGTGACTTTCTATTTTATTCGTGTTACTTCCAGTAGGTATAATGCGGCCTTGCGTTTTAAACCTTTTCAAAATTGGGTACTTTTTAGTGACGATTTACTGATAAAGAAGAATATAGTATTTATTTAATGTGATAAAAATATGTTTTTATTCGTGAATTTGTATATATACGGTAAAATTAAGCAATAACACATGTTATTTAAATGGAACGGACTGCAGTAGTGAGGTCAATTATTTTATAATATAAAAAATGTAACAGGAACCAAACGTTACCTTATAAACAACCCTTTTAATGGTTTGTTTACATTCTTTTAAATACCTATAAAAGTACAGACTATAAATCAGATAGGTTTAATTTTCAGCATAGTATTTTGTGATGACGTCAAGATTGACTCGACTTGCACTGACAAACGGCGAGTGAATGTCAAAAAAATCAATATGAATTTTCACAGGTATTGTCACAATCTATTTTTTATTGCGCCATAAGAGCCCTACTCCCTGAAATGGTTCCGAAATTAATAGTAGTTTATGTGACTGTACATAATGAAGGGTATTAAACACGAGTGTGGGTTTATGAAACGCGCCGAAGGCAAGTTTCATAATAACATCACACGAGTGTTTTAATACCTAATTATGTACAGTTACATACACTACTTTATCTAGCCACATATCATAGGCCTCCATGATGCATTCAGGAGTCGCACATTACGACAAATATTACCCGGTAATGGCGGTAATAAAGTTTCCTGACAGCTGTCATAGTTTTTTTTTTAATTCAGAGACAAACTAGATTTGGTCCCAACTATCATATTGTTCGATATCTTACTTACGTGCGACATTTGTCAAATTTGATGCAAATTGACAATTCATTTCGAACTAAACGTCATCTCGACTGATATTAGAATAGAGGTCAAATCAAATCTCTTTGTTTTTCAAAGATGTTCGAAATTTGAATAAATAATATTATCGAAATCGATGTTATTATTTAGCTGTAATAATATTTTCACAGATAAGAAATTTGTTCTAATAAAACAATCTATTTTTATGGTGGTCATAATGTGCGGTTCTTGAACGCATCATGGAGGGTTTATGATATTTGGATAGATAAATATATTTATAATTTCAACCAACTTTTTGAAGTGAATAATACTTTTCCCTGAGTTATATAAAGTAATTTTAGCTATTTGATGCTTTCATTGCGTTCAGTCAAAAATAAGAAAAAAAAAACACTTTTCTGCGTGGATTTTGTGAAATTCGAGTAATTTTTTAAACAATTTTAATTTTCAGTGAAAAAATCAAACTGTTGGTTTTAATTATAAACCGATATATTGCAATGGCCCTGTTCTAACTAGTATCATTGATAATTAATATGTTAAGAAACATGTTCGATCATAGAGAAAGAACCATCAGCATTTTTTAACGGATAAGGAGCTTTAACATCGTAAAAAATTGGGCAAGTGCGAGTCCGATTCGCACATGAAGGGTTCCGTACCATAATCTATAACAAGTTCATTGTATAGGAGCCCCCCTTAAATATTCATTTTATTTTATTTTTAGTATTTGTTGTTATAGTAGCAATATAAATACATCATCTGTGAAAATTTCAACTGTCTAGCTATCACCGTTCTTGAGATACAGCCTGGTGACAAACGGACGGGCGGACGGACGGACAGCGAAATCTCAGTAATAGGGTCCCGTTTTTACACTTTGGGTACGGAACCCTAAAAATGGTGTATCCCAATCATTGTTGTCCCAATTTGTGGATATTCACATAATTTCACGCCACCATATTTTCTCTCTTCCCAGTAATAACAAAAGTAGAGTGCATCGGTTACACAAGTACCAGGGCGGCAGAAGTTGGCGCGAGTTAATATTTCAGCCGACCACGGACGACGACGTGCCTGCCCTGCCGAAGCATGCCTGCCCATAACCTCTGTGGAAAAAATACTTTTTTTATTCTTGAGAGAGAAGATAAACCTTTGGCACACGGTAAAGTGACCAAAAATTGTGATAATGATAATGCCTATATACCGGGTGTGCTTTGTAATAGGAGCAACAAATAAAAACATTAACTTACAATTGAATCAAATTGAAGTACAGGATATAATTAATTATACATGATAAAAGCGTTTAAATTGTTTTATTTTTCAACAAAATATGTTTAGCAGGTAACTTAAAAAAGACAGTTAGATTATTATTTCAAACCAATTGAATATTAAATTCAATGTACTTACGCCGCGCGCCGTCTAACATTGATACCGCCTTAGCGTAAAAATACCTGTCACGCTATTAAAAATCAAATAATGGATGACCAAATACATTGGTCCTTTGAGTAATCATAATTTTTCAATTTATTATTTAATACATTTTGACGACGCGGTTGGCGCAGTTTATAGAGCTACTGTCTACTAAGCCAGCGGTCCCGGGTTCGAATCCCGGCCGGGGCAAATATTTTTTAGATGGACTCAAATATTATATTCGTATGACCCAAACACAAATATACGCGGTTTTTCTATGTATTTAAGTATATATATTTATCTAAATAAGTATTTATATCATCGTCTAATACCATTGACGTAATAATTACATGGACACACAATCAGACGGAAAAAATGGCACCCTCCCAACTAATGCAAAATCACAAATCGCATTAGTTGGGCGATCAGTCTCGTTTAGACCATGACACGTGACGGGTCTCAAAAGTGACTTACTTTTCAGTGAAAAATTACAGAAACAACAACTATAAAATAAAGGGACAGGGCGGAATATTCTTTTTTACTTGAGTTCTATTGATTAATTAACGAATCCTATGTAAAATCATAGCAATTTTTGTATTAGAATTATTAACTTTGTCCCTACAAAATGCACCTCATCACAGAACAAAAATCGAAGGAGTCGCTATAGTTTTATATTTTATTAATAAATTAAGGAGTGCAATAAATAATTATCCTATTTTTTTTATTCAAGATTCCCATTCTCAACAACATAAAAATGGAGATCACATTTAGCAAGAGACAAACGCGAAGAATAATTGAAGCCAAATAATTCGTCTCTCGTGTGTTCGGCATAATCATGTTTTTTATGTTAATCAACAGAAGCGTAAAATGATAAAATTCATAAATTACTAAAAAATAACTCTGTTGTTATTGTTTTATTTTGTCACAGAGTCTAGACACTGTCAGTTTAAACCTTTGAACGCCAAGAACACATAAAGGCGACGGCGACGTGTGCTGCCGTGCATACCTACCACGCCACCGACAAATAAGATCAAACTTTAAAGGGTTAATAATGTCAATATTTTGCACTTGTCTTACTCCCATTTCACATACTGGAACAAGGAGAAATAATCTCATTATTACTGATCCCTTCTATCGGAAACTTTTTATGCAGTTGTTAAATAAAAACGTAACTAAATTTGTTATTAACAATTTAAAATAAAAACGTAACTAAATTAGTTATTAACAATTTATACGAGTTTATTTAGTTCAAACATAAAATATATTTTAATACCTAAATAAAATAATAGTGAAAATATTTTTAGTATGTAAAAATATTAAAATCTGATCCATTCGTGCCATGTTCCAAGTTTGACAAGAGACTTCAGTCAGAATACGCTAAAAAAGTTAATTTACACGTAAAATATTTGTGGTAATAAGTAATTAAGTCAATTTGACACTTAAACGTTTAAACAAAGAGTTCTTTTGTACGAAGTCAATATGTTGCTGCAAATTATAAATAAGCGTTATTGGCATCTACTTGAACATGACAACGGTGCCACTTTATTTGACACTTTTGTTCGGGTCTGTGGCTCTATAATAAATAATACCTCAATGTCTAATACCCATAAAATAAGCCTTCTTGAACTTAATTTGGAACTAGTAGATTGATTGATGTGAAGTTCTGTGATAATTTTATTTATTTATTTAAATTAATACAAGATATTTTTATTTCATAAAGAAACGGTGTTAAATTTGAACGGTAGTTTTTTTATTGCTCCTGTTACAGGTCACACCCGGTATATATTTGCAATGTTGGTTATTCAACGGATTATGCCTGTTTGACAGACGTTATCAGTTCTTAGGGTGCGTCTCCATGAAGCGAGGCGGGGCGGAGGAGAGGCGGAGTGCGGAATAGACCAATCACCTGAGTTGAAATCTGTATCTCAGCTCCACTTCATGTTTGTGATTGGTCGATTCCGCTTGTCTCCGCTCTGCTCCGCGTCAGTGGAGACGTGCCCTTAAAGAAATAGTGATATTGATACAGGGTGCAGCAGAGCGGAATGAGCAATGTTGGACTAACAACAGTGTTCGAAAATTTCACTCCGCATCAGTGCAAACATTGCAATTATTCACGGTCCACACTCCTTCGTTCCAACTAGCTCCGCTTCAGATAAAGTACACCTTATAAATAAGTGATCTCTTAATTATTATTACCCAAAAGCACAGAATAAAGACACTACCAAAAGGGAAATTTATTTGAGACCCACCAAAAAAAAATCCTTAGTAATAACAGCGAACGAATAAAACATAGAACACGAGCTTCATACAAAATTACAATCAAAAACCGGCCCAACAGTCGAAATGCGCATGCTCACCGGTGTACCAATCACAGCCACTCAAATGTTTTCAATTACGCATAACAAATAAATGTGATTCGTCAATTTCCGAATGGCCAGCTGTGATTCGACAAAACGCATGACATTTGTCTATGGTAATATGGCGGTGACAGTGAAAACTCATAATTGGTGAATCTTTAATGCAATAAAGAGCCATTTTTGTTTCCTTCGTTATAAATCTTGAATGTTAAGGTTATTGCTTACATACGAATTTAAAAAAAAAAAACATCTTTTAAGGAATCCTTGTTTGTTCCTTGTTGTTACTAATACTTTGAATGATTATTATTAATGCGTGCTGTAACTGCTGTATATATTATTATTTCTCCTTCTTTGTAATAACTAATATTTTACATGTAAAGTCGATACAATCTTTGTAGTGAAAAATATCAAACATAATTAGGAACTTATACGTTTTCCTACCGGACTGACGGAAAACGCATAGCCTTTTAGGGACGGTCTTATACAAGCACAAAAGCCCGGCTTGCCCTAGTAATATTAACAAACGATAAAAAATGATTTACTTGAACAATATAAAATTGCGCGCCGTGACGTGTTTCATAATTTCAAATTTTGTCGATTCCGCGTGGTTCAAAATTTGTCCGCGCACCGACCGCTCCGCGCTACGGCTCGTCGCCGTTCTATGTCACCGCTAGTCATCTCCCTCGCACGCGTTGGCTTGCAATCGGTTTTCATACCGCCTATTCTAACACATGGAAGTAACCTATGTATCAACATAACTATACGTTGCTTCAAGTGAAGTGAAGTTAGATACGGATCGGCCACTTGCAAATTTCGCGTAAACAGGAATGATTTAACTTCACGTTGTTTAGAAATATATAGTTAGTGTAGTGTTTGTTTGAGCGTAGTAATAAGTAGAAGTAGGTAATATTATAGGTAGTGATCGTGTTTTGATTTTGTTTGTTGTTGTGATTACTGTGGCTTTAAACAATGGAAGGAGTTGTTCCGTGCGATTGTGATGAGTTAAAGTGTGCAGGTCTTTTAATAGGCGAAGGAAAGGTAGGCACTCTAACTTTCGCTCAGAAAAAACAGCTCATATTTTCCCCAAAACCCACGCCCAACCTGTGTATTATTGGAATTGTACTTTTAACAGTAATGCGGAAATAAAATGGATTTACCCATAAGCCTAGGCACGCCACTGATGCATTACTTTTTTCAAACATCGTATATAAACTAGTCATATGGCGTAACACCATCCCTATACAAAATCTGTTCCGTAAAATAAATTAAATTAATATGTGTACGGCTTTATTTACGAATGAAAACTGATACCATCTTTTTTTTTGTGTTTTCCTGAGTGATTAATACACCATTTCACTGAACATTATGGCATATTTTGTTACTTTGAGACTTCATATATGTCACGTAATGCAACTGTTCGGCTGCGACGCCATTTGCAAACTAGACAGCCGTTTGACACAAAATTTACGCCCCGCCTTAACTGACACAAAATCCGTGGGGCCATTTTCCGACGCTAGTTAGGCTTCTATGTTTTATTCGTTCGCTGAGTAATAAAAGTAAAGTGCATCGGTTACAAGTACCAGGGTGGCAGGAGTTGGCGCGAGTTAATATTTCAGCCGACCCGGCGAAGACGTGCCTGCCCGGCCAACGTAAGGCGGGGTGCACACGTGCCGGAATTGAAATGGGTTTAATTTGCCTCTTTGTGAAGTGGCGAAGTTTTGACGACTGTATCTATTTGGGTTAAAGACTCAGGTCTGTGGGAATAACGATGGTTTGACAGTGTAGTAGTTAATAGAAAAATACGTCTTTATTACGTGTCTATACGAGCTGTCAATAGATGGCGTTACTACCCTAATGAAATTGAGATGATAATACCGCCATCTTATGTCTAATGATACTTTACTTATCTTTTGATTATATATACTTGTAACAGTGCGTATTTTTGTTTGTTGTGTAATGATTAATCCATACTGTCTGGAATAGTTTTACTTAAGTAAATCAGTTTTCAATTTGTTTGAAGTTTTGATTCGCTTATTTTGATTTTCACGCAAAATTTTAGTATTTATATAATATTAGCAAAAATACCTCCATCTCAGGTACATTTAACAATATTGTCATAACACAATTATTTCACCAGTATTTTGAATTCAGAATTTATAAACCTGACAACTTCTTTTGGGCACGTGCACCTTTAAATAAAAGGTAAAATAATCAATGCCGCAAGACTATTTAAAATCGATTTTTTAATTAACATCTGTATGATTTAACGTTGTGTGAGTCTAATTTTTCTTCACAATACAGTTTTATTTGTTAAAGAATAAAAAGACAAAAAATTGTGGTTTATAAGTTTGTCTAAAAGAAAGACTCAGTGAAAGATTGGAAAGATCAGCATGAAGACCAAGGTCATCCACATAGGTCAGAGAGTTGCCAAACTTGAGTAAGAGCAAGTGGGAAGATCACGTTGCTCATAGAAACGATGGCCGTTGGGGCAAAAAGGATCTTGAGGCCCTAACAAGGTGGACCAACGATCCGAAAAACATTGCTTGGATGAGGATGGTGCACGATTGTTGTGGAGAATCTTAGACCCTCCTAAGATTCTCCTTTGTCAAGGAGTGTCTAATATGGTGATGATGATGATGAATAGAAATCATCATCATCATATCAGCCGATAGACGTGCACTGCTCAACAAAGGCCTTTTTGAGGGAGGCTTTCCACAACGATCGGTCTTGCGCCTTGAATATAAATTTGCAGTTCAATGTGCACACTTTCTGAAAAAACGCACAAGGGAGTTGTAATACTGGTTCACAAAATTTAGTGACAGCATGCCGTTTAGAAGTTATTTTCTCCCAACTCTGCGTGTAAACAGTTAATGGGGTGGATGCGAAGTTGGGGCACGTCGCGTGTATTAAATTAGTTAATAACGGCCGCGGGCCTGTAATGGATAAGTTTGGAATTTACTCAAAAAGGGCAGGTTCTAATGGCGACTCATTTTAAGTTGGGTGGGTGTTCCCAAGGGTTGCACAGGTCAAATTTACCTTTATTATAATCATTGTCTTTAATCGGCACGTTTTTTCGTGCAAACATTTCTTGGAAATATACGTAATGAAGGTTTTCTGAACAGTATCCGATCTATTAAAAACTAGGGGGAGTTTATTTTTTTTAAACTCATAGTATTAAATTACTCTTAAAGTTCGATATTGGTACGGAACGCTGAAAACGCTTCATACAAATGGCGAGCGTTCCGTGACGTCATCAACCCAAATGTCACACTATTTAATGTCATCCGTTGCCAATAAAATATAAGTTTAGTTGTTTTGCTCTTTTTAATTACAAGTATTTTGTGACGTTACTATTCACTTGACTTGTACTGCATAACAGCAAGGGCAAGTGAAAGTCGAAAAATTTAATATAAATTACTTTTCACAGGTGTCATCGTCACAATCTAATTGTTATTTGCGATAAAAGGAACCCTATTTGCAAAAAAAGGTTTCTGAAATCGATTTACGTCGTAAAAAAAATATAATTACGCCATAAATAATTTCATTTTGTTTTTAACGTCAGCATTAGGTGATTTTTTTATTTCTTGTCTAGTAGTTTTCTAACGCTGCACTTTTAAATCATTCTCCTCTATTGGAGCTGGTTGACCGTCGCACCCCTTTCACGTATTTTTAAACTATAAAACCCCTTTGAATTTCTGCTTCATTCATATACGCACACCCTAAAAATGCAGAAACTTTTTCCGTTGAATATTTCCTATTCAATCTCGTTCAAACATGTCAGACAAGACTCCTGCCTGATTCTAGTCTCCTGGTACCGCTGGTCTATTGGATTTGCAACGTTTGGCCTTTGACGAAGTGCAGTGAATGGGCGAGCAAAATGTGCAAGAACGGGGATCTAGGGTTAATGGAATTTAGTTTGTTAGCCCTGCCCGCCGCTGTTCTCCTGGTGGCAATGGGAGCTAAGTGGATTTATTATTTTAAGGTGTAGGGAATTGCGGTGACCGGCCATTCCGAGCTTCTCTAGAGAAATTAAATGGAATGGAATGTAAGTTGGGTTCCCTTCGTAAAGTGTTATTGTCTGCGGACGGGACGGCGAAGCGCGAAGGATGAGTAGCTACGTAGCGGCTAATATTTCATACGTTGTATCTAAAAAGCAAGGCAATTTATTTCAACGAGCATTATTATTATTATCTGTAAATATTATTTACACTATCTTAATTATATTATGCATCACACTAATATTATATTATAAAGGTGAAAGTTTTTGAGTGTGTTTAGTGTATGTTTGTTGCTTCTTCGCACTCAAACGGCTGAACCAATTCTGTTAATTTTTGGTATGAAGGTAGCTGACACCCTGGATTAATACATAGGCAATTTTTTATCCCGATTGTTTTTTGTGTTCCCGTGGGATGAGCGGGTAACACCGGCGCAGCTAGTATCAAATAAATTAATGCAACATCAGTTTGCCTTGTGAGTATATTAATGCATTAATTGCACTTTAATCAAATCAATAATTAAAATACAATTACACTGATATTATTTGAAATAATGAGCACAAAAGTGTACCTACGTTGACTTTGGTGAAATCAGAAATCCTGGTTAATATCACTTGGTGTTGATGATTACCTTCACAAAGTCACGAAAATGCTTTTCTTTTATATTTATTTTGCTTTTGTTAGATAAGCCAAATTGTTCCCGAGCTGCATCCAACTTCTAAACATTTGAATTTGCTTCAGGAAACAAATATTTTTCCATCAACTTTCACCTCGTAAGTTCATATCACACCCAACATAGGTAAATACTATCACACTGGCTTTGCAACCGCAAAACGTATTAACCGCCAAGCGAATCCTACTAACATACATCTTTTGAGAAGTCCGTCAAACCAGCGCAAAGTTGGGCCAATATTACCCAACTCCGTTATCACTAGAAGTTTATTTGTGAAATGAACAGAAAACTGACTCCGACACACGATTTACAACCCGCCAAACCACGCCAATTTAATCTCTATACTGTTTTATATAAGTTTCTAATTTACTTTGCAAATTGATGCTTGGATCTAAGCAGAGGAAAGTGTGCTAACGGCGATAGACTTTAAGGTATGAAATGCGGGGATGCTTGATAAGTTTGTGAAAGTCGTAATAACTGTTTAGGAGTTATTACTGATTTTAATTTGACTGGATTGCTAGTTGCATCAACGAATGTTATACTTATATTAGATGGCAGTTCGACTAAATGAATCCATATTATCTATACCATTATAAAGTTCTAAATTTGTATTTACTTTCATTTTGAACATTGGCTTTTACTTTATAGTCCGGTAAATTGATCGGTAAAATAATGATTGATTGACATATTTTTTTGTTTACTTTTCTTATTTAATATTTGCTGGCTTATGAGGAGTGTCTTTTCAAAAGGACTTATTTCTCTATGAAAGCCATACATAAACAAGCCCTTTCGAAGATACGAGTACACTCCTCATATTAAGTACACAATGTGCGCATCATTCTAGTCCTCATCACGACACAATTGTTGGATGAATTTAAACTATTCATAGACCAGGGTATCTTACGACGATTACATAAATTTTACCCGACTACGCTAAAGCAAAGAAGATAGTGTCTATTTTTTCACACCCGAAATCGCGAGCATTTTTTGGTACAAAATACTGCTCTTCCTTCCTATCATTATTTCTTCCTCCAAGCAAATGAAGTACCTATAGATACCTACAATACAAGCACTCAGACCCGAATCACATTGTGGTTAAGAACCAAATTTAATTTGGGTCCCCTTTACAAAACTCGCTGTAAAACGTCAGCCTCCTTGTCCCGGGCCTTGTCAAATGAAAAAGGCCCTAATGGGTATTTGCGATGCTTTTATTCATTTCGTATCCACAATTGGATCCGGAAATTTTAACCGCGATCCCGTTTTGAGAGTCTTATGATATCTATCGATTGAGATATCTTTCTTGTACACACACTTACACATACAACATTTGCCACAATCAAATCAGTGATAAAGCAGCTGAGCCGACGGTTTTGGTTTCGAATCCCGGCCAGGGCAAATATTTGTGTGATGAAATCGAATATGTGTGCCTCGGTTATGGCTGTTATTGTATTTAAGTATGTTTTTACATAAGTATGTTCATCGTCGTATAGTGCCCATAACACAAACTACTGTGGGACTAGATCGATTTGTGTGAGGTTGTCCGATGTTTATTTATTATTATTTATTTCTCAGATTTAAAGACGCCGCCTGATTGGTTCATTTTCTGCGCTCCGCTTCAGTGGATGTAGCAGCCTTAGTATTAATATATGCATGTGTTTACAAACCCCAAACAACATGGGATAAAGTTTCATGCCCAAATCACAGATTAATATAATAACTAGTTCTTCGATATTCAACAGAACGTGAATGAATGAATGAATGAATGAATGAATGAATGAATGAATAAGCTTTATTTACTCAAATATGGTATACGTACATAAACGGTCTTAAATATAGAAAAAAGTTGCACATATTTGGCCGCTGACGCGACGTGTAAAATTTATAAGTCCTTATATACTAGAAATATGACGTGCTTAGTTAAGAGACCATGATGATGATGATTGTCTACCGTTATTAAAATTATTGTTCTGTACTGAATTTGTAAACTTTTTTGGTGTGCAATAAAGCATTTTGTATTGTATTTTTTGTATGATTATGGCAAACCATTATTGAGTCAAAACCGTGCATGTTATACCATACTTGTATCTCTGTCGCACAGTTTGACTATCCGGTTGCCAAAACTGCAGGTGATAAACAAAGTGAGGTTAGAGTTTAGGATAAATGTGTTTTTTATGACGCCAGGTGCCGCTTTACGATCCCCTGTAAAAGTCTATTAAACAATTGTAATACTATAAAAACGTGGTTTTATGTTGACAGCTTTATTACGAGCACGGATTAAAATTACATTTTAATGATCTGATAGCGATACAAGGAATGTTTACGCGGGTTTTTAGTGGCAGGTGAGAGGATGAATAATAACGGAGCTGTAATGTAAATACCTAAAAAAAAAACTCTATTCTGCATGTAGATAATTGTGTAAGTCCCGAGTGCTATTTTTAACCCTCTACAAAAAAGAGTGATGTTATAAATTTAACATGTGTGCCTGTCTGTGGCATTGTAGCTTCTAAAGAGATGGTCCGATTTGAGTCGAGATGGTTCTTAGCTATACTTGCTTGAGTAGGGTTTTTTATTTATTTTGATACTAGGTTATGAAATATATATACTAGCTAGACTATATAAGTATTACTAAAAGGACACGTGGTGAGAAAAAGCGCTAAGAAACTCGCCTGCTAGTCTTTTTTATATGGTCCCTAATATTATAGGTGAATGGTGTTATATTGTTCGCTTCATATCATATCATATCTTTTACTGCGAATCATGTTCATTTTACAATGGATGGTATGGTAATTACACAGACAACCCCCACTAGACGGAGCATGTAAGGCGACTCGCGCGCACCAGCGATATGGTACGGCAGAACATTAAAGTATCTACACGGCGGCCACCGTTTAGTTGTGTCCTTGTTTATGATCCATGCGTACGTCAACGAAAAAAGTTATTAAATAAATAACTTGGTAAATTGTAGTGTTAAGTGGTGTAGAGAGACCTCATAAACATGGACGCAACTAAACGGTGGCCGCCGTGTTGATACTTTAATGTTCTGCCGTATACCATATGGTTGGTGCGCGCGGGTCGCCTTACATGCTCCGTCTAGTGGGGGTTGTCTGTGGGTAATTATAATGTAGGTACATGAAACCCTGTTAGGGCGTTTCTATCTTTCATATTATCATCATCTGATTAAATTTTTAAGCTATATTCTAAATCAACGAACAAATCAATGTCTCATTCATAAATATCGATTTGAAAGAGATCGTAACGTCACGAGTTCTACGTATACTTTTAGGTCCCATATGCCTAAGATATTTTGATATGACTCAACAAGCCTATAGAAAATATTTTATTATTAAAGATTAGTGTTGTTTAATGCAACAGCCGGCTGCGAGGTGATAATTCTTGGACACAGAGTGGACGGAGCGCAGCTGGTCGCGCAGTAACTGCTGTGTCAACTGTTACTTAAACTACAATGTCTACGTGTTTTCCTAAAACGTACATTTAGAAATAGGTCAGTGAAGTGAAACTGTGAATTGAATATTGTTGACCCGAATACTGCACAGTCATTATCAAGTGAATGTCAAGTAATAGCGATGATTGTCAAGTGGTCATTTCTATTCTTGCTCACTTGATATCTATAATCAGTTATTGTAGATTTAGGGTTTTTTGTCCATTGGATATTATTTTTTATTAAAGCAGTAATGTCTGCTAACGTAAACCAAATGTTTTAGAAAGAAGCGAATAATTAAAAAAGTTAGTGGTTTAGGCAGGATTCGAACCTGCGCTGCGTCTCCAACGGCTTTCCAGGCCGACACGGGCATCCTACCTATTGTACCACTGAATCTGATGCGAGAACCACTGAATTGATTCATTGGATATTGTTTCGTCATCGCTCGTAAACCGTAAAAAGACCTTCAACAAGATGGATAATGGCGGTGCATCGCCAGCCGCTATGAAGAACATTGGGGAAAGCCTTTGTCCAGTGAACGGCGTGCTGGAAGTTCTGGCTTCACCCCTACGCTGTCAAACTGCTATTTGTTCGCCCAAAGCTATTAACTTAAGTGCCTCGCGGTGCGCGTTGCGGTTTGGATAATCTTTTATATACAGGGTGAATCCTAAAGTCTTGAAAAGAAACAGTCAATTCTAACGCAGTATTTCGTCTTACCTTGACTTAGCCTTTTTAGGGTTCCGTAGTCAACTAGGAACCCTTATAGTTTCGCCATGTCTGTCCGTCCGTCCGTCCGCGGCTTAGCTCCGTGAGCATTAGTATTAGAAAGCTGAAATTTGGTATGAGTATGTGTATGTATGTATAATGCCGACAGAACGGTAAAATAAAAATTAAAAAAAAGTGGGACTCGTACAAAGTGGGGGTGAATTTTTTTTTATTTTCAACACTAGTGTGTGGGGTGTCGTTGAATAGGTCTTGTAAAAATAATAGGGGTCTTCTAAGATTATTTTTTGATAAAGTCAGCAGTTTCGTAAATATTTGCTCCGAAAACAAAAAAATTGTGTCCCCCCCTCTAACTTTTCAACCATTGGTCAAAAAAAATCGGAAAAAATCATCTAAATGAGGCCATATAAGTACTTTCAATGAAAACTATATTGAACAAAATCGGTAGAGCCGTTTTTTGAGTTATCGCCAAATTTCATATATTTTCTTTAAAAGGAAGTTGACTTCCAGAAGGTAATAAGTGATTACAGTTTCTAGGGCATTTACGACCTTTTTATAGAGCTTAAAATCTTTTTTAACTTAAACCTCGGGCATAAAACAGCAGTTTTTTTACATTTAAACGTCAAAATTGCAGCCATATATTTAGGTCACCGTATAGTAGTTGCTTAAGTTTAAGGGGAGGAAACAGACAAACATGAAACCTGGATTTGAAAAATTGAGCAGTGATATTTCCTTTTAAGAGTTTAAAACCTCAATTTGAGACACAGCGCTGCAATTGCGTTGACTTAGTGCGGGTTCCTGGCTCCTCGCCACCGCCCGGCCTAACTTTGGCCCCTTAACGAGGACAGTTACTTGACTCGACTTTATCGTAGTCTGAACTTGCTGTGAATGACAGGTTTGCACGTTGTAGTAATGAAGTTAAATTAACCCTTTTTAAAGCATATTGCCAAACATTCTACAAGTGTAACCTGTGGGTCCGTTTTACGCAGCGGGCATACAATGCTCTGCGCTTGCAATATAATAACGCGTTTAGGGTACTGTTCGGGCTGCCGCGACATTGCAGCGCGTCAGCCATGTTCGCCGAGGCGCACGTAGATAGCTTTGACGCTATAGTAAGAAAGCGGTGCGCCTCCTTACTAGACCGCTGTCGCCGCAGCTCCAACAGCATTGTGAGCGTGTTGTCGCAGCGCTGGGAGTCGCCGCTGCTCGCGCGCTGGGTGCGGCTGCACGCGCCAGTCGTACGCACCACGCCGCTTTTAGTCTTAGTGTTACTTTTAATTTTTTACTAACATTACGTTTAAGATTTATATGGATTTTATCTGAAATAAAATATTTGAATTTGAATACACTTTATGCTCTCGCGAGTTTTACATACACGGTTGCCTTCATGTTATTTGATTATCAATTACTATAAATATGTTGAAGTTGTAGATAGGTTGACGGTATCAGCATAGGACGCAGCTAAGTATATGAATCACTCCCACACGTGCACGATCACTAGACAAAAACAGACTATCCCCGATCTACCGTATTCTCAAGTTTCCCGACAATTCCAAAACGTATATCAAAATTCCTGTTCCATAATAATGTCACAGCGAAATTCATAACATGTTCTTGCGCTAGGAAATTCGGTTACCAGCTGCGAGTTGCGAACTCGCCGGCACAGTTCGGACGGCGGTTAATTCTTGATACACTGCAAATTTCACACCCGTGACGGTACACACTTTGTTAGTATAATCCGTTTTAACTACAATGAGAAAAAAGGTCATTGACATTTTACCTAAGTTTGAAATGATTTTACACGTCTGGTATACACTGAAAATTTCACACCCCTGACGGTTCAGCCTGTACAACAACATTACGATTGTTTCTTGATGCACGGAAAATTGTACACTTACCGTGATAGTAATATAATTTGGTGAGTGCAGTCCGCTCCAAGTACAACGCCAGAGAAGCAATTGACATTTAGGCTAGATTTAGGCTCTGACCGTTTTGATGATACAATCAGTTGCTGAACAAAACTGTCGGAACACGATCAATAAACCGGACATGAATGTGAGACATTTGATTAAATAGCACTGCAGGTTCACTTCTTTTATATTTCCAAAATTCACCTTGTAATGGCGTTGATGATGAATATATTAGGTATAAATTTTTCGTATAAAATTTTCTCATTTAAGTAATGATATCTATTAGAAATTTATGACATTTCGTAAAGTGTCCCGGGAATCATAATATACCGACTGGGGTATATGCCCTGGTAAACATAAATTTGGTTGAAAATGTTATGGTGATGTACCTATTTTAAACGTGTAACATTCCTTAAGGTGCCATGGGAGAGAGGGCGGTGCTTGATCTGGGACGCTACGTGCGTCAGCACCTTCGCCGCCTCTCATATCAGTCGCACAGTACGTGCGGGCGGAGCGGCGGCCGAGTCGCAGGCGGCGGTGAAGCGCCAAAAGTATGCTCCTTTGGGCTCGGGGTATATTTTCGTCCCTTTTGCGGTGGAAACGGCGGGCTGCTGGGGTGTTGATGCGAAGCAATTTGTGCGTGACATAGGCCGTCGACTAAGACAAAAGGGAGAGGACCCCCGCTCCGAATCGTTTCTGGTGCAGAGGCTGTCCATAGCCATCCAGCGGGGTAATGCCGTGAGCATTATGGGCACTTTCGCACCGGAAACGATAACGAGCGGGTTTGACTTTCGTAATTAGGTTAGGTATTATGTTGACGGTAATAATTTGTAAGCTAGAAATTTTTCAATTCCTTAAGGTTGTTTTACCAATTAAATGCTTTCAAACATATGACATCGCTTATAATGATTAATCAAAATTTACAGGCCGAACGTAAAGGTGAACGAACTCTAGTTATTGTATTCTGAAGCGGACTATACGCTATACAAAGATTGATGATTGTGCCGCAGGGCGGTCGGGGCACAAACTCGTGCTCAAGTGAGTTGCAGCAAGTTCATACAAACAAGAACTTGATCATATATGTTCTATCGAGTCAATCATTTATTACCCCTATCCATAAGAGCGGTGGTTGGCTGTAAATATAATAATAGTACATAACTGCTGACGCCGGGAAAGAAGAGCTTGCCGGGTGAGAGATACGAAACCGGCAAGCCGTTTTCACGGCTGTATACTGCTTTTCTCAAACATATGCAATGAAATAAAATAAAAATTGGGCAAGTGCGAGCCCGACTCGCACATGAAGGGTTCCGTACCATAATCTATAACAAGTTTGTTGTATGGGAGCCCACCTTAAATATTTATAGTATTTTATTTTTAGTGTTTTTTGTTATAGCGGCAATAGAAATACATCATCTGTGAACATTTCAACTGTCTAGCTATCACCGTTCTTGAGATACTGCCTGGTGACAGACGGAGGGACGGACGGACGGACGGACAACGGTGTCTCAGTAATAGGGTCCCGTTTTTAACCGACTTCAATAAAAGGAGGGGGGTTCTCAGTTCGGTTGTATGTTTTTTTTATTTTTTTTTTTTATGTCTGTTACTTCATAACTCCGTCATTTACTAGTCGATTTGGAAAATTCTTTTTAGGTTCATGAATAGACATCTCAAGGTTGGTCCCATAAAATTTTGGTGAAGATCGGATGATGAAATCCATGAGGAATCGAAGGAATTCCTGAAATTTTATAGGCAGTCATAATATTTTTCATATATTTTCTAAAATTATTTAAGTATTTGCATATGGTATTCATCATCTTCCAATGCTGAACTGATGATGGAAGGTACAGCTCCTTAACGGTTAGGAGTTAGGAGATAATTCAAACGAGATGCATGCCTTCAAGACCTCCCTGATCACCCCGCCATAAGTATTTTATATGAATCACTAAAAAGCGAAAAAAAAAATTAACAAAAAAAATAACCGACTTCAGTAAAACTAAAAATCCAAAAATAACCCGTTCAAGTACAGATTACATTTGACTCACCCTTTGAAGTCGGTGCCAAACCTCACGTAAACTTTAATATATAAATATAATAACAGTGGTTTGGGATCGACTTCAAAGGGTGAGTCAAATGTAATCTGTACTTGAACGGGTTATTTTTGGATTTTTAGTTTTACTGAAGTCGGTTCTTTATTTTGTAAAAAAAAAAAATTTACCCTTTGGGTACGGAACCCTCAAAAAGATCACTCAAAAAATTATTTAACTGTTTAGCCTGTTCATGAACGCAGATGCCATTTTTAAGAAAAAATACTTCCCGGCTTAGGCCCTCAATGTTGTATGAAATTCCTTTACAGTTCTCTCGAGATGTTCCGCCCGAAACGCGATACTTCGAAACCTGTTATAATTAAAACACACGTTGTGACGCCATTTGATTGCATGTTATAGATGCAGAAGGTAAAATAAGTTACCTACTGATAACCGAGGTTCTACTCTAATAATTGCCACAGTTATTGCTTCGAAAATATGAGCCAGAGGGCATTATGCTTCTATTTATTTCAGAAAGTTCACAATTTCGGAAAGAAAAGCATGCTACACGTACTTGTCGAAAAGCTAGTAAGAGTCAAATATCTACCTATGAATTGTCGACGTCGGCACTTGACAAATGTGTCTGAACGTTCTCGCTGAACTTATGTTGTATGGTAAGATATTTTTGAGCAGATTTAATTTCAACTAAGTATCCTTGATTGCAACGTCTTTCCTACGGGTAAGAAACAGTCAAACCCACTTTTTTACTTATCTTTACCCAGGTAAACGTATCTAGAGAATATTTCGACACACAACATATTTAAACAATAGCTACGATTTTGACAATGACCACTATTACATTTTATCGTAGTAGGTAATTATATTTATATATTTACAGTTTATTTACATAATTTCGTGATATTTCATCCTTCCCGGTCGGAGATAAGACGCCGAAACCGCAAGAATCCGGGGCACAAATGAAAATAAAGAGGTAATTCGCGAGAGCGTCGAAAATAACATTCCATAAATTTATTTGAACTGAGAGAAAGTTTAAAAATATTTCATTTTCTTAAACAGTACAGCATAACTCATGTTCCCGGGCGGCTGAAGTGTAGACTTTACGAATAATAAATCGTGCTTAGTTCTTGGAATGTAAAATTTATTCCTTATATTCTCCGATGCGGTACTAGGGCATAATAAACTAGCTATTGACTGGAAACTTACAAGTGATTTATTGTAATAGTTTAATTTTATTTTAAGCTGCCAAGTATTATTTATGTACATAGCTGTTTGAGCTTATACAGCTCCCATATGGTACATGTACTGACAATCAAGCTTTTATAATTACTGTGCGAATTTATTTGAAAGTAGATTAATAATGTTCACTATCCACCATAGAATATGGTATATCAGTCTGTTACTAACATATCAATTTGTAATTGTAAGCACTATTCCAGTTGGTCGAAATAAATTATTTTTTACAACGTTTATTGCTTAAATAAAATTTATGTCATACACTTATAGTCGGATAAAATTTATATAGGACAACCGAAACGAGGAGAGAAAATAAAGCTAAAAGGATGTGTCAGGGACAGCATCATACTAATTAATTATAATGAGTGATCATGTTCATTATCATAATGGATCGTAAGTAAACTGCTTATTTAAACTTCCACTCATTTCATTCAATTTATCATCACAAAATATTTATTTCCCAGTTCCAAATGCCATTCGTTTCACACGTCGACGAATAGTTCCGATAAACAGCATTAAATTTCACTCGCTTGTCATGAAATTAAATCGTTTAAATGCAATCAAAATCGACAATGGGAGGCAGTAAACACAACGAAACAGTGGTCAGGAATCCCTGCGGCAAAATAAAATAATACAGGGTCTAATGAAGAGTGTTCTAGATAAAATAAACAATGAGAAACAAACGCGAATTCATTTAATTATGGAACTTTTGTAATTCAATCCGGACCCTTTCGGTCGCGTTTGATTTTTAAATTCGGCCGTTTGAAATTGGACGCTCGTTATTTCGTTTGTGGCAAGTGACATCTTCGATTTGTTGGCTTTTTAATGAATTTGCGTCTAAATGCAAAATATTAACGACGTCATTAAGGGATTTTATTTTAATTCTTGGTCATTAACCTATTCTCGTTCTTTCTTCAACCATTAGGTACTGGTATTTAGCTTAATTGGTAAACAAATACATAATGTATTTTCATATCAATTTGAAAACTGTATTGGATGCTTTTTCGTACTTGCTTTGTCGTATTTTATTAAATGTTTAAAAGTAACAGGATATATTTACGTGAATTAAATTCAATTAAAATTTCAATAATTACCAGTCCAAGTGGTTTTCGTTCGTTACCGTGGATGGATATTATTGAAATAATTACTCATTTTTAAAATAAATCATATTATAAATCTATGAAACATGTAATGTCTCATTTTTTTAATGTGGGTACACCACAATTTTATTTAAACCATGAATACAAAGATCAAAGCTTAAAGAAAAATTGAAAAAGGAGCTACCTGGTGGAAGGGACCGGGAATCGAACCCGGTACCTCTGGATTACCGGTCCAGCGCGTTAGCCACTTCGCAACCCTCGCTCCACGTAGACCTGACGAATTTTTCCTTATGCTTTGTGTGTCGATCTTTTGCATTGTTTATTTGAAAGTTTTTTACACCTTAGCGACATCTATGTGAATACGTTAATATTTACATCTTACCGCACCACTTTACAGCGGTGAACGAGCAAGCGAGAGAGGGCGCTGTTAGTTTTATAAATTCATGAAACGTGTAATGTCTCATTTTTTTAATGTGGGTACACCACAATTTTAATACGTTCCAAGAATTGCCGGCAGATGCAAAATTATGAAGGCATCAGATAATTATTTGCGTATGCACGCTTTTTTAATGTAATTTAATTGAAAGACGGGAATTTTCCAGAAATTGAATACGCATATTTTAAAGAATCAATGAATTTGAATACTTACAGAGTAAATGCAGTCCCTTAATGAGATATAAATAAATAATAGTTAACGAATCAAATACATATTTAATATCTTAACCACTTTGTTTATCAACCAAAAATAATATCTGTTATGTCCATGCTAGTTTGTGTTATAGAACATTCATTAAATAACATAGGTATCGATGTAGTGGCCTCAGGGCTGTACCACCGGTAGGTACTTTTAGCTGCACGTTTCCACTGCGCAAAGCTGGGCGTAACTAACTGTGATTTGACGTATCTATCACACTGTTCAATCACACTGAAATTCAGTTTTTGTAATTGGCCAACCTGTCCGCTCTATAGGGCTAGCACATCTTACCAACCAGCACCAGCCTTTTTACTCGTACGGTATTGTAAAGAAAAATATATGCAACATTTCTCGCACTACAGAGAGTCGCGTAGAGGTGCTACTCCGCGTCAGCGAAAACACACTCTAATCGCGCTGAGCGCCGCGCCTGCCTTAAGGGTGCTTAAGGCGCAAATTCATTGACACACTACTGCTAGACTCCTTTTTGATATAACCCATATGTGTGTTATACCTGTATCCACATCGCCACACATCAATGGCTAATGTAATTACGGCATTACTTAATTTGCCGTAGTGCCGGCTGCGCTTCCCGGCCGGCGAGCAAAGTGCCGGGTTTACGACCCCTGCGGTGCTTGCTTTCCGCTTGATTGAAAAATTGTTTTTCAGATTTCTGCTCTATTAATAAATTGTAAATATTAGGGACCTGTCTTATATAAATGTATTTAATCTCAAAGTTGCACTATGAGTACCCGACCATGTTATCATTTAAAAATAACCCGCCCCGGCTTCGCACGGGTGCAATGCTGATAACTCTACTATACTATATTATGCAAATATTATTATCATCATCATCATCATAGGCCGTTTTGTCTATTACAGACGATCTTATGCAGTGCTGTGGAGACACCTTTTTGGTGATTGTGCGACTGCACATATTATCTGCGACTATCCACGAATGCAATAAATATCGAGTCCGATGCGAGACCGAATATTATTATACCTACATCCTCTTGAATCACTCAATCTATAAAAAAAACTGCATCAAAATCCGTTGCGTAGTTTTAAAGATCTAAGCATACATAGGGACAGACAGATAACAGGAAGCGACTTTATTTTATACTAAGTAGTTTGGGGGACGAATGTTACTCGCGTCCGCAGGAAAAACCTCCCACAACCCTGCACGTGTCCCCTGGGTGGTGCTAAAGAGTAACAAACACATAGGCGAAAATAATAGGCAAAGATTGCGATGAATGCGAACACAAATGCGATTAGCTCACAGAGCACTATGACTAGAGATGTCGGACCTTCAGTCCGCATCTTGCAGATAAATATAGAAGGAATAAGTGCCGCAAAAAGCGACTACTTGCTCAAACTACTGCATGAGAACAAAATAGACGTAGTCAACATTCAAGAAACACACAGCAAAGATGACACAGATCTCGAGAAAAGAGGCCGACTTCTTGAGTATACCTTAGTGAAGGCTGTCCATCACCCCAAGTATGGCGTAGCCAGTTACGTGAAATCCAGTCTTGCTGACGTACATCTTGTGAACTTCAGTGACCATAATCTGATCTTTTCTATAGTTATGCGCATAGGAGGCATGACCATTACGAATAAATAAAAAATAAAAATAAAAATATCATTTATTTTCACCTCACAAAGGACATACAAAAATAGTTTGACAACTAGTTGGTAAAATGAAAGTGGTACAAAGTATCCTTTGTGAGGGACTGGAGTCTGAACTAGGTATTGAAAAACCTGTAATACAGATCTCCAGGCCCTCACCCTGGAAAGCGACACAATTTAGTAAATCTAGTAAATACCCGTTTTGCACTTATGGAAACTTATGAGGTAGATAAATGAAGTACTATAAAAAGCTTTAGTAGAAAACTTACAAAGAATTTGGAACAAAGCAATGAATAAGGCACGCGCAGTTGCGCTTTTGCATGCGTGCGCGCGTGTGTGTGTATGTGTGTGTGTGTTTGTGTGTGTGTGTGTGTGTGTGTGTGTGTGTGGGAGGGTGGCAGAAAGTGGGTTACCGAAACTCGAGGAGATCCTCGAGCTCATTATATGTTAATGTGACCAACCATTTTGTAATTTTTGACTTGCATTCTTTTAATGAGGCACTGTAGATAAAAATTATTTTATTGATACGGTTATATAGTTTCGGACTCAGATAGAAGAATTGCCGTCCAGACAAAGCCATACGGTGAGTGTTAATTGTACAGATGAGGTCAATACGACGTTTGTTTTTGACTAGATCCTGATTGAAGGGTAACATTTTGTGTTTCCTTATAATAATCTGTCTAATGAATAGAGCTCTGACTGTAAGAACATTACAGTCACGATAAAGGTCAGTGGTGGGATATAAAAAGGGCTTACTTGTCATAACCTTCAGGACTGCTCGTTGTGCCCTTTCTAATCTTAGGAACAAAGTCTTGCAAGCCCCACCCCAGGCACTAATACAGTATGTTAATAGTGACTGCGCAAGTGCAAAATACACTGTCTTTAGCGAATGTATGTTTAACACTGCTCTCAGAATTTTAAAGACATATATAAGTTTCCTCATTTTTAGGATTAGGTTTTCAATGTGCAGGTGCCATCGCAAATTGCAATCGAGAGTTACTCCTAAATATTTGATATTTTGAACGTGGGAAAGAGCAGGACATGTGCAGGGGTTGTCTATATTTAAATTAGGATACTGATTAGGTCGAGGCTGGGCTTGAGGAGCAGATGGGCAAGTATGAACATATATTTTGAATGACCCCAGATCAGGCTGAAGTGCAGTTGTTGGAGAAAAGGTAAGAAAATTTGATTTATTTACGTTTAAGGTCAGTAAATTAGCTGTTAACCATTTAGCTATATGACGAAGCGCGTTTTCAGTTGCTTTGAGGGCAGCGTCCCAGCTTTCACCCTTAATTATAAGAGCTGTATCATCAGCGTAAGTGATAATTTGACAGTGGTCAAGCCGAAGTGTGCACAGATCATTTATATAGATTAAGAAAAGGGTAGGTCCTAGGACACTACCCTGGGGGACTCCGTAATCAAGTTGTGTTTCAGTGCTTATTATTTGATCAATAACAACACATTGAGTCCGACCTGTCAAGTAACTTTTAAAAATTTCCAAGGCTACACCTCTAATACCCATGGCAGACATCTTCGAAAGTGAGATAGGGACAGATACTGTGTCAAACGCTTTAGACAAGTCTAAGAAGACGCCAATAGTTTTCTGTTTGTCCTCTAAGTTTTTTACAATATTGTCTATCAGCGTAACTACGGCGTCCTCTGTAGACTTACCACTTCTGAATCCAAATTGATTGGGGGCCAGGATGTTATTTTTATTTAGGAAGTTAATCAAGCGATTATTTAGAAGTTTTTCAAAAATTTTAGAAATGCTAGTGAGGACTGAAATTGGGCGAAAATTGCTAACATTGTTTTTACTGCCACTATTGAAAATCGGGTGAACAAGAGCTTTTTTGAACACAGTAGGGAAGCTACCGGTAGAAATGCACAGATTAAAGATATATGTCAGGACAGGAACAAGTTTATTCCGAGAAGCCTTTAATACAGAGGTTGGTATACTATCGTGGCCAACCGAGCAATGATTTTTAAGGTCAAGAATAATTCGCTCAACTTCTGCGTCATCAACTGGAAGAATTACCATAGAGTCCCTCGCGTTATCGAGACCATAATTTACATAGGTTTTAGACATATTCTCGTAGTTATTAGCGCTGGTTATACTCTGAGCGAGCGAGTTGCCAATACCAGCAAAGAAAACATTTACGCGGTCAACCGACGACCGAGCATCTGCACAGAGAGACAGGAGTTCCCGGGAAGATTTTTTATTATGTTGAATATTAGCAACTTTCTTAATGGCGTTCCAGGTGTCCTTTGGTTTACCTTTAGCATTCTCAATTAGTTGTTTATCATAAGCCAATTTAACTCTCTTTAAAAGGTTATTGCAATAGTTTCTATAGCGTTGATAAGTTTTTTTTAGGATTAAATTATTAGTATCTTTATTAGATTTGGTGTGAAGCCTATCTCGATTTCTAATGCAGCGTAAAAGACCGGGGGTAATCCATGGTTTCAGAATATGAGATCTTCTAGGAGTTTTTACCGGGCTTGTGTGGTCCAGAATTGTTGATGACAAGATATTCACTAGGTTCTCAGCCGCTTGATTAGGGTCCTGTAAGGATAGGACGGAAGAGAAATCTGTGTTGTTAATGACATCAATTACACTAGTTATATTGACCTTCCCTGGTGTCTGAGTGGGATACGATTCAGGTTTATATTTACAGCAGAAGAGAACTGGGGCGTGATCGGTAATAAAGCTGTTTAACACCAGTACAAGAGCTTTCAGGTTACTTCTGAACATGACATGATCCAAGCAATTTTCATTTCTGGTAGGTAAAACATGGGCTGGGAGGAGTCCGAGTGCAGCCGTATATAGAAGATATTCATCAATGCGGCAGTCAGAAGAGTTTAGGGAGATATTGATGTTTATGTCTCCGATGACTGCAACCGAGCGAAAGGTAGAGAGAGGGGTGATAATTTGACCTAGGCTGCTTAGAAAGTTATTAATTGCATGAACTGAAGGTGAGCTATATATAGCTATTATAGCAATGTCATTGTTAATTTTTATCATCAAGCAATTGGCATCATTCACCTCCGGTTCTTCAATACAAAGCATCAGATCCTGTTTTGCATAAATAATTACGCCATCATTTTGATTACTGTGTTTCGATATATAGGATACATATCCTAAGAGGGGGGGAATAGAGGGTGCTGAACTTAACCAACACTCAGAGAGTATAATAATATCACACTGAATATTAGTACGCTGAATTAATACTTGTAAACCATTAAAGTTGCAGTTAATACTGCGTATGTTTAGGTGAAGAACTTTGAGATCGGTATGCCATGACCGAAGATACTCTAGGCAATCCTCCGGATCACATAGATAGGAATCAGCCATAGATAAGTCATCTATTTCATTTGAGACCATTGATAAATCATCCATAATTAATATTAATAGAAGAGGTCAGAATGGTTATCAGAAGTGTGTAAAAATAAGAAAACAATATAGGCTTAGAGGCAGCAGGGATTAGGGCATAATATGGCATGTGTATAAATAGTGCGAATGCAGCATATGTATGTGAGATGGCTAAGTGAGCGGGGATGGGCCTCTCTAGGCAGTCAAGTGTTTTATATGTAATATGTTGATGGGTGTATTTATGTGTGTATATTTTGGTGTATTCGTTTGTTTTCAGTTGTAGGTGAGTGTGTGTATGTGTTGTGCTTTGAGTGAATAGTAAAGATACTACATACAAAAGTAAACAAAAAAGTTTTAGACTAGTGTAGCAATTTTGAGATAAATTTACATAATAGTAACAATAACAGACACGTACAGTTTTTATAACATTGCTGGATAGTCATGTTTCCTGGAACAATCTTTGTATCTGTGACTCACTATGTATGAGGATTTTGCGCGACGAGTCGTGTTTTCGTAAAAACACTTGTCCAAAAGAGGTCCAGCAGTATGTGTAATTTTTCGATTTAGCCAGGTCCCGGGCCAAAAAACGTAGGCGGGCTGCTTTAGCCGTAAGTTGCTCTGAGACATAAATAGGGGCATTTTCGTTGATAGTTAGTCCGAGGTGCTTGGCACACAGTTTGTTGTCAGGCTTGCTCAGATTGTGTTGTTTACATTTTTGTAAGAAATCAGTCTTGAGGATAGTTGCCGACATTTCCACAATGATGGGTCCGTTTGGCTTGCCCTCTTGTTTACTCTTGATCCTATAAATGTCAGATATGCTCGTGGGCGGGATTTTGTAGTTAATTTCCTCTGATAGGCACACCACCATATTGATTAAGTCGTCTCGAGTTTCATTTTCGATTTTTGGAACGTTTTTAATTTCCACGTTACGCTTCCGATTTTCTCTAAGAATATTCTCTATTATTTCTTCCAATAAATTTATATACTGTTTATCTTCCTTTTTTTCGGACTCTAACATTTCAACTTTTTTCTTTAATTCGTCGGTCTGAGCCGAAAGAAATGCAATTGCGGTTTCAATATTCGTATTTGACTCTTTAATTTGTAGCAGAGTGGGAGTAATTACTTTCAATTCATTTTGGTGGGATAACATGAGTCCCTTAATCATCTCCTTCATCTCTTCCTTAAAATTTGCCAAGTCCGTCCCTGGGCTGTCTCGCGGTCTTTTGTTGCCACGCTGGGTGACATAATTCGGCGGGGTGTGAGGCCCCTCGCCATCCTGCTCCAACATGCTATTTTCCGAGAGCATGGAGACACCCTCGCCTTGGTCTTGAACGTCAAATTTGTTCATCCTGCTCACGTATATGAACGAAGAGTACCAGGCAACTATAAGTCGAGACTAGTTTGCGCTACAACACGCACACCGGTTAGATCAATGTGTGTATACGCACCAACGGGCACTGATTGGAGTGGGCGGAGCGCTGGCGGCCAATCGCGCGAGGTGGGCGCGGCTTAGCGTAACGATACGGCGTGCGCTTGCGACGATTTGTACCAGGGCAGCAGCAGTATCAACGGAGTGATTCACGATTTTTAGATACTACGAGAACTAGCGCGCACTTATGCACTCCTAATATTTAACTTGAATTAAATGCAAATATAATTTGATTTATTTTTTGAAAGTGACTTTATGCGGGCACTTAGACACGTCTACACCAGAAGGCGGTCCAAGGGGAGAGGAATATCTATAAGCCTCCAAGGGTAAACTGGGGAGAAGATTTACCGACAAAACAACCTCATCCCTGCGTATATACTGGTGATTACAACAGCCACCACACTAACTGGCGCTATCGGCAATGTGATGAAAATGGAGAGGCTCTAGCCCAGTGGGCAGAGCGCTGCGACCTACATCTCGTTTACTGTGCCAAAGACAAAGGTACTTTCCGTTCCGCCAGATGGAATAAAGAGTACAACCCAGATTTAACTTTCGTCTCTAAAGATCATCTCCTGCAACCTTTACCGTGCCATCGCACCCTGCTAACTGTCTTCCCTAATAGCCAACATAGGTCAATTATCCTGCATGTTGGCCTGAAGCTGCCACTCATGAATTCGATGCCATTACCGCGCTGGAATTTCAATCGAGCAAACTGGGAAGATTTCTGAAAACAGTTGGACTTCAAACTTACAGCAGCTCACCTAGAACCCATTGCTACAAATTACGGAGAATTCGTAGAGCTTGTACTAAAATCAGCGAAGTCAAACATACCCAGAGGCTACAGAAAGGAATATATACCCGGCTGGAACTCGGAAAGCGAGGAATTATACAAACAATATCAAAGCTCTGGCGATCATAATATAGGGTCCGACCTTCTGAAATCCTTGGATGCTGCACGGCAAAATAAATGGAGGTCAACTGTCGAGGATATGGATTTCAAGCAGTCTAGCCGTAAGGCATGGAGAGTTCTAGATAGCCTGACAGGTAAACAACACCACAAAAAGCAAACGGGCAGTGTTAAACCAGACGCTATTGCCGAACGCATGGTTGAAGTAACCAGAGTCAAACGCGATAAACTTTTCACCAGGAAAATAAAGAAGGACCTAAAAGTACTGAAACACGACTCGCCAAGGAACCAACATCTCTCCAGGCCTTTTGAACTTAGCGAAATGGTAAATGCCATTAAAACACTCAAAACGAATAAAGCTGCTGGCCCTGACAACATTTATAACGAATTCATCCGTCACATGGGTCCGGTTGCTGTGAGCTGGTTATCTGCGCTGTTTACCTATATCCTCCAGAATAACAAACTGCCAAAACAGTTCAAGTTAGCAAAAGTAGTCGCAGTACTAAAACCTGGAAAGCCCGAGCATGAACCTGAAAGCTACAGACCAATTTCCCTTCTTAGCTGCATACTTAAACTACTTGAACGTTTAATTCTAACTAGAGTTGAACCGTACATAGAAGCTGCCACTCCACCTGAACAAGCTGGGTTCCGAACTGGAAGAAGCTGCACGGATCAAGTACTGGCCCTTACGACTCATATTGAAGCTGGATACCAAAAAGCCTTGAAGTCAACAGCAGTGTTTATAGATTTGACAGCTGCGTACGATACGGTGTGGAAGCAAGGTCTGGTTTATAAAATATTATCGGTTATCCCAAGCAAGGAGATAGGAGACCTTATAACAAGTATGCTGAGCGAACGGGAGTTCGAAGTGTTTCTGGGCGACGCCAAAAGCAAAAGGAAGAAACTGAATAATGGATTGCCACAGGGGTCAGTT
Source organism: Apotomis turbidana (assembly GCA_905147355.2). Classification (NCBI taxonomy): domain Eukaryota; kingdom Metazoa; phylum Arthropoda; class Insecta; order Lepidoptera; family Tortricidae; genus Apotomis; species Apotomis turbidana. Next base: position 26,253,159 of record LR990291.1, on the reverse strand, counting down.
TTAGCTCCTCAGCTCTTCAATCTATATATCCACGACCTCCCATCTACAGACGCTACTAAATTCATCTATGCTGATGATATAGCACTAGTCGCACAGAGCAAAACCTTCTCGTCAGGAGAAACCACCCTAACAAACGATCTAGAAAGGCTAACGAAATATTTCAAACACTGGCGCCTAATACCTAGTGCAAGCAAGACGGAGGTTTCGTGTTTCCATCTGAGTAACCAAATGGCCAACTATCAATCTACGGTCTACTTCAATGGCGAAAAGCTCAAATACAACCAACGCCCAAAATACCTCGGAGTCACTCTGGACAGATCTCTGACGTTTAGGGAACATCTTATGAAGCTCTCTCAGAAACTATCGACGCGGAACAATATCCTGCATAAGCTATGTGGAACCTCGTGGGGTGCATCTACCGATTGTCTACGCACTACTGGTATCGCGCTGGTATATTCGGCAGCGGAATACTGTGCCCCAGTGTGGTCGGAAAGCGCACACGTGGCCAAGGTAGATACCAAACTGAACGAGGCTATGCGGTGTATATCAGGAACAGTTAAATCGACTCCGTCCCATTGGCTACCAACATTATGCAACATAGCACCTCCACATCTTAGGAGAAAACATGCACTGAAGAGGGAAACTGAGAAGATCAATTCCAAAACTGCACTACCAGTCCACAATGAGTTCCTCTACCCACCGCCCCAACGCCTAAAGTCCCGAAACCCTGCGTATGCTGCTGCTCAAGGCCTCACCCGTTTCAATGTAACCGAGTCCTGGAAAACAGAATGGACCGCTGCTACTGCTGGTTCTCTCGTGGCAACCATAGATCCGACCTGTAAGCCAGGGGGGTTCGACCTTCCTCGGAAACTGTGGTGTCGCTTAAATAGACTTAGAAGGGGTCACGGCAGCTGCAATTACTTTCTACATAAATGGGGGTGGAAAGATTCTGCAATGTGCGAGTGTGGCGAAGAAGCCCAGACTATGGAGCATATAATTCAGCGATGCCCTCTTCATTCGTACTCGGGACCCCCAGAAGACCTACTGCGCGTAACACCCGACGTAATTGCGTGGCTCCACACATTGAATGTTGACATCTAATCTTAGTGTAATTTTGTGACATTGAAATTTTAACTAAATGCCTATTTTTTATTGTATTAAGCGCCATACGATTAAATAAATACTTAGTAGTGATACATGCTCCTTGGATTGGACAACCTGTCCTTGGTTAAGGTTTCTTCTTCATTGTCGAAATAAAAGTCCATAAATATTTCAACACGGTTTAGTGTACCACAGTAAAGACATGAAGATAGAAGCCCGAAAGTATAAAGAAGAAAGGTAAACAAGCATAAGCCCAATAATGAATATTTAGCGTCAGCGCGCGAGAGTAAGGGTGCGTCTCCACTGACGCGGAGCGGAGCGGAGACGTGCGGAATCGACCAATCACAACAGTGAAGCGGGCCTGAGAACTCAGGTGATTGGTTAATTCCGCGCGTCTCCGCTCCATCATCATCATCATCATTTCAGCCATAGGACGTTCACTGTTGGACACAGGCCTCCTCAATAGATTTCCACATAGGCCGGATAGCAGCGACCCGCATCCAGCGAGTCCCCGCAACTCTAACTAGGTCGTCCGACCACCTTGCGGGTGGTCGTCCTACACCGCGCTTGCCGGTACGTGGTCTCCACTCGAGAACCTTTCTGCCCCAACGGCCATCGGTCCTTTGAGCTACGTGCCCCGCCCATTGCCACTTCAGCTTGCTTACCCGGTTTGCGATGACCTTGGTTCGTCTACGAATCTCCTCATTTCTGATTCGATCTCGTAGACAAATCTCGAGCATAGCTCTTTCCATAGCTCGCTGAGTGAGTCTGAGCTTCCTTAAAAGGCCCATAGTTAGAGACCACGTCTCGGCTCCGTAGGTCATCACCGGTAATACGCACTGGTTGAAGACTTTCGTCTTCAAGCACTGAGGTCGTGCGCGTGTTGTAGGTTACCAGCGATAACCTACGTCGGTTGTCTCCGCTCGGCCTCGCTTCAATCGAGACGCATCCTAAAACCTAACCTAGCAGGTAGGCAGGGGGGCAGGGCCCAAGCTACGTGGGTAGGTCCGCAAAGAGAGGAACCACCTGACTTTTGTGTAACCCTTGCTCCAGCCATCAAGCGAAACTCTCTTAAGAAATTTGTCGAGATTTTTCGCTATAAGACCGTTCGCTGAAACTGACTATCGGGACGCTGATCATCGAATCAACCTCCCACATGGCAAAAAAAAAGATCGTGGCACAACCATTCTTGGCTGTATATTGTACTTACTTTCCATAACACAAGGTTAAGTATAATCTTCTTTGAAAATAAATTAGACCCTTGATTCTGGCATCTGACGACAGTATCTAAAATTGTTCGTGTAGAGTAGACTCTTCGTTGTAATACTGTTCACTGAAACAGCTGGCGGGAGAACGATTTTTCTACCAACATCTTGGCGAGATGGTTTAGGACTCGGATTAAAAACATAATTTTTATTAAAATTCATTGTATTTTCGTCGTTCACCTGAATGGTACCTACCTGTGACCGAGCCGGAAATATTTATTAAAAACAAGTTAAGTAATTAACCACCGCTCTTCTTCAAAGGGAGCAGCGCCTTTGAGCGAAAAAGTTAATTACACAGATTTAATTAATAACTCGATAAATGCGTTGACAAAGCGAGGCGGAGGACAAGCACACTTTTGTTGGGTTTTTAAATTTATTAAACCGGTAACGACCGGTTATTGCAATAAAGGGGACATTAGCACTGGATTATCATAAAGTTATTAAAAATACACCAAGTGCGAGTGGGACTCACGCACGAAGGGTTCCGTACCATTATCTGTAAGTTTGTTGTATGGGAGCCCCCCTTAAATATTTATTTTATGTTATTTTTAGTATTTGTTATTATAGCGGCAATATAAATACATCATCTGTGAAAATTTCAACTGTCTAGCTATCACCGTTCTTGAGATACAGCCTGGTGACAGACGGACGGACGGACAGCGAAGTCTCAGTAATAGGGTCCCGTTTTTACCCTTTGGGTACGGTACCCTAAAAATGATGTAATCATGCAATATCAGGCTGCTTGTCTAGTATCCACTAGCAAAACCGGCACGGAGCAATCAGGTTGTTTTTCTGTAGCCCAACAGAAATGCTCTGGAGCCTTACCACGATCTCTTAATGCGACTCACTTTAGGCCCTAAACTGAACTGTATCGCTATTTCATACCATGACATTGTATTTACGACTCGGTTCAGATGCAGTTCAGTAAGAGCGTCTCAACTATTTCATTCACTCATTTCAAGTACTTTTCGTACCACGATGTGTCACTTGAGACGAAACTGAATCGCACGAGTGTCAAATTTTGCGACTCATAAAAAGTTCCTCATTGAGTGTATTGTTCTGGATAGTTTTGTGTTGAATATTTATTAATTCCTAGCTTTTGCCCGCGGCTTCTCTCGCCAAGGTCTGGAAACGTGTCTGTGTAACTTCCTACCGTTTTATTGTTTCTTAAAACATATACTCATACCTTTACCTTGTTCCCATCAAAATGTTCTTAATTTTTCTGTCGTCGTCGTATTACCTAAATAAAACTTTTAATCGTCCTACTTTATTGACAATGGCGACTAATTATGTAATGGCGACTAATTTATCGAGACTAATCTAGGTGCGTTGTGATCGCAAGATACCTAACACTTGTTCGTAATAGTTCGTCGTCGTACCTCATGGAAAGTTAAAAAATTTATATCACGAGTTTTTTTTTATTTTTAATGACGTTGAAATTTGCGTTGTTACTCAAGTCTTACTAAAAAAATAATACATTTCTCATACAAACCTTGGCTTTCCGTTTAATCCTCTTAAGGATAGGAATTCCGGATACCGTTTAAATCAGTATTCTCAGTTAATTACAATTATATTACCAACTGAGACAATAATGCTCTAATGTAGAGGATCTATCGTTTTTCATACAAAGTTTTACCATCTAATTGCCTTAAATTTAATCCTTTTAGAAGATTAAATTCCAAAAATAAATGCAGAGCAGAGTTCATACACGAAAATATTTCCTCACATATACTTTCACATTGATGGAGAATCTGTAAACAAAGTTCTAACTCAAACATCTCTTACCTACTCAAAAATCACACGATTTCCATAAAAACTTTCAACCCCAATTGGGCCCTGGTGTTTGACAGGTTTTTCAGATGTCTGACGAGTTAATTTCTTTCGAGTTATTAGAATACGATCTCTTGGAAAATGCAACGGGAAAAAAAAAGCACAATGCGCATAGATAAGAGTGCATTACTGGTAATAAGTAGATAGCTAACTTCGTGTTTTTCGGTTCGAAATATGACTACTGCAATACTACGGTAAAGAGCTCGTAACTTTGTATGCATTAAATAGTAACATACGTTTTTTTTTCCGTAGCATTGCAGACTGTAGTAACTAAATTAGCCGCTCGAGGGTGCTTTACATCATGCTTCTTTATTTGGTTACTAGTTAAGTTCTTAAACAACAATATGATTTTTAATAGATTAAATTATAAAAACGAGTAAACTATTTTGTAAAACAAAGAACTGGAGTTACAAACATTTGCACAGAACCTAAAATAGACAACTATAATTGAACATATCTTTAAGCAGTTGATAATTTCTTTATTTACGTTTATTTATTATTCAAAAAAGTTACACAACATTACAGTAATAAAACCAATAAGGCACTGAACTACAAAAGTACATATAAACAAGACTTAAAACTAGTTAATTTAGGCGACACAACCGCGTGGGTCCTTTGCGTCGTCTGATCTGGTGTATAATTCGGCAGATTACCGCGGAACCGCCGAAACACCCTTCCTCCAGAAGTCTGCACTTGCGATGGTGTCCTGCAGCGGCCGCGGCACGCACACCACAAATGAGCTGAAGTACTCGTAGTGCCGGGACTGCAGCTGGATAATATTGATATCATGGGGTCCAAAATATAAGCCCGATTTCAAAGGTCTTAATCTCGGCGGGAGACAGCTGGCGATAAACACGGAGCTCTTAACATTGTCATTGACACACTTGATATTATATGGGTGATAAAATTACTTCACAGCATTTTGTGGTCACAATTTCTTTCCGCTGAACGAATACACTAAATCCGCGGAGGATTAAACTGAATTCAAAGACTGGCATAACACGTAAAATTCATTTGAAATTTAACAAATTTACATGTCAATGATTGACAAGAAAAATGACAGAAGGCGGCACACGTTCCGAGACTTAACTACAATTCTTTTGAAATACAGACATTTTAAACTTTATTTCATTCAATAAAGCATTTGGTATGGCAAATATTGTCATTAAATAAAAAAAAGAACATAAGTCCGCTATTAAATATATGTCTTTTCTTTTCAAAATTACCAACAAAGTGTGCTGCGAAATTAATTTATAATATTTTAGTTACCGAACGGATACAAGTCGGAAAGAGATAAACATATACGAAACTCACATAGCGGCATCCCTTTCGCGCCGTAGCATCTCACTTGCGGACCAGAGACAAATATCGGTCTTTCATTCACTTTATGCGATCGAGAATCAGCGCTGCTTTAAATTTGTTATGGTACCAAATTCAGCGATTCAATTTAGGTGCCTAAACTGAACTGCACTGCTTTTGGATAGCTTTTAATAAGATTGTGGTAAGGCCCCAGGTCTAGTTTACGGTATACTGCCTTTTCGCAGAATTATTTTTGGTCGAATAGTTCACTTCGCCAAACTTTCACTTCGCAGATTTTGTATTCCTCTGTAGTCATATATTTTTCATAATTCTAGCAAATATCACCATATTGATTAGGTTAGGTTAGGTTTGTTTTATAACAGTCCCAAATAGTTGACGGTTTCAGAGGAAAAGCTTTTCACGAAATGAGTTCTGCAAAATGAAACATTCGGCAAAAAAAATATCTGCAATGTTTTTGTGAAGCCTAGTTTACACATCTCCACTCCGCTGCAGTGGACAGGCACCCTAAATCTTGAGTAGTGGTAGTGTATAGTGTGTAGTTTCAACGAAACCTGCGTGGTAAATATGATACGTGGAATTTGCTTGATAAATATAAAAAAAAAAACACATTTTCTCAAACATGCAATGAAATATCGTGATATGAACATGCGTTATAATTATAACAGGTTTCAAAGTATCACAGTTCGGGCGGAACAACTCGAGAGAACTGTAAAGGAATTTCATACAAAATTGAAGGCCAAAGCCGAGGAGTTATTTTTTTAAGCATGGAGTCTGTGTTCATGTATAGGCTTAATAGCTGAAGTTTTTTTTTTTGAGTTATATGTTTTTTTTTTATTTCATTGCATATGTTTGAGAAAATCATTATTAATGTAAACGCCTTAGCCGTGTCGGCTCCGTATCACTATACCTACTCACCTGGCAAGCCCTTCTTTCGCGGCGTCTGCAGTAATATACTATTATATTTTGGTCCAAAACCACGGTAAAACCTAAATCAATTAGGAAACCTTTCAGCACAATTGTCGGGAGCCGCGGATTCCTGTAACTAAAAGGCACTAAAAAGTTTCGGGAAACTTTGGAAGTAATATTAAAATTCATTACACGCCTTTGTGAGGACGCTGTTTTCTGTCCGTTTCGGATACAAACTCTGGCTGCGGGGCTCACGAATTTAGAATGTTTGTTGACTGAGTGAGCGTAGCGACTCCGTTCCGGCTTGGCCAAAAATTAATTCATAAATATGTCCGGATGTTCGGCTGTTCTTTGCTACAAATCGCCTTTTTAATCATGAAATTTTGTGAGTTACTCGATAATTATTAAAGATTTTATTTTCGATTCAGTTTTCTATAATTTTCCGAAATGGCGGAGATATCTGTTGACTTCGGTACAAATTAGTCATCAGTAAGGTTTTGAAGTCAAAATCACAATGTATATTGTGTATAATAATTATTTTTTCACAAAATATAACCGACATCAATGAGAAAAAAATATATTTCCGAGAACAACTGAATGAGTTGCTATTAAAAACACCCAAATTATCATAGATGTGATGTGACATTTATAGTTCCCTTGACTCCTCGCGGATTTCGTTATCAATATTGGAGAGTATTCTGGAGACTTAGAGTGCAAAAAAGTGTAAAAAAGTCCAAAACAGTGTACTTCCTTGTGACACAACATTTTTTCCACTGAAGTAACAAACATTAAAAATAAAACAACCGAATAGAAAACCTCCTCCTTTCTGAAGTCTGTTGAAAATCATATAATTTATTGTAAAAGAAAAAAAATACAATTTCCATATATCTTTCAATCTCAATTAATAATCCATATCAACTCAATTGGAAACAGTACAACATCGGAACATTACTTGCACAGCTGTACCCTTAGTACCCTTAGCACGTCGAGATAACGTGACCGTACTCGCTGGCGACAGCGTAAAGAATTTGTATGAAAATAGCACAGCGCCCCTAGCGATTACTTTGTACAACTACAATTCTCCATACAAATCCTTTACGCTGCGTACAGTCACTAAACTAAACTCATGGTAAAGGGTACTGGAATAGTTCACGCACGCTCGATTCCGGTTTACACGGCACGTCAGGAGTCCTGGCAGCTGGCGCAACTTACTCGCAGACTAGCGCTTGTGAGCCGGCATCTGTCTCGAGAGAATCCCGCAAAGGCACTTCGGAATCATAACACCATGGAAGGGAAATTTCTTAGCGTTTATCGTATGCTTAAAAAGGTATCCGATCACAGCTCCGAAAATTGATTCTCATCTGTCACGTTTCGCCAAAGCCTCATTTATTTATCCGAAAGTATTTTTTCCTGAAACCCATAATATTTTCAGGGTTTTGTAAACGTTTTAGAGAACCCATATTAGGTAGTTTAGGTTTGTTCTATAATTATTCTGAAATATCAATATGTTTTGGAATAAAATTACTTTCAGAGTCATGGTTTACGGGTAACCTTACGACAAGTATGTGACACTAGGGCACTCGAGAAATTTACTCGTCTAGGACATTTTCGAGCAAAAGCCAACTTGTAAATTACACATCATCTTTATTTTGCATCTGTTATTGTATCTGATAAATCTTAATGCTGATTTGTTGATTAGTATTTGAGCTGTCAGTTATCACTGTGTACGCCATAAGATTAAATAAAGTGTATTTGTTATTGTATCTATACACCGTGACCGTTAATAACCCGAAAGATTAAAGTTAACGATACTAGAGCTTAATTAGAGTATATAAACTTATGTAACATATAGTCCAAAAACTCATAATTAAGGAGATATAAATTATTTAAAACAAATCAAAAGTAAAAAAATCTCCCGTCTAACACACCCTAATTCATGTCATTATGCCAATGTTCAAATTTGAACTCGTCAAAAGTGAAACATAGAACCCTGGAATATTGAGACAGCGATAAGTAGACACTTCTTGTCATAGAACAGAACATAAGTCACGGCATTCGCCGTCCGTCGTATGATTTCGGAGCGATTCGTGAAGTGTCATGCTCGCTCACTCTTCTTCAACTAAAGACTTGTTCAAAGAAGTGGGCAATTAATATGATTTAATTTGTACTGAAATAGTAATTTAATTAAGACACATAATTAGACCCATGTTGATATAACATTATTTACTAGTTTTTTTCATTATTTGTCGTCAAAAATACGTGGTTTAAATCTTTCGGGTTATTAACGGCCACGGTGTATATTGTATCTGTTGTGTAATTATAGTTACAATATAATAGCTTGAGCAGGGTACAAATATTGCCAGTCTCTTTGTAATTCTGAGTCGCACAAGAAGCGAAGGCGCGGCATGTTACGCTAGCCGGAGAAACTTGGATAAAATTGACCTATCAAGAAAAAACAACACAAGCATTTCTTAAACGCCACACAAACGCCAAAAAAGTTCTGCATCACATCAAAGACGCACTCAAAGCCAACGCTCCACTTCCATTTGAACTCAATCAAATACATCAAACCAATTATTTCGGAAAGGCACTCGTAAAAAATACATTTTGGTCGGTTGTCCGTTTCGCGTGCCTTTCAATCCCGGGTCCCGCGGGCCCGGGATAATGGCGTAACTCGATAAAAGATTTCCCTGGGCGGCGATACCTCACAACACTAGCCCGACGCCATTTTAACTTGCCCTGAAGTGGCAAGTTGCTTCCTGACGCGTTATCACTGGCCAACTTGCGACGTATCAGGGTCTCTTTTATCTGCGGTATCTATTCCCTCTTGTAATATAAGTTATCGGCTCTGTGCAAAGTGTTTCGGCGCTCGTTTTGCAAGCCTGCCGCTTCGAGTCCCGAATTAAATGTTTCGACGGCCTCGCGTCCAATTGTCAATTTGTTTGGTCTGATGAGGGCGCTTTTTTTAGAATATTTGCTAGTTCGTTATGTTATACAAGCAAAATGGTCCGTGCGTGAAAGTTCGATTTTATAGAGGAAAATGTACAAAGGTGGCACGTGGCTGATTTGGAGGCTGAAACGTGGAAAGAAGTACACTACGCTATACAGACCTGTAAGTGTTCTATACAGACAGGTATAGCTATATGTATTAAACTTGCACACAACGAAGTGTGCGTGTTTTATTGGGTCTTTAATCATCATCATCATCATCTTGAGCATTTTTCCGTCCAGTATTGGAAGATATGCCTCCCTTTATATCTTTAACTCCTTCTTGGATGATATTTCTCCCCTCCGTTTCCTTCCGGCTATCGCCACAATGTTATCGGACCATAGATAATGTCAGCGGAGCTCTTTCATATGTCCCTATCCTTAATTTAAATAAATATGAATAAATAAGTTACTATCAGAGTCAAAGACTTTGCCTAACCCTAAACAGCCCAAAATGATTATTTGATATACCTAACTATAGCAAATCCGTATGTTTATTATTTTCGTTGTAATTACAAATCTGATCCAAACTACATTTTCATGGATATCAAATACGCAAGCTTTATATTAGGTTATTTCACAGTCAGGTGGATGCCAATGTCTAGACACAACCCGTATAAGCCGCTTAAGGGTATATGGAATAATTTGGCTGCTTATTGATCCCCAAAACAAAATAGTTAAATAGCTTTGGTTTTGGTTGTATTCTTAGCCCATCATCACAAAGAAGTTGAGACTCACATCTACTAAGCTCTACATATTTCAATCGGTCAATTAAAACCCTGTCAGTATTTTATAGACTATACCTACAAACAGGGTCCTGTAGGAAACAATGTGTTTCATGACTATGTAATCCAAACCAACCAACAGGCCTGGCAGATGAAAGAAGGACCGGTAACCAAGGGCCTTTTGGCACAATTTAATGTTACAACTAAAAGAAAGTTTTGCAAAATTATTAAACAACTGCGTTAGATTTGTGAAGTATGCCACACAATTTATACAACCTGACCTCTGACCAAATCAAATGATGATTGTATGCTCCGGTCCTGTCCCCCCGCGGACGAATGTATCTCCACCAGATAAGTCTGCCGTTTGGGCCAACCCACGATGAGTAGTTTTTAACTGCCAACAACTAGATAATTGCGAAACTTAAGTGGCAATGGGCAGAACACATTGCTCGAAGAAATCTAATAAACACCGAATCAATTTCATCGGACACCGCAAGACATTCTAATACGGGGCCATTGTCGCGCCCATAAAATTAACAGAGAGACAAATAAATAAAGGGTAATGGGTAATCAGCCTGGAGCTAATTCCGAACGGCCGGGCCGTTATCGCCCCGTAAGGCCTCCCAGGAAGTCGTTCCGCGGACAGAGGGCCAATAACGCCCGGCGAGATAAGCGATCGGTTCCCTGATATAAGAGTTTTCGTATTGTGGGTAGTTTGAATGTGTAATAGTACTTGTAGACTGAAATAAATTCGTGACAACAATCAGTGGGGATTTATCGTGTTGTTTTAAATACATGTTACGTCAGTGAACATTATTTTTCTTTATTTAAATGAATTGGTTAGTAAGTAATCAGTTACGAAGAAAATAATGAAAAAAAAATTGTGCTGTTTACTGACCCCGGCCTTTTTCTGGAGATATAATATAAACTGTTGAAATTTGTGACATAAAATCAGGTTTATTTATATAAGGAAATAGAACTATCATTTATTAATAATCAAATTCACATATAACTTTAAGTTTGGGAATAGTCGCAAAAATAACTTTCTCCCCGATGAAGACCTAGTTTAGGGTTAGTTTTCAACTTATATAATTCATATTCATATTCTTTATTGCATACCATGGTAATTACAAGAGATCTTAAAAAATATAGGTACATATGTATCACATGGACCCTGCAAGGTATTGCAAAATCTTAAAACTAAGCCTGCTTAAGCTGACATCTTAGGTCTACAAACAATCTATTTAAAATTAACACAGCCGCTGTTAACTAGAATCTAATAAAAGTTAACTAAAATTACAAAAAATAACAAATTCAAATTAAAAAGAACGTCTTTAACGACTGATCTCAAATAGTTCTTGCACTGTGTTAATTTCTTGTTATTAGATTAGATTTAGATTTATTTATTTCACACATATAGGGATACATTATAAATTACACATAGTCAATTTACACGAATCTATACGGTGATCGTCAAAATAATAAACAAAATAAACAAATTTAGCAAGTCGTAATTCAATAGATAGTTAAGAAAAAACAATGTCACAAATTTTTAAATACGTAATATAACAATTTAAATAATGTAAAATAAATATGACAATAAATTCACTTATTATACAAATTAAATGTCAACAGTCACCACAAAGGATCGTCACTTATGGTACACTATAATACAACACAATTTCATCTAAACATGTCAAGATAATCTTCAACCGTGTACAAAGGATTTTCCAATAAAAGGTTTCTCAATTTACACTTGAATACCATGTCAGATGGTTCATTCCGAAGATCGAATATTAACTTTGAAACAAGTTTGAACTTTCATCTTTACTTGACTATAAACATGTAGGGGACAGAAATAATGCTTAGCGGCATAAAATGTCAACGCCGTCGCTAGGTATCGAGTGCAGTCCCGCAGTAGCCACTCGCTCGTATAGTTGTGTGCTAAATAAATAAACAAATCAGTTTAACGTATTCCGGTCTTGTCCTTGGCCTCACGGCTACGCAAATCCAACCAAGATATTTAATTAAGGTACTACAGCACCGCGGGACCGTGCCAGAGTACCTAAAGTGGTGACCCCGACGTGGTGACCCCTAAACTTAAAAAAAAAGACACGCGAAATGGTCAACGGACAAGGCGCGCCGGTTCAACAAGCACCAAATTACCAGCTGCATGTTCAAGGTCTACAGCAACCGACAGGGCAACAGCAACCACCTCTACAAGCAGGAGCCAGTTCTGTGTTACTACAATTGCCGGAGACCGTAGAACCAGCAGGTGTGATGGCGATCTCAGTGGCATCAAGAGTGCCAGAGTTCTGGACTGATCAGCCGAGAGTATGGTTTATACGCACAGAAGCTGTGTTGACACCGCAGAAGATGGGAGACGACGCGAAATTCGATATCGTCGTGTCCAAGTTACCCAAGGAAGTTATACTGCAGTTAACGGATTTTCTGTCGAACCCGCCCAAATCAGGTAAATACGAGGCACTCAAGGGCAAACTCCTTACGATGCTCGAAGACTCCAAGGCCAAGCAAGTAGAAAAGCTGCTCGGAGGTATGGATTTGGGGGACCAGAAACCGAGTCAACTACTGTTCAAAATGCGGAATCTAGCGAAGGACAGTTTTCCGGAAGACACCATAAGAATTATGTGGCAGAATCACCTTCCCACGACGGTTCGTGCAGTACTGGTAGCGTCCGAGATAACCGACCTGGATCGTCTGGCAGGCATAGCGGACAACGTTGCAGAGGCCACGCGAGCAGGACACGTCGCTGAAGTGACGCAGCACGCCACGAGCCATGTAGCGTCACAAGGTCCAAGTCCAGGCGGAACTGCTGTAATTTTAGCGGAAATCGCAAAACTCAGCGTTAGGTTAATGGACCTAGAGCGGGGAAGATCCAGACATCGTGACGTCAGCAGGAAGCGCAACGGTGGACGTTCGACATCGCGGAACCGCAGCTCGTCAAATCGGCGTTCACGGGATGATCCGAATTGGTTGTGCTACTACCATTACCGTTACAAGGACAGGGCAACGAAGTGCGTGCAGCCCTGCGCTTGGGCTAAACGGGCGGGAAACTAACGGGGATAGTACAGACGACGGCGGAAGTCTGTACTATATCGCCCGGCCGCCGGCTACGCGTCACGGACCTAAATAGTGGATATCGTTTTTTGGTAGATACGGGTGCGGACATTTCGGTGCTGCCTGCTACCAAAAAGGATCGTGTTAGTGAGTGCTCGACCTATAAACTTTTTGCCGCGAACGGAACGGAAATCAAAACGTATGGTGTTAAATCGTTGAGTTTGGACTTCAAACTACGGAGACCGTATCGCTGGGATTTCGTTATAGCGGACGTGAAACAGCCAATTCTAGGCGCAGACTTTTTAAGTTTTCACAAACTATTGGTAAATATTAGTGAGCACAAGTTAATAGATCAAGTGACTGATATGAGGGTGTCAGCCGTAATCGTAAGTAGCAAACAACCTTCCATTAATACAGTCGACGAGAGCCATCCATACCACGAATTGTTATCCAAATTTCCAAATATTACGAAACCCGCAGTTTATAAGGAAATTCCAGAACATGGCGTAGTTCATCACATAGAGACGACGGGACCTCCGATTTTCGCACGGGCGAGGCCACTGCCGCCCGATAGGTACCACAAGGTTAAGGAGGAATTCCGGGTAATGCAGGAATTAGGGATATGTAGGCCGTCTAAAAGTGCATGGGCCAGTCCCTTACATGTCGTCGAAAAAAAATCGGGTGGAATTCGTCCTTGTGGAGATTATCGCATGTTGAATGCCATCACCAAGCCAGACAGATACCCTATACCGCGGTTGCATGATTTTACGTTCATCCTGGCTGGAAAGGAGATTTTCTCAAAATTAGATATCAATAGAGCTTACCATTGTATAGGGGTGGCCAAGGAAGATATCGAAAAGACCGCAATAATAACACCATTCGGGCTTTTCGAGTTCCCCAGAATGGGATTTGGCATGCGAAATTCTGGTCAAACTTTCCAGCGTTTCATGAACACGGCAGTGCTGCAGGGCCTGGATTTCCTATTCAGCTACCTCGACGATGTAATTATTGCTAGCGACAATGAGACGCAGCATAATGAACATTTAAGGTTGGTGTTCGAAAGATTTGAGAAGTTTGGAATAACAATAAATTTAGCTAAGTGCAGTTTCGGACAGACTAAAATAGATTTTCTAGGTCACGAAGTTTCCAAGGCAGGTATTAGGCCGTTGGGCGAAAAAGTACAAGTAATAGTTGATTATCCTAAGCCGCAGACGATAGAACAATTACGCAGATTTTTAGGAATGCTTAACTTTTATCGACCTCATATTCCACATGCCGCGGAAGATCAGTCGGAACTAGATAAATACCTATTTAATTCGAAGAAGCGCGATAAGACTCCCATTGTATGGACTAGTAAGGCAGAGGACGCGTTTGTGCGGTGTAAGGAAGGCCTCCAAAAGGCCACGATACTGGCGCACCCGCGTCCTGACGCAACTTTAGCCTTGATGACCGATGCTTCAGATACTTCGGCTGGATCAGTGTTGCAGCAGCGAACCGGTAACTCCTGGGAGCCGTTAGGGTTTTATTCTAAAAAGTTTACTACGGCACAACAGAAGTACAGTACGTTCGATCGCGAATTAACCGCCATTTACTTGGCAGTAGCTCATTTCCGTAAGATGTTCGAAGGTCGACCGCTGACAGTCTATACCGATCATAAAGCTATTTGTTACGCATTAAAAAGAATAGGTAGCAGTAATAAGGAAGTTCCTAGACGTACACGTCAATTGTTATTTATTAGCGAATTCACAAATGATATTAGATATGTGAAAGGAGACCAAAATATAGTGGCAGATTCCTTATCTAGAATACATACGATAAGCTGTCCTACGATATTAGATTACGAAGGACTCGCCGACGCGCAAGCTTGCGACGAGTACCTACTGCATACCGTTCGAAACAGAGATCGCGAGGCAGGTGAGAAAATCGTTTTGAAGTCAATGACGGTTCCTACGTGCAGTAAAGATATTGTTTGTGAAATCGCAACGGATAAAGTTCGACCATATCTTCCACTCGAGTTCAGACGTTTAGCTTTTGACAGTATACATAATTTGAGTCACCCCGGTATTAGGTGCACTAGGAAATTAGTTACACAGAAATTCTTCTGGCCAAATATGAGGAAAGACGTTGGCTTATGGGCAAGATCTTGTGTACAGTGTCAACGGTCGAAAGTCAATCGTCATACAGTTTCAGGGATAGGGACTTTCGAATCGGCAGAAAGGTTCTCGTGGATTCACGTGGATTTGGTTGGGCCGCTCCCGACATCTCCACAGGGATATCGTTACCTGGTTACCATAATTGATAGAGGATCACATTGGCCCGAGGCTTTTCCGATAGCCGATATGACTGCGGAAGTCGTAGCCAAGGTCATACTAGAAGGGTGGATAGCGCGTTATGGATGCCCCGTTAAACTTACTTCGGACCAGGGGAGACAGTTCGAAAGTAACCTGTTTAGAGAACTCATGAGATTACTTGGAGTTGAAAAGTTGAGAACTACAGCTTTTCATCCCCAGTCAAATGCTAAAGTCGAGAGATTACATAGATCTATCAAAGCTGCTCTAATGGCGAGAATTAGTGATAGTTCATGGGTTGACGAATTACCGTTGGTTATGCTAGGATTACGAGCAGCAGGTAGGAGCGACAATGGTGTCAGCTCAGCAGAAATGACGTTCGGTCGCGTTTTACGATTACCAGGTAAATTTTTCTGCAGCTCTGTTAAAAGGGAACCTAGTGAGCCGACAGAGTTAGTCAAAAACATTCGGGATGCGATAGGTAGGTTAAGACCCGTAAACTCGGCAATTCGCAATAGGCAAGCTATATTCGTACATCCAGACTTAAGTAGTTGTAAGTATGTATTTGTTCGGAATGATACGGTACGTAAATCATTGCAACCACCGTACGACGGACCATATAAAGTTCTGGAAAGAAGCCCAAAAGTGTATCTTATACAGTTCGCAAACCGGCAAGCTCGAGTTTCGATCGATAGACTGAAGCCAGCTTACGTGTTGAACGATAGCGAAGATACAAGCGAAAAAGCCGTGACGGATACTCCAGCGCAGACGCAGGACGTAGGTATACTCGTAAATAGTCGTCCAGTACAAACAACAAAACAGTATGTTACCCGAAGCGGGCGCACAGTTAAACCGCCAGTAACATTCCGAGACACATACTATAAGGATAGTTATTAGATAGTGTATATATAGGTAGTATTAATATCATTATGATATGGTACGGTATGGCGCTCACGAATGGTTTTGGAACGTTGAATTGCGAATAACAATAGTATAGTGTGTTAAAATATGTAAGTTGTAAAATACGATACTGATATATTAAGTAACTGTGACAACGTGTAGCAACCCGATAACGGTGGTTAGAACGTTTTAAACTGGGATCTTACAGTTGGCGCGAAACGCTGATGCGTACTACATTACACAGAGGCAGGCTATTCATGTTACGTTGTTTAGATAATTACTTGTATAGTTGGATAAGCAAATAATGTACACTTACGTAAACTATAATAGGTAGGCTAAATGTATAACGCAATAACGAATGTTATTTCGTAATTATAATTAAGCAAGCAAAATGTAAAATGTTTTCGTGACATACATACATGTTTTAGACTTTGTAACTTATTTGACGTTGCAAATCGCTTTGTTCTAGATAAATATAATATGTAGAAATTATGTTATTGTCACTGCAAAGTTACTTTGTCAGATTATACGCAGGTGTACATTCCGCTGACATCGCGAATCCGCACCTGCGCGATAAGCGTTCGGTTCTAGGCATAAGAAAATAAATGTAACAAGTAGAGTAAGATATATATTTTTTATGTTTTGTGTTTTTCTTATGTAAAAAAATTTTTTTAAGGGGGGGCTACTGTAGGGGACAGAAATAATGCTTAGCGGCATAAAATGTCAACGCCGTCGCTAGGTATCGAGTGCAGTCCCGCAGTAGCCACTCGCTCGTATAGTTGTGTGCTAAATAAATAAACAAATCAGTTTAACGTATTCCGGTCTTGTCCTTGGCCTCACGGCTACGCAAATCCAACCAAGATATTTAATTAAGGTACTACAGCACCGCGGGACCGTGCCAGAGTACCTAAAAACACTTGGTTATAAACTTTTAAATTGAGACAGAAAGGGATCACATTATATACTAAAAAAACAACAGTAAAATAACCATAAAATAAAGTCATATTTTAAGCTCACTTTTTTAGCTATTTTCAATTTCTAAACAGTCTTTATGATCGATCTCTTCGTTAGTGTTTTGAGTGTTTATTTATTATTAAATATTAAAATATTTTTTTAACTCCTTCAGCTACTCGTAATATTGATAAGTTGATCGATAAACAGGCCGCAGCTAATTCTAACGGCCGGGCTGTTATCGCCCCATAAGGCCACGAGGAACTCGTACCAAAGGCCAATAACGCCCGGACGGGCTCTACGAACGGCAGTTGGCAAACCCGATAGTTATAAAATTGTTCGTGTTGTAAAGAGTTTGTATGAGTGTGTATTGTGTACTTGTGCACTGAAATAACATCTTGTTGGCAATTTTTTTTCCATAGAAGTTTATTTATGTATTAATTAATCGGATATTTTAGTAGAGGTACCTAACTACATAGGTAAGCTTAGTTTTGAAGTAAATAATGAAGAGAAATATTATTTACGTACTTAAATTACTGTTTTCAGGGGGGTGTTATAAAAAAATGATCTGTTTTTGTAGGCTACACGATTTAAGCTGTGTGAAAATACTGGTGATATGTACATATAGTATCTATTTCCTAAACCCTCCACAATCATAAGACCACAACAAATAAATAACGAATCAATTATATGGGTCACAAGACATTCTAATTCCGGGCCATTGTCACAAATAAATAAGGGGCATCGGTAATCAAGCCGGGACTAATTCTCGGCCGGGCCGTTATCGCCCCATAACACCACCCGGGAAGTCATTCCGACGGCCAATAACGGCTGGACGAGATACGCGATCGGTCGCTGGATAGTTGCCTCGCTATCAAAGTATTTTTGTTGTGGTTAGCTCTTATGTATATACCTACTAGATATATAGTTTGGTAGATAGATGGTTGAATTTAGGTGTGTGGCTACATTACCTACAAAGATCTTAATTATACATTACATTTTGTACATGGGACATAGCTCATTTCAATTTCCGGCTATTGCCCTGCTCATAAAATTAACAGGACGTAACATTAACAGACAAACAAATAAATAAAAGGCATTGGTAATAAGGCCAGGGCTAATTCTGCCACTATCGGCCCCATAAGGTCACGAGGAAGTAGTTCCGAGGGCCAATAATAGCCGGGCGAGTCGCCGGATAGTTGCCGCGTTATAAAAGTTCTCGTGTTGGTTGTGTGGGTAGTATGGGGAATTGTGTAGTGTAGTGACTGCAATAAGTTCGTGTTAACAAACTTTTTGCTCGAGGAACTTTGTTGCAACGAGTGCCGGTTACGAGTTTTTAACACTTTTATTCTCTTTTTGGGACAATTTGCATTCCATTTGTAGCTTGACATATTATAATGAAATTTATGAGATACTGTGATTCTGATTGTAATATGATTTTGTAAAAAGATTAGGTTAGGTGTTTAAAGCAGCGTGAGAAGACCCCAAATTAGATTAACCACTGGTAGACTGATTACGGTAGAGAATGAAGACAGTGACGAGTCCAACTTGTTACAATTATTTATTTATATCGATATTCATCAGAAAGTCTATTAATCACTTACCTACTCGTTCCCGTCACCATTTAATCCACAGGTTTCGAACGAAGCTGCATCTTTAGTTCATGGTGTCCATTCGACGGTTTTGGTCCATCATTCTGTATATGCCCTACTACTTTAACTTCAATTATGTAACACTACAAAAATAATTTTGGCAACAACAATAATAATAATGAATCCAATTTTTCTAAACTTTCCCATACAAACAAATAAACTTCTGCTTTTACGACATTAAGCGACAAATCAGGATAATTTGCGTCTATTTATCAAGATTACTTGTCCGTTTTCATATCTGTCAGTTCACCAGCACAATATGGAACATCGCGAGTTGTCATATTTATGAGAAACTTCAGAAACTGCGGATAATTGGCTGTCATACAATAAATATCGGCGATATCCCTCGAGCTAATAGGACATCTGAATGCATGGTAAAGTTATTCGTTATTCCATAAATTACCCTAACTGAGGAGCCAGTATCTTGTCAATGCAATACAACGGGACATGTATAAACAGCGAATAGAATGTTCTGGCAGCGGCACAACCAAATAACATGTCCGGGTGAGATGATGTTGTGAGAGAAATAGCGGATTTGCTTTAAATTATTTAACAGTTAGCGCAACACCATATTTTACCCTATTAAATGTTCCATAATTAAGTATGTACATTTACATCACAAAGCTTGTAAGTGAATCAATAAAAAATAAAATAAACGTAAGGCTGAAAGTAAATAATTAAGCATCTATTTGAAACTAAAATTCGTGCAAAGGACAATGGGCCATAAAACTCCACTAACAGACCATACAAATTTTCCCATCGTCCTTCTTTATCTCTTACAATTAGTGGATTACCTGTAATATTATACAGCCGTAATATCTAACATAAGGTGCATAAAATTGGTTACTAAGTATTATAGAAGCAAATTGGTTCATACGAGTTAGTGGTAAAATTATATTAACAAAAAAAGGATTTAACTCAAAACCACGCCACGCCCAGTCCTACAATGATAAAATGGAGAAGTCTCATCAGCTTATTTGATTTTTACTGTTTTTTTTTTAAAGACGAGGTTCTCAAGTCTATTTGAGCCATGGGAAATGTCTCAGTCGTGAAACAGAAATTTAATGTTTTTTTTTTTTAATTCCATCAATTACTCCACAAATGAGTTATTTGAAAAGGTGTCGAAGGTGGTATTTGATTGAAAAGAAAAAAGTGATTAAATAAATAAATAAATATTACGGGACAGTCATACACAAATCAACCTAGTCCCAAACTAAGCAAAGCTTGCACTATGGGTACTAGACGACGATATACATGATATATAAATACATATATAGATAACATCGATGACCCAAGAACAAATATTCGAGTTCATCACACAAATATTTTCCCCGGCCGGGATTCGAACCCGGGACCGCCGGCTCAGGCATCTGCAAACTGCGCCAACCGTGTCGTCAAAAGATTTAGTATAGTATTTTTGTTCTGTGCTGTCTTTCCGCTCCCGCCACCGCTTCCGCCTCCGCGCCCACAATAGCACACTCTCGCAACAAGAGTGAAATGTAGCGTAAAAAGAAAGCCTGGAGTGGGCCAATGTCGATCCTTATTTATGAGTCAGCGGATTATTATGGCCCGCCAATTTTCCGGAGTATAAAACCCGTTGCCGCGGCTCACGAGCGAACGACGCTTTGCATTCAAACTTTTATTGCCGGAACCTTGGGATGATTACATTTCCAAAAATCCTTGGGGAATATCGAACGTTAAAGCGTATATCATCTGTGTTACTGTATTTGTGTTCCTTCCTAGTAAATAACTATTATTTACCCGCGGGGATTATCTCTGCAGCTATCTGTGTTCAAAATTTCATCTAATTCCGTTTCATAGTTTACACAATTAGGATATAAAACATTCAAACAAATTTCACATGTATTTATTAGTAGTTTTATCGACCTGGGCAGAATACTTATACGACTTTTACACATTAAAAAGCACAACAAAACGGGAAGTCCCTTTTCAATCATTTCTCTTTAAGTTCTTAACGGTTCGGATACTTCCTAGTGGGCCAACCACATTTTTACTTTCTATAGGACTCAACAAATAAACCTAAAGTCACTCAGAGAGCGATGAAACATGGTCAAAATACCTCTGCAAAATATATTGAATTATCTAGAGCTAAAAAAAACGTAAATAAACGATAGGACAAGAGTTGACATACGACAAATGAAGTTTGGCATAAAACATAGCAGGTATAAGGCCGACACTTCGCTCAATTAGCTACGCATCAATGTCACAGTGGAGTGCATAGTCACTTAAACAGCCTGGTGACAATGTCAGTATTTAACATCAATAGAGTGTAGTCAGTTGAAAACCTAGAATAACTATTGAGAACCCGAGACAATGAATGCAACGTTAAACGGCACACATGCAGCTACGCTCTTATCCAATCGACATCTCACCGAAAATAGAATGCTATCAAAGGCAAATTGTCGCAAAAAATATTGTGTTTGTAGCAATTTACATTCACAATATCAACCGTTCGCTTTCCCAACCACCTATCTCCCTTGGACGGCGAGAAAACGCGAGCTTTGTGTTCTTGGTGGTAAAGTTTCATTTTTAGAGTATGGTGGATGGAAATGATAGGTTGTGTGAGTATTGGGACGGCTTGCCGGACGCCGGGCCGGCTACAAACAACACGCAGATTTAACCGAGGAGGGGACGATGAAAAACCTCGTAAATACATGTATCTTTGGGCTGCTGTGATTTAGGATGGGGTATATGGTATTTTTATTGCTTCTCGGTAAGCGTTGAACGATTGTGATCTTTGGTTTGAAGCGAAGTTATAAGAAGATTTGCCGGTGCATACAATATTTGTGTTAAATTGAACGTCATGATAAAAAAGTGCAGTGTTTGTATTAATGTATGTATGTCTAAGTATTACGATATTTCGAAGAAGTTCACAACATTTTCCCGCTGAATACCATTTTCCATAAGTATATTTAAGTATTAGTTGATCTATTTTACAACGCTGTACGTACTTATTATCATTTAGTACATACGACGCCTACTCGATCTTTATTAGGGTCATGGTCGATTTGTGTAATATTGTGTGATATTCCTTTTCTTTTAGTTTACCATAATTATGTTAAATCTACTCACTAGTTACCATCACATTGTCATATACCCAGTTGTCTCCCAGAGCCGTGGTTTCTAGGACGGTACTTTATTACGTAATAAACGCATAACTCGAGTTATCTGATGGCCATGTTTTACTTTGATTCGCGATTACTGTCGCGGACCAGATTCGACCGTATAATTCCAGAATAAGAGACTTGTTTTTTGCTACATTTTTATGGTTAGTTTAGGATGAGATTGGCCTGAGTTATGGGGATTGCATGCGCGGAACGAGGTTATTATTTTAAACAGTCGAGTAAAGAGCGTGGAGTGTTGTCTCGTTCTGGTTTCTGCGAATACAGTTTTAATTTTGGCTTTAGTTCACCATCTATCCTTTTTCCAATTAAATCCAATTTACAGCATAAAATAGTTATAGGTACGTATATAACTTTTATAAAAGTCCTCCCTTCTTTAAAAATCGAATCGAAATTCGAACACGAAATAAATGTAAAAAAGACACTATAGGAATGACTACCTTTCTTACTCGATAATTTATTACAAATCCCATTTATGGAGACTGCTTAAATCGTGTTTATAGATGCAAGAGGCCAATATTGATGATAACGATTATAAATCCCATTAATAACATTCACAACCATTTAATGTATTTATCTTTTCTTCTGAAACATGCAATGAAATATGGTCATAATGTGCGCTATAATTATAACAGGCTTCGAAGTGTCACGTGTCAGGCGGAGTAACTCGAGAGAACTGTAAAGGAATTTCATACAAAATTGCCTTCAATTTTGTATGAAATTGCTGGAAGTCATTATTTTTAAACATGTCGTTGTGTTCATGAACAGCCTAAACAGCTGAATTATATATTTATAGTGGTGTATTTTTTAATTTCATTGCATATGTTTGAGAAAAGCACTATTGCCGGCTTCGTATCACTATTCGGCCTCCCTATACCTTCTCACCTGGCAAGCCGCTTGGGCGGCAATAATGTAGGTACTATTTATCAGTCATGCAATGTAATGCCGTCATGACGTGCTTTATAACAGGCTTCGAAGCATCGCGTTTCGCGCGGAACAGAGAACTGTAAAGGAATTTCATACCAAATTGAAGGCCGGATGTAATTTTTTAATCATGGCGTCTGTGATGAATAGGCTAAACAGCTGAATTATATTAGTGGTGTATTTCAAGTAATTTTTTCCTTTTTTAAGGTTGGTTATAAATCGCATAATACGCCGCCATCCAAGCCCTCGACGACATTTGATTACCGCCAGAGTTGGACAACGGGGTTACCGCCTGTTTACGCAGCCGCTTGCGACTTGCTTATGCGATTTGTGTAACACACTTAGTGAATTAACCGCTGTTTGTCTTAAAAATAATTAGATATACAGGGTGTCCCGTGAGAAAGGTAAAACATGGTACAACTCAAACGAGATGATTATGTTATTTTATATAATAAATAAGCCAAATAATAACAATATCTACATTATTATAAAATTGTATAGAAGATCAGTTTTCTATAGGATCTCTGCCGTTCTAAGTTTTATACAACCTTAATTTATTTTCTTTATTCGTACACTACTACAAACTACTAATAAAGAATACCTGAAATAACGCATTACTTAAAAAATGAGCAGTGTGCGTGTATGTTATATTATACCTAGCGTGTATAATATAACCTAGCTTAACACAGCACATCTAGCATTACTATGACACGCGACTTTTTGTCGGGCGACAAATACCACCTCTTACTTCCTTTTCAATACCGTGCGAGCAAGACAGGTAACGCTGAGTCCTGCGACAAGCGAATTCGCGGCAAGATTATACTAGACCTGCAGGGATATTTATCCCGAAAAAGAAAACCATGGTTCTTATAGCACATATATTATATTTAAACGCGAGTGAAGCCGCGGGCAAAAGCTAACATTATAATGTAATTGTAGCAGACAGTGTGAACGAATACATTAATTTAATTTCACCAGAACCGCGAACAAACAGCAAATTTGCTTTCACATTTAGAATGTTCTTCCCTGAACTGAAGGTTTGTCGACATAACCAGTTACAGAGCGAGGTCGGGGCTGTTTGCTCAGACGCTTGCCACGTACAGGAAGAAAGGATTCAAATAAGCGTTACATGGTATGATTATGTCAGTTTCGTTTTAACGAGCAGTAGGTAAAACCACAGGTTATCTAGTTGATCTGCGCAAAAACCGCCTGTCAACTGTATTTTATTGGTATTAGTTATGCTCCCAATATTGATGTGCCTAAATATTGCTTTACAAGTTTTTTGACCCCCTGTATACATTTCGCGTTTTGATCTAATTTCCACACATCGCGCCATACTCCTTTCCTAACCCAATAGGATGTAAAGTAACATCCTTAAGAAGCGATATCGTGGAGTTAGCGAGACTGTCTCATTGTTTCCCGACCTCTGGCCGAGAGCCAAGCTGTATTGATCACCGATAGTTTTACCAACTTGCCCGATAAATCGGCTGCAAATAACAGATTTTGATAATATATGGGTAAGAGCTTAGAACATAACGATGTTGCCTCTGTTACGGGTATAAGTTGAAGATAAGCTGATAATTAGGTCTCTCAGGCAGGAGTAATATGCTGCTTTTTGACCAAGCAGTCACTTTCCAACAAGAGTAAAAGTCACAAATTCAGACATATCGTCGTCATAAGTTTATTCCTGGTTAGTTATACCAGGAATGCATGAAAATAGCAGTACGCACTCTAGACTAGTCAAAATATGGTCCGTCAGGTTCGAGTCTTTCGTAATTGTCTGATAAAATTCGTATGAAAATAAAGAATGTTCCCTCTGATAAAACTCGTATGAGAATAAAGAGAGTTAAGAGCCTGTATTAATCCAGGTTATATTAACTTTTGACGGAGACACGACTTTTATTATTCGATCTGACTATGACTCGTCAATCAAACATCCGGACTAAAGATAAACATTAAGCATGAACAAGTTTAAGCTAATCCGATCCATTATTTCGCCGACGAATCTGTTAGTGTTATCGCATTGTTTTATTTATAAGATCGCAACGAATTCGACAGTCAATTACCAATCGGCTAGCGTTTGAATCACAAATTTCATACGGAAAGGTTTGTATTGTACGTACAGTCGCCCACAGCGTCAGCAAAGAAGAATACTACTAAAATATCTATTAGAAAAAAAACGAAATAAATTGTCTACATTTTCTGAAAATATTTTAATTGATCTACTTGGTGGTCTCTGAATGGCAAAATATTTAAAAGATTTTTTTTTATCTTTGTAAGTGACATGAAAGAATGAAGTGTAATTATCGGATTGTTACGGCAGTCACCTCACTGACAGTGTCAAAACTGTTCAGAACTCCTGAGAATAGAAGGGCATCCGTAGTGCATATCCCGTCAGATCCATATCCACAAATCCGTCGTGCAGTGCATATCCCGATGTCGTTAGTAGTGCGAATATCAATCAGTCTCATGCGGTCAAACATTATTCTGAATGGCCTTTTCAGCTCAATGAAAGGCCGTCTTACCATTGCTGTGCCGCCAATCCAGTGATACAAAATCCTATCCTAAGCCCCGCTGCCACGGCCGACCGCATATCAGTCAGAGATACCCTGTAGGTTACCAAAATTTAGAATGGCTTCAATATACGCCTATGGATTTTCACCAGTCATAATCTCGAGTAATGGTGCACCTGTCCACTGAAGCGGAGAGAATGAACTAATCAGGCTGCGTCTTTGCGAACCCAAAAAGAAGTACTGCATTCAAATCTGAGGAATGTGATTGGTCCGTTTTACACAGCCCCTCTCCACTCCAGTGGACAGGTAGCCTTACCCGAAACTAGCTCAACTCAATCAAAGACCATCATATTCACTATCTCGTCAATCCAGTGACTCAAATCCGTAGGCAACCTAAGCCCGGCAGTCGCGAGCAACCGTAACGGGGGCGGCCACCGCCCGCACAAAGTAAGCTTTGCTCTTTAGCTGCTTTAATCAGAGTTCTGACGCCTAATTGGGTCTCTCCATTCGCTGAGAGCCCCCTGCAGAGGGTGCAGCCCTTGCGCTTTAATCAAAACTGCCCATGAAATAAAATTGTCTTTTGTATTCAAATTAGATTCCAATTCTTTATGGCATGCATGTAGCCGACCGTAGAAACACTTATTGATACGGCCTCGGTTCTTCAGCTTAACATCAGGTGGAACGCTCGTCACATAAGAATTAAAATTCACGTTTTTTGCTGTAGACTCTCCCAACTCTCTGGATAATTCCGATCTTCACAATTACAAACAAAGTGATGAAATTTGATAATCATGTCGACGATTTATTATGACACAAAAATGACGTGCTTAGAAAATATACAACCTATTCACATTTAAGCTAATCAGTTATTTACGGGTTAGTAGAGATGTTGATCAAAAACTTCTAACAAGAAAGTGTAACTTAATCTCCAATTTTATGTGGTTATTATTTTCCGGGCTTAAATAATAACTTAACGGCTAAACTAATAACTTGGGATCAATGTTGGCAAGGGAATAGATGCCAAGTTATTAACTTAGCAGCTAATTATCATCAGATGATAGTCATAGTATCTTCCTACATTGAGCGAATCAGTCAAGTGACGATACGGCCTCGCACGCCACTAAATATTTATCGATACTGTAAGGGGTAACAAAAAAAAACTTTTACCTTTTTATTTAGTTTTGAATGCAGCATAGTGTAAGGTAAAAATCAAAATTTGGTGATATTCTTTTTATAATAGTACTTATCCTAGTAAGCTTACTCATAGATGTTTTTCCCGGTACACCGCTTAGCTTAGCTGTATTCCTAGCTCTACACTACACGAAGTTGAGGGAATATGATAGAGTGGAGGGGAACTTCGCTGCAGAGAGTCATACTTCGGCCAACTTCGGGATAGTGTGAAGCCAGGGTAAAGTTAGTGTAAGGTAACCTGAAAAAACGAATCTTTATCTATTACCAAAAGGCTGTACTGTTTGTCAGTGACGTTAGTTACTAATGAGAATATTTACCTACCCGGCTACCAGGGATGCATACTGCACCAAGTACGCAGTCACTACATAGTTGTTTGTTGCGTTATGCTCACTGAGGTGCCACTCACGCAACGTACCTTAGCTCATTGTCATAAAGACTGTAATTGCCAAGCAAATGAGAGTAGATGATGTTTGTACCTAAATTTGTTTGCGAGTGTTTAATGAAATGCACCTACTCCTGAGTTATTAATATCCATTTCTACATTTAGTTTATTTGTACAATAATAAGTTTGCTGAAAGCTTACGCATTATGACGATAATTTGCTGTTTGAATCTAAAAAATATCCTTATTTAATATTAATGAGGAACCCATCTAACAAATTGGCACCCATTAGTTCACAAACGAATATTTGACCTTTTATAGAAGCTGCAAAAAACATTACTGATCAAAGCAAATTTTACGCAGAGATAGAAAAAAATAGGTCAAGAATAAATTACACTTAGAAGAGTTAGAAGTATAGTTAGCGCTTGAAGCGAGGTTTGGTTATAGCCACGGGCTAAGTTTCGTCCGGTGGCATCCGTCACAACGTCAATGTCACAACGTCTCTGTAGACACAGGTAAAACTAAAAAGCGATCTAATTTATCACAAATCTGTTGTATGAAAACCTACTTCAATTCAACAATCAGTAGCAGTGACATTACTTAACGATCGATGTACGAGTATCTGTACATTACACACTGAAACGTTTTAAATTCGTATTGAAGTTGCGTTTATCTACGAAAAGATTGGGAATACATATATGTAATTTTTCTTTTAATTTGTTTTTTCATATTCTCACAAATATATTTTTTTAATTTCAACCAACTTTTTGAAGTGAATAATACTTTTCCCTCAGTTCTGTACAGTACTCAAGTAGCAAAAAAACTGGTTGCCTGTAAAGTCGGTTTTACGGGCGAAGATTGTACGTGACAACGCGCGGCGGACCGATCATGTTTGAGTGGGAGAGAGACGCAAGGCATTCGCCGGTCCGGCGGGCCTCTCTCTCGTTCGGTGACTCATCGTAACAGACGTGAGCGGGCGTTACACTTTTTCATGAGTGACTCCGAGCGCAACCTAATTTAAGACGTTGTCACGTCAAAAGCTGCAGAAGCGCTTATGCCGCCTTTATTCAACGATCAGCAATCAGCATTTTTGAACGGATAAGAAGCCTTATGCCAGAAATAATCGCCCTGGTTCTCAGGATAGCGTTAAAAAAAGTCTGTACCTTAAAAAAACGCCTTGAACGAGCCTAGTACGAATTTGGCAGGGTTGCTGAAGTGACGAGTTGTAGTATAAATATGCTAAGCTACTTTAACTGTTCATATAATTTTCCTCAATGCGTAATACACTGTAATACAATAATAGTCGAGGATCTTTATCATTGTTATTTTATCAGTTTCGCGGTCACCAAATGTTAACCCGACCAATTTCAGAGCTAGGTTAACCTTCTAAACATTCTAGTTCCTCGAGTGTACTTTGTTTGACGCATGTGGAGACCTCGCAGTTTGAAACCCTTACGACAGTTGAAAACTGGCCGCAGCCGGACTATCCCCAGTTTTCACCCACTAAAACACTTACCCCGCGCCGTTAACCCTGTTTATGGGCAGCCTCTTTGTTGCCTGATAGTGGTTTGATACAGGGACATCGTAAAAGAAAAAAAGATTTTCTGGAGGGTCCTTTATGGCCGCTTTTTAAGTGGCTTTTGTTTAACTTATTTTTTCTATTACTGAGTTGAGTTTGCGAGCGGTAGTATTGTTAGGTACAGTCTTTTATAATAAAAACCGACTGAATATACAAATGTGTATGTGTTAAACGCTAAGACAGCTAGGCAGCTCGTTAAGTAAGGTAAGTATGTCAAGTATTTGAACATTTCAGCTCAGTCCGACCCACACGACGCGGGGTAAGCGCCTACCGCCATCTTACAACCATGCAACTAAGTACGAGTATTAAAATGTATCAAAAATCAAATTCTAAATGTTTATTTATTTATTTACTTAATACCATTAATTTTAGCACTAACAGCTATACCTTACATGCTAACTGGCAAATTAATTTTAACGTGCGATGAATGAATGTATACATTGGATAATATTAATTATTATTCCCTTTATTCGTTTTTATACTTAGGCTAGGTTTTTTTTACAATATTTTTTTATAAAAAGTAAAATATAAAAAATACATTACAAATATAAACACATTCTAAAAAAACAATATTATTATTATTATGAGCCTATTATGTCCCACTGCTGGGCAAAGGCCTCCCCCTTTTGTTCCATCTGTCGCGGATAATATTAATACCTAATAATTATTATATTACAAAATTATTGCAGGTAACATAGAACATAGTCAAAATTTTATAAAAACTATAATTATAATAGAGAGAAAAGAAAATAACAATCACAGAACACTTAGAGGCTAATGGAGCTAAAAATTGATTCTGTAAGTAGGCCACAAAGGCACTTTTACATGTATGAATCGGAATCCACCGGCATTTCACAAGAGTCCCCTGTTGAGAAGAAAGCCGAAAGAAAGTTAAATTAAATTAAAATGAAACGTATAACGATACTTAACTAAAACGATTACAATTATATTATAACTAGGTAATTGATACATAATTGTAAAGGAGAGGTAGGTACAAGATTCTCCAAATATTTTTTTTACCGTAATTATATAAATTGAAGCGAATTTTTCAGAGACGTAGAAGGTCTCTAGGCGTCACGACATGCAATATATACTATTAATTAAATAATTTAATTCCGTTGAGATGTACCTATATCACAGTATATATATGGGCTAAAGCAGTATGGAAACTAAGGCCTTTTTTGAAGATAAATACCTACGCGCTAGGGTTGTCACCCGCTGCCGGCGGCACCCTAAGTTAGATTTTTTTAAATGTTTTTAGATTTGTTTATTACTGTATTGTATTCTACTTTTTATATAAATTTACGGTAAAAAACCTAGCCTAAGATGAAAGATAAATAAAGGAGATTGTAATCGAATGAATTTACTAGTTTAAAACAGGCAGTTATAATGGGAAGTTTTTGTACGGAACCCTCATTGCGCGAGTGTCACTTGCACTTGACTTTTTTTTTTATGTGGATACACACCACAATGTTCATATTATTATATTGTTATCAATTTCTATATTAGTATCAATGGTTTAAACGTCATCCTTTACAATATTAATACTTATTCACGCAGTATTCGACGTGTTTACACACGTAGTCCACGGACAGTCGAGGGGTTAGGAGGAGAGCGGGCGGCACATGCGGCGGCGCCGGCACGCATCGCCATCGCGTCCGTCGGTCGCGACTCCCGAACATTCGATGATACAACGTTCGCGCGCACTACTCGTACGAATCGCTCGCGTGTCTAGCTTTTCTCATAGTCTGCCTGTATCTTGTGTTATTCTTATTTGCCCATAAAACTGTGCTGTGACTTTTATAAGAATTATAGTGTTTGCCACCATCACCAACCGTTGTTTTCCTGGACGCTACCCCACGATCTAACCTAAATACAATATATATTTTATACTTGTAAATTTACACCAAATATCACATAAACAACCAAACGGTTTTGTTTAAAAGGAAATGCATTTTATTTATTAACTAGCAAACCGTTAGGCTCCGCTCAGGTGCAATGCTAATAAATTATGCATGTAGGTAGGTTATACTTATAAACCTTTATCTTGAATCAATCTATCTATTTAAAAAAACGCATCAAATCCGTTGCGTAGTTTTAAAGATCTAAGCATATATATGAACAGACAGACAGGAAGCGACTTTGTTTTATACTATGTAGTGATAATAAAGCATTCTTACCTTTCAATATCAGCAGGAAGTTTAAAAAAAGAAAGCTCCGGTTTTAAAGAAGCAGAATTCAAGCAGCCGTATACAAAGCAATACACTCGTGGCATCTTTAAAAAATCGCGGACAGCGCACGCACGCGCGATAAACACAAACAATGACCGGTCGTCTCGATCAAAGAGTATAATAATATGTCAGGTAAAGAGAGCCATCTCGCGTGAAAACTTGGATACACATTAACTCAAGCGCCCCAAGCGGATTATGGGTGTACTAATTTCCCTATATGTATACATACATACCTATAGCGTGTTTATAGCAAAAATATTAGTTTTAACGCAGTACTATCTACTGCCGTATTTTAATCCTCCCGTGGTAATTTCTCCGTCGTTACGAAAAAATAGTTATCCAAATGGTTATTTAACAAAGGTTAACCATTTTTTTATGACGAGGAAATTGATATGGAAAGATTAAAATACCCCAGTAGATAGTATATTTTGGATAGGAAAGTAATAAAATGAAGTGCATTAATATTTATTTATTTCTTCATTTAGTAATTAACAAACATATTAATAATCCATACTAATATTATAAATGCGAAAGTGTGTCTGTCTGTCTGTCTGTCTGTCTGTCTGTTACCTCTTCACGCTTAAACCGCTGAACCGATTTAGATGAAATTTGGTATATAGATAGTTTCAGTCCCGGGGAAGGACATAGGATACTTTTCATCCCGAATAAATTTAGTGTTCCCGTGGGATGAGCGGGTAACACCGCGGGGCACAGCTAGTATAATATATTTTAACGTTTATTAGCCTTAACCAAAAACAAAAGCCTTGTTTTAGGCTGTTGCTTCATAAAAAATATATCTAATCAGATACAATTTTCACGTTACGATCAAAATACTTAAGTACCCCCATTTTGTTTTGGCCATTATATATATATATATGTTTATTTAATCTTTATTGCACAAAAGAAAACTCATGGTACAAAAGGCGGACTTAATATATATATATATACACGATGATTTTTAATCGGTGATCAGGAGTAGAAAAATATTAATATTTAGCTAAAATTAAACTTAATAGGCGAGGTCCCGCGCAATTACCTCACTGTTAAATTAATTAAAAGTTAAAACATAATTAAAACTAATAACCACTAGATACATGGTCATCCTACATAAAATTGTTGAAGTACGATACCTACGTCAAGTGTCATCGCTTTGGCGGGAATTTTTACGAAATTTTCTACGACTTTGTTTATGTTGTGACAATGACAATGACAAGTTATTACTCATAAATTGTCATTCTCATTAAATTATTACAGAGGTTGTAAGCACACCGATACAGATTAGATTGGTGACAAGGAATTTAAGACAAAATTGGTTTCAAAATAAAAATTATCATAGAAAAAATAAAAGTTTGTTTTCATGTAATTACGACTTCAACGTGACCACCATCAATTACTGAGTTAGAAAAGTTGGTACCTGATCACCGATTAAAAATCATCGTGTATATATATATATATATGGGGGTCAAAATAGGGGGATGTAAACAACTTGTATTACATTTAATACATTGCCAAGAAAAGTGGTAAAAGATGTTTCTTCATTTTGTTTCGTTTCATTTGAAGACTATGCAAAAAGTACCTAAATATAACGTTTTAAAAAACTAAAATCTGACACTGTGGATGCTGAATTAATGTAATAATCGATAATTTTCAAATAATACGAGCTTAAAATGTACATACATAATTTCTAAACCACAGGCACGGATATTCGTTACCCTTGCGGCTACTCTTCGAATGAGACTAGCCGTAGCTCATCTTCAAATGAGAATTGAATTAACTTCTTCAACTCTTGTGTGTTCATGCTTTGGGTAAAATGATAAGCCGCAGGTTGCTTAAATGTTTTCCTTATTCCTTTTATCATAAAAACAAGAGCATGGTTGGCTATTTTCAACGTATCATTGTGACTAACAAACCCTTTCAATTCGTCACTAGCAGAATTGTATGCTATATTTGGTGTCAGGAACATTTCATCAAATATCAGCTTGCATATCCGGTCTTGATGATCGAGGCTATCTACGGTTTCTTTTAATTTTTAAAATATTTTATTATTTATTCCTGGACATATATTTATGTCACTTAAAAGATTCTTTAAAGATTTTGAAGATGGCAGCCTAAAATACTTGTATAACAAGCTGTAGCATTTTGGGCTTTTCTTATATATAGATAAAGCCATTTTTTTTCCTCGGTGGTGTATCGTCTTCCTTTAGGCTTTTTTAGTGCTTGGCGGTACTGAATCCCAGTGAAAATTCTACCTGATCTCGTCATATTCTTGGTGACCCTTTCAAAGGAGTCACCTCCTTTCAAAAGGCTGTTAGCTTTGGCAAGTCGTGCTTTAAAACTTTTTTCTTTCTTTTTTGATTTTACCAAACTTGTTCGTAATTTTCTTATTTATTTTCGAGCTGTTTTGTATTTTTTATGAATATGCTCAGCTGATTTCAGATCTGTAAGTATAAATAATACTATTTTAATTAAAATATAAATAATTTATTCGTAATTTGTGTGAGTGAATAATATATGTCTTAAATGATTCTATTAATAGTAGAGGAGGTCACATCATATTTACAAATATATGCCCTTAACGGGAATAAAACCCAGGTCCATCAGCTTCATAGGCAAGTATCACTACAATATGCTGCACATAGCCCTCCTGGCATTCTAACTATTTCCATAACATATTTATAATATTAGTATGGATGACTATTTAATTTCATTTATGGTTAGAACACTTAGTAAAATATGAGGATTCTGTACATTCTGTCCTGTATGGTATTCATGGTTGCAGACGCATAAATGACAAAGCAAAAATAATAAAAATTACCATCATCTGTGGGTGATTATCTCAGCGAAAAAAAATTGCGGCGGGATTGATAACTATAGTGTGAAACAATTGTTTTAAAAGTTTTAATTTTTTTCTGAAAAGAAGACACAAATTACTATCTTAAGCCAAATCGCAAAGTATTTTATAAGTCATTTATGTTCAATAATTTTTTTTTTGCGGTAAAATGATAATTTTGGTGCGGCGTCCAGTATTCGTTGTTCCTCATAAATGTCTTTGATAGAACCATATCATCAATGTTTTAAACTAAAATTGCATTTATTTATAATCTTTATTAGTTTAAGTATATTATAAGGATATATAAATAAAGATTAATACATAAATAGATACTCAAAATTCAGCACTAAGAGTTGTCCGGGTGAAATTGATAATTTTGGTGGTAAATATTGAAAATGTGTTTATGGTTGAATGAAACGCAACAAGACCAGCAAACGTGTGTTAACCTGTTCGTTTAGTTCCGCTCCGGCATGGAGCGACGACACACACGTCGTACCTTGCTGGATCTGTCCACCAGCACGTAAGTATCTAATTTTGGTGTGTTCAAAATACTTTTTGACACAATTTTTGTGG
Organism: Apotomis turbidana; assembly: GCA_905147355.2. Taxonomy (NCBI): domain Eukaryota; kingdom Metazoa; phylum Arthropoda; class Insecta; order Lepidoptera; family Tortricidae; genus Apotomis; species Apotomis turbidana. The sequence continues at coordinate 26,218,790 of LR990291.1, read as the reverse complement.
TATATGTTTCAAGTGACTTAGCAATCATTGACTGTGTGTGAATTGTGTGTAAGACGTGTTAAAGGTTTCTTTTTTAAAATATAAAGTTAAATTGGAAGTAAATAATACGGATATTTTTTAAATATTTTTTTAATCACTGTTTCTAATTTCGGTGGATCAATTTTGGTGGTTTTGGTGGTAATTTGAAAGTCACCAAAATTGCTTGATGCCACCAGAATTGCTAATTCTGTAATCTGTATATAATTACACATTTGTAATCGCATTTCCAACACTTTTGACTCGGTGAATTTATTTGAAGTCAAGTATAAACACAATACATTTAATATTACAAGCTGTCGGTGAGGGTAATCTTAGCTTAGATATGCTTATGCTGGTGGCGGATTCTATAGCTCCTATCCTTTCCTATATTACTTGTTTTTAAGATCACCGACGATATTCGTCTTAATATAGAATATAGAAAAGTGACTATATTGGTGCTCCTAGATTTTAGTAGTGTTTTTAACACTGTTGATTTTGATATTCTTCTCAGTTTACTTAGTACTTTAAATATATCTCCAACTTCACTGTCCTGGTTTCGTGATTACCTCTTTGGGGGACAGCAGCGGGTTCGAGTTGATGACCGATTTTCTAGCTGGTGTGAACTGTCTTCTGGTGTCCCTCAAGGGGCATACTCTCTACATTACTCTTTTCTGTCTTCATTAACGGAATCACCAACCACAGTCACTCTCCTCCTCGTTCCATGTCTATGCAGACGATTTGCAGCTTTATGCGGCGGCCAGCATTGATGATTTTGGCTCCTTTGTTTCGCAAATCAATTTAGACCTGGAATCAATCCGTGCTTGGGCTTGATTCTTTGGTTTGATGAAGAATGCCAAGAAGTCGCAGGCTATTGTCGTTGTTCGCCTGCGGTCAAGTGCAAATCTGGCTCTATCTATCCCACAGGATAGATCTCATGTTTACGATGTATCTTTTGCTGTGCGCGCCGTGAAATTATAAAATAAATTGTCTCCCGCCCTAAGGCAGACGTAGTCCGTATATAGCATCGTTCAAGGGGAAGTTCAAGAAATTATGGCTGTCGAATTAATGATTATTTGATTAGGTTGCTGTTTTTGTTATAATTATGATTATATTTATGTTATATGTATTTATATAGATATAACGTAATATGTATTACGTTGACTGTTTGCCTATCTCTCTCTCATTTGGTTTTTGCATTTTCATTTGTACTATTGTAAAGTTATCGTATTGTACATGTTGCTTGGTTTGTCTGCCATTTACTTGTGTTTAACACTCATTTACTCGAAGGTTATGGAAGAAATCCCTTAGAGAGATAAGTTCGCTTTTGTACATGCTTATTTTTTTGAAATGTATGTAGGGTTTACGATGGCTAATCGCAAGAAAAATCAATCAAGAGAAGTCCTCGAAAAAAATATATACTGTTGTTACAAACGAGTTAGTGATTGTATTTTCATAGATAATTTGGTATAATTAAAATGATTAATTAAACATACTTTCTTTTCATTTCCAGCAGGCAATTTCATTGACAAATATAAATTTTTAGCACAAGTAACTAATTTTGGTGTAGATGTACAATTTTGGTGGCAGGCCAATTACTAAAATCGTAATATCTTTAAAACTATTATGTATAACAAAGGGCCATTACTACACAATATTGGTTATGACTTTATTCGTATTATTGATATATAATTTTGGCTCTAACATCAAAAATAAAAAATGCCACCAAAATTAGGTAAATTTCGAGCTTGTTGAAATTCACCCCTGTATAAACTGTAGATGTAGTTGGTTGTTCACTGAGATGAAAGCGCTCCTCCAATGCTGAAATAAAAGAATTTAATTAAAGTCTATTTGTATAAGACTACAAAAGTTGATGATAATTTGTAGATATATTTTAACAGCAAGTATTCGCTTTAGCATATGATTTCAGACGATTAAATAACAAAGTAAAAGAAATTACCAGCATCTGAAGCAGTTTTAGATGTAGAGGGATTATCACTGGGATACGGGCACTCCATCAATGCTGAAATAGAGAGAAATCCATTAAATAGGCTAGTTGGCCCAGTTTTGAAATATATTTGAAATGGTTAACCACTCAATTGCTTTTGGTACAGTCACCCTCAGACATATCGCAGCATTTAAGGCGTTCATAAATATGTGAACATGTACTGTAACGCCCAGTCAATAAGAGTCGTGTTCCGATATTTGTGGACGCCTTATATGCTTCGATGTATCTGATGGCGACTGTACCTGTCACCGCTCTTATTTTATTATATAAATAGAGTCCAACTCAAAATTCGAGGCAATTAAGTGGCTAATAATGATCTCACTAGCTCTAAAAAAAAGTCTTATATTTTTGTGAAAGCTAGAAAGCTAAATGTTATCAATTGAAAATTCGTAATTTCATGAACAGTCAAAAACTCCGTCCGCCCTTTTTGCCTTTTGCTAATATGTGACGTGACGTAGAATTACATGAAAATATTCGAAATTCGACCGTCGTATACTGGTAATACGCTCACTTCAATATACTTTGCCAGGAGATCGAGAGGGACGGCACTATTCGAAGTCGTCAAAGTAGACTTTCAATTTTGTTTACAAGACCGATGACGTCACTATCATAATCGGAAATGGCGGACAGCGTTTTGAGCATTTCAAAATACAGATTTAAACCATATTTTCAAATTCAATTTTTTCAGTCATCTTTCACTTTTATGAAATAAAAAATATATATTTAAGTTGGCTTTGCTAAATACTATACGGAATAAACATTATTTTATTACAATTTGACATGAGTCAACTAGCCTATTTCATTTCTACAATACTATCAAATTACCTAGTCTTGTGGAAAAGTTCATTCTACATATTATATTTCTAAAGGTTGTCTGGAAGAGATTGCTGTTTAGCGATAAGAAGTTGTTTACCTCTCCTTGTATGTATTGTTTTCTGTACTCTGTTTTGTGTGGTGTGCAGTAAAGAGTTACTGTATTGTATATTTCATAAAAAACACTATTTTATTTTCCTATTTAATATTACAAACAATTCATAGACCAAGATCAGATGTGTTCTATCTTTATTGTTGTCTTCGGAAAAAAAGTTTTTGAGACAAGCTTATTCTTCTTATATCATTTCGAATAAATCTTTACAGGCTCATGATAGATATATCAACCCTACTGGTTCAATACCAAAAATGGATTTAATGCTAAAAGTAAAATCAAAACATTAACAATTCATATTAAAATGCAAAAAAATACCTTCATTTGTTGTCTCATCAGTCCTTGTTGATGTAGTATTTAGTTCTGACAAACTATTAAGATCTTCACAAATAGTTGGCATACAGTAGTTATGTTTCAGCTGCATTGAGACACGAGGGCATATAGATATTCCTGAAAAACCATTTAAATGGCTAGTTATCATTTTTTTTATTATTATTAATAAATATTCAATAAATATTGGAGGATAATATTTCACTATCCAAGACTCACGAACCATCACACAAATATTGCCTTAATTATCAGTGAACTCACCGGTTAAATTTACAGATGGTACAGCCATATAAATCAATCGATGACATGAAACTTTTTGATCCGGCCGGAAATGGTGGTCGCATATCTTCTTGTTTTTATATATTTTCCAAGGATCAGTCTCTGTTAGTTTGTCCCCGACGATTGCCACCCAGGTTTTAAATAAACCTGACTTCCTCTCAGGATGAGGAATACTGTGCATATAGGCACCTGTAAAACATACAGTGAATAATTAAATGACGACTTGGTGTAATATATATATGTGTTCAAAACGTTTTCGCAACTGACAGTTTCATAGCGCTACACTCATAGCCGTTAACATGGGAAAAACCGTATGTGGGTGTGGGTCATACAGATTTTAGAATTTAGTCATCTTCCCTGTGTATATTATTTTTTTTAGAGGTCAATTTTATAAAAATCAAACTAGTCTAATGGTAAATTGAATAAAGCTTGTGTTATGAGTACCAGACGACAATATATTTAACTAGCTGACCCGGTGAACTTTGTACCGCCTGAAAGTCGATAAATGTAGAGATAGGTTTTACTATTAATCCCCCGGGAACGTGATAAAAAGTATCCTATGTCATTCTCCTGCTTCTAAGCTACATCCCCAAAAATTTTCAGCCTAATCAGTTCAGCCGTTCTTGAGTTGTAAATAGTGTAACTAACACGACTTTCTTTTATATATTAAGAAGAAGAAGATATATTACTGTACCTATAACATAGGGAACATCCAAGACTCAGGAACAAATATTTTAGCTCACCACACAAATATTTGCCCTTACCGGGATTTTAACCCAGGACCGTCAGCACCGCAGGCAGGTTCACTACCAATGAGCCGAACTGGTCATCAATAATACAATAGCTAAGTGCTTGTGTACATATGGCTGATATTTACATCGTAGGTACCTATAGACCGGGGCTTGCGGTCGTGATTTGTGTTAAAGTTCTGTCGGATTATCTACAGGATGTTCCGTCAAATTTATTTGAGGTATCGGTAGGGTCAATTGCTACATCTTCGCTCTTGGAACCTGGGTCCTAAGAGTTACGGTTATGGAGGTATAAGATTTTCCTAAATTATCCAAAATCTGCCCTTCGAAGCCCCATAACTTTTTTGTGTGTGATTTTACGTGCATAATTTAGCAGCATCACGTCAGCGTTGACAAACCCAACCCCACAGAAACCAGAGATAATTCACACGTGTCAAAAAGGGACTAGAAAAATTTTCATACTCACACTCGCTGTGTTACGTAGAAATCCCTACTTTTGTTCAAGTACGACTTTACTAAACTCTTCTGACTAAAATGTATGAAAATAGCATGTTGTTAAAAACGTGATAAACCAAATAGCATTTTAACACAAAACGAAGCTCTCAATAGCTGTAACTTTTTATTATTGCATTTAGAAGTAAAGATGTTATCGTTTTTTTTTTTTTTTTTTTAATAAAAGGCCCGCGTGTTAATTTCGTGGTGTTATTTGTAATAATAAATCAGTATTTTTAAAGCACACACACGTTGACTTAAGACAATTCAAAAAAGTTATGGGATTTCGAAGGGCAGATTTTGGATAATTTAGGAAAATCTTACCTCCATGTGTCGAATACCCTGTATTTTTAATATGGAAAGCTGCGTTGTGTACAGGGAGTGTATCATGAATAAAATATTACTTACCTGATTCGGCGCATCCAAAAACACAATATCGTTTTCTGCCTGGCATTTTCGCAAACGTTAACAAGAAAACAACAAACAAAAAACTTAAAACGAAAACAACAACAAACTAATATAACTACTTATAACAAAATTAACAAATGTAACAAGAAATAACTGAAAACAAAACGATAATTCACAAATTAACACGATTACTTTAAGGCATACACAGAGCGGATGGCAAAGAAAGTAAAGTAACAGAAAAGATTTCAAAGATCAAACAGTCGAAAATAAACGTCACACGACACCATTCCGACTTAACGTTTATTTTCACGGAACGAATCATAGGAACGAATTGTGACGATGGATTGAGTTGTGTTGGGATAAAAGAAAACGAAACCTGCTTGAAAAGGACAACGAAAATAATGATACCGCAATATCGTTAGGTGGCAGCACTTTCTACGTAAAACTTAACCCTATTCGAAGTTTCTTGCGCCTGGTCTCGATGCGCCACGCGCGACTGACAGCACCGTGAAGTCCGATGAGACGCCTCGTAAACGCTTGCGTCTGTGTGTGTGCGCTGTTTCGACCGTTTGTTCGTAGTTTCCATACTGCTTTAGCTCATATATATTCTGTGCCTATATGGTCTCGAGGCGTCAAGGTAAATAACTGATGCTGCAAAATAATTATTTTTCTCAAACATGCAGTGAAATGTGGTCATAACGTGCGTTATAACAGGCTTCGAAGTATCACGTTTCGGGCGGAACAACTTGAGAGAGCTGTAATGGAATTTCATACATAATTGAAGGCCTAAGCCGTGAAGTATTTTTTTTTAATATGGTGTCAGTGTTTATGAACAGGCTAAACAGCTGAATTGTATTTTTCTTAATAGTGTATTTTAATTTCGTTGCATACGTGTGAGAAAATCACTATACATGCCTAGCCGTGAAAAGGGCTTACCGGCTTCGTATCACCCGGCAAGCCTTCTTTCCCGGCGTCTGCCTGCAGTAATGTACTAAAATTGAAATTTCTTAGAGATGAGATTTCTCTGGTATAGTTCTAACAAGTGTAGTTTTCCATATTTGTATAGTATGTGCGCTTATGCCGTGTGGCATGCTTGTCCCAGCTGACCCATTTCGACCTTTTCAAAGCGTCAGTACAATTGGCCAAAGAGAGATAGACTTTTACGGACCAACGCGAAAAGGATTGCTTTTTAAGCGGCTGAGTGTACGTATTTCTCATGATGTACATTTAATGTACATATTTAATTAACAGCAGCTTTTAAAGGAATGTCTCCCAGAATCGTGCCTCATTCTAAACTCTTCCTCTTCATATTCTTCATAGTATGTAGATTAGCATTGGACCTATGTATGTTCGTACATTTAATATAATTTTACGAAAGGATATAAGTAGGTAATAAACAAAACGATATCATAGGTATCAAAAAAAATATATTATTTACTAATTGCACAATACAAAGAAAAGTAAAACGGTGGGTGGACTTAATGCCTTGGCATTCTCTACTAGTCAACCACTGGGTGAAACAGAAATATCTAGTCGGTGCAGGAGCAAAGGTACCAGACAAACAAATTAATACCAACCCAAATCAACCTAAAGATATGTATAAGTTTTTATATAAATATTATTACCATGAGCTTATATGAATACTTTATTGAATATAATTAAACCTTTAGTATCATTATCCCAGTTGGCAGTGGTATCTAGCCACCCAAAGGCTATCATTCTAATCGACTAAGCCCTACCGAACCGCAGCTCGACTCGGTTACAGTGATTAAGGAGTCACCACACTACAATTACCTTTACGCTATAAGCCTGCCATTCCACTATTTCTGCTATATATTTGCGAAGTTTGCAAGTTTTGGCGTGGCTAGGCCAAAGCTAAGCTAGTAAGTTAGTGCCTTCTGTGTGTAACATGTTTTTTTTAACGTTTTCAACCCCCCTATCTTCGCCTTTAATAAGTTTTGAAAAACAGACTCAACAAAATAATTCTGAATAATTAAGTATCGAACTTGATCACAAACTTTCACAAGAATCGGTAGAGAAATGTGAGCTGTCGGCGAGAACACCCGGAGATCTGGGCAACCGGACCACCGGATATGCGAAACTATGTTTCCCGAAGCTGAAACGCAGGCGCTCCGCACGCTCGGTCAAGTATGTGACCGTTTCCCCGAAAACTAAGGGCGTGGCCACATGTCCACGACACGGCGTCGTAAACGTAAAACGACACGGTGTCGCGTCGGAGCGCGACACATTATCCGCCGTGCGAATATACGTTGCCGCGTCGTGAAAACACACGACACGGCGTCGTAAACGTAAAACGACGCTGTGTCGCGTCGGAGCGCGACACATTATCCACCGTGCGAATATACGTTGCCGCGTCGTGAAAACACACGACACGGCGTCGTAAACGTAAAACGACGCTGTGTCGCGTCGGAGCGCGACACATTATCCACCGTGCGAATATACGTTGCCGCGTCGTGCAAACCAGAGATGGGCATTAATCGATTAATTTTTTAGTCAACTAATCAATTGATTGAAAATATCAATCGTCATTTTTCAATCGCGACTAATTTAGTTGCGATTGAATTAGTTGTGAGAATCTTCGACTAACAATTGAATTAGTTTTAGTTTCAATCGACTAAATTTCACGATTAAATCAATATTAAAACTATGTAGTCGCTCGTTTTTGCATTTTTATTTAACTTGCAATATAGACAACTTGCAATATGTAACTACGAGTAGGTAGGTATGTACATTGTAGGTACTCGTATCTTGTATCACTTGTATCTATGTTGGTTTGGGTAGAATCTTGAAACTTATTTTGAAGCTGATTATCTTCAACCGATTGAGCTAAAATTATGTATATACACGTTTAATTTGAAACGCTAGAATGACAATGCAAAATTATGGGCCATGTTAACAATATTATAACGATAAATAACGAAATCTTAACGTTTTTTTAACTTTAACTTATTTTTAAAGCCTCGTACTTCCTTTTGAAATGACTGCCATCATGGTTCATAATAGAAAGATATGGATTTATCCAACATTTTCGTTTCTTCTGCTGTTTTTCTTTCTGCAACAGAGAGCAGAATACATGTGATAGGATCCATGTCGAATTGAAAACTGATCGCAAAATATTTTGAACATGTACGAGAAGCTGCGGCGTCGTAATCGAACGTGGCACCGCACCGTGCATCTACTCAACACAGCAAAGTTAATCTGCCCGGCGCGCGGCGCGACCTGCGGTGCCCGGTGCAGCATGTGTTTTCACGACGCGGCAACGTATATTCGCACAGTGGATAATGTGTCGCGCTCCGACGCGACACAGCGTCGTTTTACGTTTACGACGCCGTGTCGTGTGTTTTCACGACGCGGCAACGTATATTCGCACGGTGGAAAATGTGTCACGCTCCGACGCGACACCGTGTCGTTTTACGTTTACGACGCCGTGTCGTGGACATGTGGCCACGCCCTAAGCGGTGTAGCGCAGAGAGTTGGATGTGCTAAGAAAGATGACACGATGCGACCCGATGGGCTAACTATTGTAGTACTTAACCACTAGCGAATTCAGTCAGAGCTTCCCTATACAATTAGCTTCTTACTTCCCTAAAAGGCTGTGCATCTTTCCTTATTAAAAATGTAAATTCGCTGAGATCGTTTCCGTAGTACTAAGCTAAGCTGGACTATGCAAAATAAACGATCCTTATCAGTATATTAAAATTAAGTAAGTATGGTTTTTTCACAAAAATAAATAAAACTTTACACTTTCGAGGTTTGTACTTAGTAATAATAATAATCTTATATATCACACTAGCACACTAATATTATAAAGGTGAAAGTTTTGTTCAAGAGTACGTCTACCTTGGGCAAATATTGCAGTTGGGTAAAAACAACTTCGAGAGAGAGGCTAATAGAAGAATACAGCTAGGCTGGGCAGCATATGGCAAACTTCGTCGGGTCTTCACATCGTCAATTCCACAATGTCTGAAGACGAAAGTTTTCAACCAGTGCGTCCTACCCGTAATAACATACGGTGCCGAGACGTGGACACTCACGGTTGGGCTGGTCCACAAATTTAAAGTCGCTCAGAGAGCTATGGAAAGGGCCATGCTCGGAGTTTCTTTGAAGGATCGAATTCGGTACGAAGTGATCCGTCAGAGAACCAAAGTTACCGACATAGCTCACCGAATTAGCAATTTGAAGTGGCAGTGGGTTGGCCATATTAGCCGAAGAACCGATAACCGGTGGGGTAAACGTGTTCTTGAGTGGAGACCGCGGATTGGCAAGCGTAGTGTGGGACGCCCTCAGACTAGGTGGAGCGATGATCTGTGCAGGGTGGCTGGCAAAAGCTGGATGAGAGTAGCCGAGGATCGCTTACAATGGCGTGCAGTTGGAGAGGCCTATGTCCAGCAGTGGACAAGAATAGGCTGATGATGATGATGATGATGAAAGTTTTGTGAGTGTGTTGTGTGTTTATGTGTACGTTTGTTACTTCTTCACGTTCAAACGGCTAGAACAATTTTGATAAATTTTGGTACTAAGGTAGCTGACACCCTGGATTAACACATAGCTTACTTTTTATTCCGAAAATGTAGTGTTCCCGTGAGTTAAGCGGGTAACATCGCGCGACGTAGCTTGTGTACCATAAAAATATCTAATACCGTATCTTATAAGATAAACATAAATATCAGACAGACAGACGCGACTGGAAACCTTGTGTGGGAACACAGTAGCGTCGCAATTCCCACAAGGTAGGCAAATTCCTGTAACGCCGCGCGGGGCGCGGGCGAAGCCTACCGAGGCGACTAGCCAGTCGCTCCTTACGTGTTGTATCTAACAGTTACTTTCTTAATAAATAATTAATTTAAAGATCACCTTGTTTCCTTGGAAATCACATCTAGCAATACCCGCACATTGGTGACCCCGACGTGATTTTCAAGTGATTCAAGGATCTTATAGTAATTAGTGAATTAAAGTTAAATATCCAAAAGAAATGGCACAAAATCAAGGGCAAGGCCAAGGACAGCCGCCGATACAACAGCTACATATTGGACAGCATCAGCCTCTTGTCCCGCAGCCACCAGCACCACAACCGCTTGCCCCGCAGCCTCCAGCGACACAGGTACCACAGAACCAGGCCGCGGGAGCCGAGTCCAGTATCATGGGAGTTTCTCTGATGGCGAGATTGCCGGAATTTTGGGTAGACCAACCGCGGGTATGGTTTATCCGGGTCGAGGCCGTATTAGCTCAACAAAACCTGGGAGATGACTCACGCTTCGATCTCGTCGTTGCCAAGCTGCCCAAGGAGGTCATCATGCAGCTCACAGATTTTCTGTCAAGGCCGCCGCCGGCAGGCAAGTTCGCCGCGCTCAAGGCCAAGCTACTGTCGATGTTCGAGGATATATACACGAAACAGACAGATAGAAAAGCTAATGGGCGAGATGGAATTAGGGGACATGAAACCGAGCCAGCTATTGACGAAAATGAGGGACCTTGCTCGTGAAAATTTCCCCGACGAGACTCTACGAATTTTGTGGCAAGGTAGACTACCGACCACGGTACGAGGAGTCCTGGCCGTCACCGAGACCAGCGATCTAGACAAGTTAGCAATAATCGCGGACAACGTCGCGGAGGCTACGAGACAGAGTTACGTTTCGGAGGTCACACATCCGACGTGCTCGCAACGTTCGTACGACGCAGTAACGCCAGCCACTTCGAAGGACGTAGCGCAAATAATGGTGGAAATCGCCAAAATTGGCGCGAGGATAACGGCCATGGAAACGTCGCGATCCAGGCCGCGGAGTCGTGGGCAGCAAGGTCGCCGCAACCACACGTCGTCGTCGAGAAGCAGGAGCGCATCGCAAGGTCGTTCGCGTCGTACCAAGAACAGTCCGGGCTGGCTTTGTCATTATCACTTTCGTTACGGCTCGAAAGCCAATAAATAAATGCAGCCAACCGTGCGCGTGGCAAGCATCGGGTTCGGAAAACTAAGTGCGATGGTACAAGCTACGACGGAGGTTTGTACTTCATCGCCTAGCCGTCGTTTATGTGTTACGGACAAGGAAAGCGGACTAAAATTTCTCGTAGATACCGGTGCGGATATAAGTATAGTGCCAGTGAAAAATAGGCATTATACTCGCGAGTGTGTGAAATACAAACTTTATGCCGCGAACGGGAGTGAAATTAAAACGTACGGGACAAAGACCTTAGTTTTAAATTTTAATCTCCGTAGGCCGTTTAGATGGGAGTTTGTGGTGGCAGATGTAAAACAGCCTATTTTGGGAGCCGATTTCCTGGCCCAACATAGACTGTTAGTGGATCTGAATGCACGAAAATTGGTAGATCAGACCACAGAGTTCAAGGTCACTGCAGAAATTGTGAGTATAAACCAACCTTCTATTTACACTGTCAATGACACACATCCATTTCGTGAACTGTTGTCCAAGTTCCCTGAAATTACTAAACCAGCTTCGTTTAGGGAAACTCCGCCGCACAATGTGTTACATTATATTGAAACGACGGGTCCGCCGGTGTTCGCGCGTCCAAGGCCACTTCCCCCAGATAGGTATTTTAAATTTAAAAAGGAGTTCGAATTAATGCAACAGTTAGGTATTTGTCGACCTTCAAAGAGTGCGTGGGCTAGTCCGTTACATGTAGTAACTAAAAAGAATGGGGACTTACGACCTTGTGGAGACTATCGGATGCTCAATGCAATAACAAAGCCCGATAGGTATCCAATTCCACGGTTGCAGGATTTTACTTTTATACTGGCAGGGAAACAGATTTTTACGAAATTAGATATTAACCGCGCGTACCACTGCATTAGTGTAGCACCAGCGGACATAGAGAAAACCGCGATAATAACACCGTTCGGTTTGTGGGAGTTCCCCAGGATGATTTTTGGTCTTCGAAACGGTGCCCAAAGTTTTCAACGCTTCATGAGCAACACGGTGCTCCAAGGGTTAGATTTCTTGTTCAGTTATTTAGATGACGTCATCATAGCTAGCGAAAATTTAGAGCAGCATGAACGACATTTAGTACAGGTATTTCAGAGATTTACGCAGTACGGTATAACGATTAATCTAAGCAAGTGTTGTTTCGGGCAGACCTCAATCGAATTTTTAGGGCATCATGTGTCGACGGCAGGTATACAGCCGCTCGAGGACAAGGTAAATGCCATAGTAAATTATCCAAAACCGGAGACAGTTGAGGGATTAGGCAGGTTCCTGGGAATGCTAAATTTTTATAGGAGGCACATACCGGATGCAGCGAGCCGACAGGCAGAGCTAGAGAAGTATTTGGTCAACTCGAAAAAGAAGGACAAATCCAAGGTCATATGGACGACGAAGGCTGAAGAAGCATTCGCAAAGTGTAAAGCAGGTCTTCAACAGGCCGCCACACTTGCGCATCCGCAGCCAGATGCCCACCTAGCCTTGATGTGTGACGCTAGTGAGACAGCAGTAGGATCTGTGCTGCAGCAGAAGGTAAATGACTCATGGGAACCCTTAGGTTTTTATTCAAAAAAACTCTCGGCAGCCCAGGTAAAGTATTCAACGTACGATCGTGAACTGCTCTCACTGTATTTAGCGATCAGGCATTTTCGAAAATCATTTGAAGGACGTCAGATGACCTTGTATACCGATCATAAGAGCCTGTGTACAGTTTTCAATAAGGTAGGGGATGACAACAAAGAGAGTCCTAGGAGGTCGAGGCAATTACTGTTCATACGTGAGTTTACCACAGATATTCGACATATTAGTGGAAAAGATAATATAGTCGCGGATACGCTCTCACGGGTTGAAACGATTGATTGCCCTACGTTATTAGATTACGCGGAATTAGCCGACGCACAAGGTAAAGATGAGTATGTATTACAGTCGCAAAGTAAACAGAACGATAAGTCGACTAAAGTCCAACTCAAGCTCGTAACATTACCTTCGTGCGACAAGGCGATACTCTGCAAAACGTCTACTAGGCAAGTTCGACCTTTTTTACCACGCGAATTCCGGCGCAAGGTATACGAAAATCTACATTCGATAAGTCATCCGGGTATTCGAGTAACTAGGAAGTTAGTAAAAGTTATTTTTGGCCTAACATAAACTAGGTCGTAGGCGATTGGGCTCGATCGTGTATACATTGTCAAAGGGCTAAGATCAATCGTCATACCGTATCTGAGTTAGGAACCTTTCCAGATGCAGATAGGTTCAGTCACATCCACGTTGACCTTGTGGGTCCGTTAGTGACGTCTCAGCAAGGATTTAGGTATTTGGTAACGATTATAGATAGGGGTACTAGATGGCCCGAGGCCTTCCCGATTCAGGAAATAACTGCCGAAATAGTGGCTAAGACTATTTACGAAGGTTGGATAGTTCGCTATGGTTGTCCGGTAAGGCTAACTAGCGATCAAGGTAGACAGTTCGAGAGTCGGTTATTTTCCGAGTTGATGAAATTGTTGGGGGTGAATAAAATTAGAACAACCCCATATCATCCAGAATCGTACGGGATCATAGAACGTTTTCGTCGTGGGCTCAAGGCCGCACTTATGGCTAGACTGTGTACAAGCAGCTCCTGGGTAGACGAGTTACCCACGGTAATGCTAGGATTGCGCGCCGCAGGTAGAAGCGATAGTGGCATAAGCGCAGCGGAAATGACGTTCGGGCAGACGCTACGCCTGCCAGGAGCGTTTTATGATAGTTCGCATGTCCGAGATGCCAGTGATCCGTATAGTTTGGTAGAAAAGATTAGGGAAAATATCGCTCAGCTTAAACCCGTGTCAAGAAGAGATAATAGGAATCGATCAATTTTTGTACACGAAGAGTTGTTAACCTGTAGTCACGTTTTTGTCAGGGACGATACAGTGCGCAGACCTTTAAAGCCGCCATATGATGGACCCTACAGAGTAATCGAGAGAGGACCGAAGGTATTTTTGCTACAGTTACCAAGTAGGCAAGCTCGCGTCTCTATCGATAGGTTAAAACCGGCATTTTTGGTGAATATACCGGACGAAAGAATAAATACTCGTATATCTTCCAGCCGTGACGTACAAAATAGGTCCACGTCTCGAGACGCTAATGATCAGAAATCGCCATTAGCAGCACCGACACCTGCACCTATTATTCGGACTACACGCAGTGGAAGGATTGTGCAGAGGCCGGTCAGATTTCATTTAGATGAAGTAGACAGTTAGAAATTACGATACACACCACAATATATGTAGCGACAGTACTTCAACTGCCAGCGTGGAGGTTAACGTGAAACCGAACAGATCTGTCTAGCTGTGGTCATCTAATTGTGATTATAAAGTTAATCTACTGTTGTGCTAGTAATTGTAAAATATAAGTTATTACAATTGAAAAGTGTTCGTTATTTCCGAGGGTGGCTACACACCTAAAAGTATAACCAAATCCCTTGTCGGGGTCACTCTTATTAGCTGAATCCTGCTAGACTCTCTATTTAATAAAATTGTTATTGTATCCGTCGTGTTGGTTCTTATTAAAAAATAAATTGCTTTATCCGTTGTCAGCATTGAAACTAAAATTATGTTTTATTAAATGAAATCTTGGATAAAGGCACTTCTGTTCCCAACTGTCCTGGTATTAATAAGCAGTTAAATTAAATAAGGCTTTTAAAAGTGAGCGAATGCTTTCGACTTCAGTTGGAATTATTAAAATGGCGCCTTTGTTTGTACTGTCAGGATTAACTGTATTATTGTAATTGATTACCTACTTCGTATAATATAATACGAGTATTAATGAGTAGCTATTCAGCTTCATTCCACTCTGAAAGCGTTACTTACCTTTGAGAACACCTACATTAAGTTTTCCAAGGATAAGGTATTTAAAATGTATATTCCTGTTGATTTTTCCACCATGTACCTACAACAAATTTTGTACCAACAAAAAATAGGGTCATTAAGAAGATATTCAAGTATTTTCGTAGGATATGTTTTTAGACGTATAAAAAGTACTCGTATGGTCGGTCCCTTCACGAACGTTAAATCACGTTCGAAACGTCAAGCTACTTAAATAATCACTTTTTGAACACAATTGAGCCCCGTTCTGTAATAATCAAAACATTCTACATACATATCGACGGCAAAAAGCGAAAACGCTGTAAACGCCACGAAAATTCATTCTGCGAAGTTGTGTTACGTTGCAAGATTAACCCTATGAGATAGCTATCTCTGGAAATATAATATAATCAAGAAAGCAATATCGTTGCCACTTCATTATAAATCACTTCCTAGTGACAAGCAACTCTGATATTAATATCAGACATAATATTATATAGATTAATCGTGACAAAAACACGGCATTCGGACGCTTTCTCCCTCAAAATTAATTTTAATTGGAAGCATTCACGCCGCGGCGTCGGAGCCTTTTACATTTTATTTTACGCGACAGCTTTTGGCATGCACATTGCACATTGCACGGAGCCAATGAAATTCGAATCCTTATTGCATTCCCGGAACAGTATATTGATTTAAACTTACGTAATTCCCGTACATTATTGATTTCGAAACATACAAACACTTGAAAACTGATTATAGTGAGTTGTGTGAAATAAAGTTTTTCCGGTATTACAAGGTGGTTTTTATAGTGCTAGTCTAGGGTCTTCTAAGTACTTAACTACCCGAAATGTCCCACCCTTGCGAGACTTTATCTTACATAATATCTTATTTCTTCTAAATATTAATCGATAGAAAATTAATCAAATTAATTAATCGTCAATTTAATCGTTAATCTCGATTAAGCAGGTTAATCTTATCCGTAACACATTACATTTTGCCTATCATTGCGTATAATGCTTCCACGTCCGCGTATGGCCTCAACATTGTTACCTACAACATTCATCTATCATAGGAAATATATCAAGGAAGCAATTTTACGTATTTTATTTATTAAAAACAAATCTCATGCATGCATCCAAATATTATACAGCGCAGGTTTCGTCATAAATACAAAATGAGCATCCGTAGCAACCATCGTCAAAATGACACATCATTTTTTATCAGCAATAAGCTTCTTCCAAGTGATACAATATAATAATCCGCAACACGCTTTGTCAATAACCCATCAAAAATCAAACTCCGGCCTGACGAGTACCTGGCGGAAATGTTCCAAAAATGCTAGCAGCATTGCCCCGTTGTATTGCCAGCGATATTTGCTGAACCAGGTACGAGCCAGACCGGGGGTCACAACCTCTCTCTCTTAAGCGCTGTCCGATTTTTTTTAATAACGACTTGGCCTCTGAGCACCAGGGTCCACCCGTCTCGACAGCCACCGGAACAAAGTCATACACTGGCTCCAAGTTCGAGTATAAGCAATTACTTTGCCACTTCGTTACAAATCACATCCTATTGGACTCTGATATTAATATCAGATATGATATATCGATTAAACCTGACAAAAGAACAGGGCATTCGGATGCCTTCTCCCTCAAAATTAGCCGCAGCGGCGTCGGAGCCTTATACATTTTATTTTACGCGACAGCTCCTGGCGTGCTGTCGCGCACATTGAATATTGCACGGTGCCAATGAAATTCGAATCCTTATTGTATTCCCAGAACAGTATATTGATTTAAACTTACATTATCAATTTCGTAACATTTTTTTTTTCGACATTGTGAACGCGTTAATACGGTTATGTTCTCGAGATCTTGCTATAAGGAAAACACGGAGTCAATAAGCATAAGACGCGTATATGTGTACGTATATGTATGTAGGATGTTATCGAGATATATATTTATATATTATGTATATCGTAATCTAGTACGCATAGTACAAGCTTTGCTTCGTTTGGGATTAGGTTGATTTGTCTAAGATTGTCCCTTAACATTTATATACGCAAATAAGTCTTATTTCATTTGAAAGCTAATAAGCAGGTACAACAATGCTATGCGATTTATATTTTGCGATCTGTTTTTATATATGAGGTGTAAATATCACAAATATGATTTTAGTGTCGGTACAGATTATTTTCGACTACATAGCAAAATAACGATAATACACACATTGCTTATAATTAATTTCTACATAATGTACCTGTACCTACTTATTGTTATCTGCTACTTTTTTTAGTGGTCCAAGAGGTCGGACGCCCGTGTTGGAAGCTTGAACCATTTCAAGAAGTGCGCTGTGAAATTAATTATATTTATTTAATTTAAAGGGCAACGATAAATGAACATTTTACACACCATCATTGTCCAAGCCAGGTACCAAGACCACCAATCGTCTCAACCATTCGACCAGCGGGACATTTGGTTTGTTTTATTAAAAACGTTTAATTAAACTGTCGCTCAATCACTCCACGTTTTATACAACTTACCATTGTTGCGACGTTTGCTCCCCAGGAAGTGGTCTTAAATTAAACAAAGTCGTCAACAATATAATTAATAATTTATTTTTTTAAATTCGTGGGTTATATGGCCGTCTGATTTTACTCCGGGGTTCGGTACTTCCCCGCTCTGATGCTGTGGCTGCAGGTCTTGGCTTGGCAGTGGGTCCGTAGCAAAACTGGAAGGCGCCGGCCGTTGGTGTTGGTGTTCAGACTTTAAAATGTAGTCGGGCGAGGGTGCGGGCAAGCTCCACGCACCGCGGCTGTCGCCGTAGTTTTTATTAAAAATGTTGCACCCTGTGAATAAACGACCGGCATCAGTATCATTCAAAATCTCCTCCGCTGATAGTGAGCCTGTTGAAGAGTGCGCCTAAGAAGAGGGTGATACCGAAAGCAGTTGGTGTTGGTGCTCACTACCAGAACGGAGTTTATTTTACAGGTGAAAGAACAAAGGAAGCAGAATGAAATTGCATTTTTTTTATAAAGCAGGTAGAATTGAAATTAAAAAATGTAGGTAGATCTACATTTCGCTTGCACGTAATTTATAGCTCGAAGCTAAGCACTGTTAAATAATTTAGGCAAAACAGAATGTTATGTGCCGTTCTTTTAATTTAGTGCAATTTATAAATGTATAGGTATCCTAGGTACCACTCGATATTAAAAGCCAAAAGTGTGCATTAATGCTGCTAACACTGTACATAAAATAACTATTAAATAAAACAATTGAACGTTAGGCACTTAGGGTTTAAAATGAACACTAACTTACAGCTAGGCACTAAATAAACACTTGTTCAATGACTTACCCAGTGGGGTGCGACACAAACACTTATAGTTTAACCGATTGGTTTTGAAAATACTTCCAAATATGTCGGAAGAATATTACTTATTAGTAAATTATTTAAAACATTATAAATGTTCAGCGCGTAAGAGGACACTTAGCGAGGCTAGTGAACGCGACCGAACCAAATATCACGAAAGTAAGTAATGCGGCGAGTGCTTCTTCGAATGTTCTAGCTAAAGTAGACAAAGGGCGCGCGCATTAGCCAATCAGTGCGCACTTCGATACAGGTGATGTGCTGATATCGCAAGCAGTTTACCGTCGCGCACACAAGTGCTATTTAGTTTAATGTATTTATATAATTTATGTTATTGTGCTAAGTTGTGTTGTTTATTATGATGTTATTATAATTAAGTTAGAATTATTTAACGTATTTTATATTTAAGTTAACAATGTATATTCTATTTTATGTTTATTTTATATTTAAGTTAACAATGTTATTGTTTTCGTAATTATTTCTGTAATAATAATAATTATGTACGTACAACGGTACATTACCCCGCGCGCCACGAAAGGATTTTACCATAATAAAAGTAAAATCCGTACTTTTAGTAATATTTTCGTATTTAATCTTTTATAATTCACACTTTCATACATCACGCAAACAAAATAGCCATAGGTACTATATTTAAAGTTCCTAACGCGATCTAGCAATTAATTAAGTTACTATTATTGTAAATAGATAGTGACCCATACGAGAATTAAAAGTAATAGATATAATAATTATGGCCCGGAGTAATTACTACCATGTATCAGTGGTGTTACGTTCATAGAACCCGATTCCCACCGGCTTGCCTATTTTAACGCGTTTACTACTAACTTTTTTGACTCTGAAAGAAACAGTATAGCAAGGTATACTCCGGTTTACTTAGGAATTTTGATGCCACACCACTGCTACATAACTTAAAATATGATGTTTAACTCTTATTTATTTATTATTTAGAATTATTTGCTTCAAATCTTTGATATGCCATGTACCAATGTTTTTCCCTGTCATGTCTTCTAATACATACACCAATGGAGACTTTTTTTTAATAACACGGCATTTTATATATTTTGGAGCCAGTTTCTTGGAAAAGTATTGAGCCTTGTTGCTCAAAACATAAGCACGTTTCATTACAATGTCACCAATTTTAAATTCCATGGACTTCCGACGTAAATTGTAATGAGACGTGTTTTTGGCGTGAGCATGCCATAGTTTTGCCTGGACAGTGTCAAATATTTCAGAAAGACAACCTAGGTTTTCCGCATAGACGTCTCTAGGGAGAAATATCATTTCATCGCCAATATCGTTCTCAACGTACTGTAACCCACAATTTACCAATTCTCTGCCGAATACTAAGAATGAAGGGGTAAAGCCAGTCGCCTCATTCACCGAATTGTTAATGGCGAACTGCACCTTAGGGATAAAAATGTCCCAAGTCCTATGGTCATCCTCGACGTAAGTTGATAAACAGGTTATGATAGTACGGTTGTATCTTTCTACTGTGTTAACCTGTGGTGTATACTTTGGAGTGAAAAATACGTTAGGCACGTTGTAAGTTCTAAAGAGAGACTCCGTAACTTTACTGATAAACTGGCTACCGTTGTCTAAGTAGATCGTTTGGGCAATTCCGTGCACAAGAAAAACCGAGTCTTCTAAAAACCTACAGACAGCAATGGCAGTAGCAGCACGCAAGGGAGTTATTAAACAAAACTTACTAAAACAGCACGTGACTACCAAAATGTAACTGTTTTGTTTCCTAGTCACTGGCAGAGGGCCCATTAGGTCAATCGAAATGACTTGGAATGGTCGACTGCAATTTTTAGGTCGTCCCATTTCACCCAAAGTTTGGTGGTTCTGAGCCTTATGAGCAAGACATTTGGCACATGACCCTACATATTTGACGACGTCTTGGTACATGCCTGGCCAGAAATAACGTAGCGTAAGACGACGGTACGTTTTGAAGACGCCCAGATGGCCGGCAGTAGGTTCAGCATGGTTTTCTTGCATTACCTGCTCACGAAGCTCACGCGGAATGACTTCTTTCCAAGAGAACTCAGAGACTAATTCGTGGCTGGCTTCAGGGTAAAATTTATTTTTGGTTAGCCGATAAAGTGAGTTATTCTTAATGAGAAAATTTGGATAGTCTTGTGGTTTTGTCAAACACGAATTATAAATATTTTTGTACCACGGATCAGTCGTTTTTGAGAAATGGCCGGCCGTACTTATGGCATTAACAGGACAAGCTCTTGATAGGGCATCTGGGATGACATTGTCGACGCCACGATGATGTTTGAGTTCAAAATGGAACGCAGACAACCTAACGCCCCAGCGAGCCAATCTACCGGTGGGATTATTCAGAGAAAGGAACCATTTCAAAGCAATATGGTCTGTATAGACCGTGAAGGGTTTTCCGTTCTCCAAATAACACCTCCAATGTTCCAAAGCTACTACCACTGCAAGCGTCTCGCGCTCCGTGATGCTGTAATTCCGTTCTGCCGCTGACAACGACTTGCTCATGTAGGCAATTGGGTGCTCCTTGCCGTCTACGGTCTGGGTAAGCATCCCACCCACGCCGTAGTTACTAGCGTCGGTGTGCACCTCAAATGGCTTGTCGTAATCAGGGCAGGAAAGAACAGGAGCCGAAACCAAACACTCTTTTAGCTTCTGGAATGATGCATCAGCTTCTGGAGACCAGACAAACGGTGGTCCACCTTTCTTATTCGAAGTCAACCTATTAAGTGGACCTGCTATAGTGCTGAAGTTGGGGACGAAACGACGGTACCATGTGGCGGTTCCAAGGAAGCGCTTAATATCCTTTCGACATTTAGGTGGCGGATAGTTGAGGATTGCTTGAACCTTGTCACCATCAGTACGAAGTCCGCAACTGTCAACAACGTAGCCCAAATATTTCAGTTGACTCCGGAAGAACTGACATTTTTCCAGGTTGATAGTGAGGTTGGCCTGTTGCAACTTTTCCAACACGCGAAGCAAAAGGGAGACATGTGAATTGAAGTCACTTGGAACTATGACTATGTCATCGAGGTACGCGAAGACTTTCAGGTCGAATTCCCTGAACAGTAAGTCAACCAGTCTCTGCTGCGTGGCAGGTGCGTTTGTCAGACCAAATGCAGTACGTTTGAACCTTAGCGTACCACGTCCTGGCACGTAAAACGCCGTCTTGTCTCGATCTTCAGGTGCTATGGGAATTTGCCAGAACGCTTTGGACAAATCAATGCTAGAGAGATAGCGAGCGTCGCGAAGATTGTCCAATATTTCGGAAACGTAAGGCAAATTGTACGCGTCGCGTTTTGTCACCGAGTTTAATTTGCGACTGTCTAAGCAAAACCGCGGTTGGCCATTCTTTTTTGTAACTATTAGGACCGGAGACGACCAAGCGCTCTCGCAGGGCTCGATTACGTCGAGACCTAGCATCTCGTCCACCTGTTCGACAAGAATGCGCTGCTTTTCCGGCGACATCCGGTAGTAACGCTGTCGAATAGGCGCAGCGTCTCCAGTATCAATTCGGTGAGTGATCAACGTCGTCTCACCTAAACCCTTACACTCGGCAGAGATGGCAGTAAACTGACTGATTATGTTATCAGCCACGGATTTTTCTGAGCTATTTAGATGGTTATAATCCTGCAAAAATGTTGTTGTGTCTGTTATGAGACTAGCGTTCGAAACTAACGTATCCGAAAAGTGAATTCCCGTTAGGTGATTCGGAAAAATATTAAATTTTTGCCAAAAGTCTATGCCCAAAACTAGATGTATATTAATGTCAGGCACAATAAAAGCTCTAATTATGTGAAATGCATCTTCAAACTTAATTGGTAGGTCCATGTAACCAATACTAGTCATAGATTGTCCTCCGGCAGCTGTAACGTTGACAATCTGACCTTGTTGAAGTTCCAAACCATGCTTTTCCAAACGACGATGGCTATTATTACCCAATATTGTTATGGCTGAACCCGAATCTAGAAGACCTAACATTGACAAATCGTAAATTTTTATGGATGCATAAGGCCGAGGGTCATTGATAGGTTGGTTCTGCAGAATTGTGTCAATTTTGTAAGAACTAAAATAGAAGTTTAAAGTTTCTAGCCATTTAGCCCAATCTTTGCTATCGAACTTACTATTTTGTTGATTGCTATCACAATTCTGCAGGTCCACTAGTTTTTTGAAGAACCTGGTTTACTACAATTAGGACACTCCGGAGTCTTGACACCCTCACGTCCACAAACGAAACAAACTATTTTATCTTTATTTGCCTTGCATTGGCGCAAATTATGGGTGTTATTACGACACCGCGGGCAATAAAATGTTTTGGGACCTGAGGTCTGCATTGCATGTACATATTTATTACTATTGGCAGGTTTTTGTTCGTATTTTATGTTTTTATTAGGATAAGGTTTATTTTTGTTAAAGTTATTATTGTAATAATTCTGATTATAGCTTTGATTTGAATTGTGTGTTTTCTGTGATGAATGACCACTGTATACGAATTCTGGTGCTAAAGTATCAGATGTCCGTTTGGGAGGTTCGCGAAAACCGGAAAGTCGTGCCTGAATGCACTCGTAGTTACGGCATAGGGATCTCAAAGTGTCAATATCGGGGATATCCGTTGATGAAGCTAACGTACTCGCGTAACACGGTCTGATGTTATGCAGGAGTATCTCCAGCTGGTCTTTGTCCGATAAGGATTCAGACAACCTCGAAAACAGCCCGGTCATTATTGACAAATAAATGGTAATGTTTTCTGATTCACCTTGAGTCCTAGCCCGTATCTCCGAGAGTAACCGATAATCATAGTCGGCCTGATCAAAATCTTTTTTAAGACGCGCAATTAACTGGTCCCAATCAGACAACTGATCCTGAAGACCACGGAACCAATGTAATGCATCACCTGTGAAGATTTCTGTGGCAAATGACAGCCGTTTAGATGAGGAGATATTCCTAGCTTTGCTGAATTCGGTTATCCGCTGAATAAAAGAGCGCACGCATGATTTACCGTCATATCTAATTTTAGTGAGCTCACTAGCCCCGCCACGATCACACGACACGTTTATGTTTAAAGGCGCACCACCAGCCGATGATTGCTCAGGATTGCTATTAGCAGAAGGCGCAATTAAATTATCAACTATTTGGGTTTCCTTAAGGGATTCAAACCGTTGGAAAAGTGTTTGAAACTCAGTTACACAGGCTTCGCGAGCATGCTTCGCCGACTCGTCAGCTGCCAACCGATTTAGCCGATGGTAAAGGTGGTGTAAGTAATTTTGCACTCGTAGCATTGCATTCCTGTCTAACTGAGAGTCAAGGAGGGACTTCACCTTAGTGAGCACATCACTGATACCTTTTAAGTCTTCAGCGATACTAAAGGGGCTCTCTAATATATCCTCAGATGGAAAAAGGGGGCCAAGCTTCGCAATCTGCTTCCGCAAATCCTGTACAGTTGCGGCGGGTGTCGTGCCTCTAATTTGGACCTCGTATTCCAATTCGGATTTTTGTAAAGATAAAAATTTTACGGGCAGCGCCATTATTAAAAATAATGATTATTATTATATTCGCGACAAATTAAATTAACGAAAGCACACCAATGAATAAATCGCTGAACAAGTGTTACCTACTACTCCGTTCTGTTACACAATGCAAAAAACTAAGCAACGTTGTGGTTGAAGCAAAAACATAAAAAAAAATGAAACAAAACAATCACAAAAATAAAAACATAAAAAGCATTGAAATTAACGTAGCTAATGTGTACACACCGGAAAACAATACGAATATTTAAAACACAATAAATAAATTGTGTTAACACTTCTGTACTCGACTGTACTTCAAACAAAGGTCGAACTAGTCTCGGAGTTCAATACAGGGTGTTTAAAATTCGACAGTTATGATACAAAATTAAAAGCAATAAGTAAATTTTGAGAAAATTAATATTAATTAGATTTTTTTTTAAAGAATTCAAGAAAAATTTATAATAGATATGTACACCTTAGTTACATGCAACCAAAAAAAACAAACGTTTCACAAAAATAAAAGAAAGAAAAAACACAAAACACACAACTCCCACGGAGTGAAATCAGACCTTTTTAAGCCACGTTAGAGGGCGCCAGTGCGACGTTTGCTCCCCAGGAAGTGGTCTTAAATTAAACAAAGTCGTCTACAATATAATTAATAATTTATTTTTTTAAATTCGTGGGTTATATGGCCGTCTGATTTTACTCCGGGGTTCGGTACTTCCCCGCTCTGATGCTGTGGCTGCAGGTCTTGGCTTGGCAGTGGGTCCGTAGCAAAACTGGAAGGCGCCGGCCGTTGGTGTTGGTGTTCAGACTTTAAAATGTAGTCGGGCGAGGGTGCGGGCAAGCTCCACGCACCGCGGCTGTCGCCGTAGTTTTTATTAAAAATGTTGCACCCTGTGAATAAACGACCGGCATCAGTATCATTCAAAATCTCCTCCGCTGATAGTGAGCCTGTTGAAGAGTGCGCCTAAGAAGAGGGTGATACCGAAAGCAGTTGGTGTTGGTGCTCACTACCAGAACGGAGTTTATTTTACAGGTGAAAGAACAAAGGAAGCAGAATGAAATTGCATTTTTTTTATAAAGCAGGTAGAATTGAAATTAAAAAATGTAGGTAGATCTACATTTCGCTTGCACGTAATTTATAGCTCGAAGCTAAGCACTGTTAAATAATTTAGGCAAAACAGAATGTTATGTGCCGTTCTTTTAATTTAGTGCAATTTATAAATGTATAGGTATCCTAGGTACCACTCGATATTAAAAGCCAAAAGTGTGCATTAATGCTGCTAACACTGTACATAAAATAACTATTAAATAAAACAATTGAACGTTAGGCACTTAGGGTTTAAAATGAACACTAACTTACAGCTAGGCACTAAATAAACACTTGTTCAATGACTTACCCAGTGGGGTGCGACACAAACACTTATAGTTTAACCGATTGGTTTTGAAAATACTTCCAAATATGTCGGAAGAATATTACTTATTAGTAAATTATTTAAAACATTATAAATGTTCAGCGCGTAAGAGGACACTTAGCGAGGCTAGTGAACGCGACCGAACCAAATATCACGAAAGTAAGTAATGCGGCGAGTGCTTCTTCGAATGTTCTAGCTAAAGTAGACAAAGGGCGCGCGCATTAGCCAATCAGTGCGCACTTCGATACAGGTGATGTGCTGATATCGCAAGCAGTTTACCGTCGCGCACACAAGTGCTATTTAGTTTAATGTATTTATATAATTTATGTTATTGTGCTAAGTTGTGTTGTTTATTATGATGTTATTATAATTAAGTTAGAATTATTTAACGTATTTTATATTTAAGTTAACAATGTATATTCTATTTTATGTTTATTTTATATTTAAGTTAACAATGTTATTGTTTTCGTAATTATTTCTGTAATAATAATAATTATGTACGTACAACGGTACATTGTTTATCCCGAAACAAATGAGTTGTTGTACACTACGCCCTATTTAGTTTAAATTGAAAATTACAAAACACTACTCCACAAGTTATACATTTAAGTCGGAATGGACCCAAACCGCGAACAATGCTCCGAACAGAGAATATAGAAGCCGTTTGTGGTCGGAGTATTATAAATTTCCATACAAATAGTGAATTTAGTTAGAAACTGTACCACTGGGGCCGGTCCGCTCCTCTTGCGACTTGTTCATAACTCCAAGCTTAAGTAAACTGAAGAATGTTTGGAGAAACTAATTTGAAGGTCGGCTTCTGATAGTTGGTAACAAAATATTGATTTTAGTTATAAATTAATAACTTCATCGTAGTAAAAAATCATGTGGATGTTTTTACAAGACTGAGTCAACTAGCGTTTGAGAAAATATGAGTTTGTTATTACTATTCGTACGAAAAAGTTTTCATGATTTTATTTGAAGCAAATATTACATACTAAAGTGTGTTACCGTAAACCGGGGTTACTTTTATCAATTTTAGACTTTGACACCATTTTTTGACGATCCTAATATACGTAAAAATATAAAATTAAAATGTAAGAATCGGTTTTGTCTCTTCTTTCAGCCTGCCAAATATAAAAATAAGGACATATTTAAAAAAATAAAAAATATAAACAACGCGATCAAAGTTATATTGAGAATGGGGTTACTTTGAAACCACTACTTTTTTTATTGGAAATCTAAAGTAAACCCTCTAAAAACTCCGTAAAAAATAAAAAATAAAATATCGGATAAGTACTTCTTAAGTTATATATCTTTTTAATGTGTGGGGTAACTTTGATAACATATGAAAAGATACTAATTAATAACTTTAAGGGCTTTTTTAGAATATTTTCTAGAAGCAGCGTAGGAACTTTACTATACGTGTATAAAAACATCTTTACCTTTTAATACCTTTTATTGACAGACATAATCAGCCTTTTATAAAATTCATCTTGTAACAAAATAACAAAAAAAAATAGTTTGTTTAGTATGTGCTTTAGTACACGTTCGATTAATTTAACTTAAATACCCTATATAGATAAGGTACAAAAAAATCAACAACCTAAGATCGTATTTTAAACTCTTAATAAACAAAATTTCTAAAATGTCGACGTCGTAATGGAATTCAACAGTTTCGAGATTTTCATCATCCTTAATTGTCAAAAATGCAATTATTTGTTGGTCTTGGCAAAAAATAAATAATTTTATGTCATTCTCATCAATTTCTAATATGTCTTCTATTACTCTCAAACTTTTTCTTGGTTTGCCACGACATTAATTCTTCTACTACCAAAGGATATGTTTCTACAATGCGGCAAACATACTTTAGCCAAAACAAATCGCCCCAATGAAATGTCTCAGTCAACATCTTCTCTTATGGCAGGCTCATGATAATCCAGACTATCTTCTAATGGTGTAGATCTATCCATTGGTATCACTGTGAAGGCAATATGGGGTATATTTTTTGAATTGATAATTTTGATCAATTATACCACATATAAGTGGTCAAAGACACCCCGACCCATGGATTCCCCGTCAACATGCGCATGTGTTGGTTGTCGAATTTAGGTTTTTTTTTTATTTAAACTCACGAATAAGCATTGATTAACTTAAAACACCATAAAAATCACATGTATTTACTATTGACACAGATTATATATAAGTTACTACGTAACAGATACCCCACTTGTTTGGACGGCAGGCGTTGCCACCGCTATCGATGCCCCCTCCCGCGGGTGACGCAACGTCATTGGAATGTGCGCTAGGGTTGCCTCCGTTATGTAAACGCTTAGCTTTTTCTCGTGCCTTCGCTCGTTTGGTCAACCAGTCTAGTCAGCAGAGGCGTGGCGACCATACAACCCGATTCCCACTGGGTTGCCCACTTCAGGACGATTGAACACCATTCTCTACACGGTTTGAACAGGGTCTTTTTCTTTAAAAAGACCCTGTTCAAACCTTTGCATCCGACCGTTCCCTCTTTCCGCTTCTCTGCTTTCCGTTCTCCGCACGCCGCTCTCCGCACCCGGGTATCCGGGTTTTCGGGTACCCGGGTTGCATTCCCTAACTACGCTCTCCGCACGCCGCTCTCCGCACGCCGCTCTCCGCACGCCGCTCTCCGCTCTTCCCTCTCCGCTCTTCCCTCTTGTTACAGTAATGCAAGATGGTTTTTTATAGTGCGGTACTCTAAGATGTTCTAGGCAGGGACTTGGACTTACAAAAAGTCTTCTTATTTATCCTAATATTAATTTAAGAGAAAGTTAATCGAATTAATTATTCGCTTAAAAATTTAATCGCTAAAAATTTATCGACAGTTAACTTAATCTTTCGAGATTAAATCAATCGGAACTCGTACGATTAGATTAACTAATCGTCAATTTTAATCGTTAATTGAGATTAAAAAAGTTAATCTTAATCGTTAATCGATTAACTTTTGCCCATCTCTGCTGGGAGCCGCGGAAATCATGTTTTTTCGGTTTAATTATTAAAATAATACAGATTTTGAAAATGTAAGACGTATACATTATAGTTAACATCTCGTTATGTTATTATTAAAAAAAAACTGATAACTTTCCCTGCAGTATTCATGACATACTAAGGTTTGACGTTGCTTTTTGAGGTAACTAAAAAAAACTATCGAGGAAACTACAAGTAATCGTGTTTCTAAAACATAACGAATAATAGAGTGAATCTTTAAATATTTTACTTATTGATTGTACAACTAAACATTCAGTAATAACAACACAGCATGGAATCAAACCAACACAATTAATTCGAAAAAAAGCTAGGCGCCCCCATAAAGATTTTTAGAGAAATACCCAGACTTTAATAGTTACGCGTCAATAGTGCCCCAGTAAACGTTAATTCTTAAACAAAATCTTTTATTCCGGAGAGTTTAATGTGTTCTGGAACAAATGAAATCATTTTCAATCGTCTTTGTTGCCACAAAAACAATATGCCCGACTTTTATTTTTCGACATCGTACAGCACAGGTTGCGCGGGAAACGTTAACTGTGTCGCCGCGAGGCGTGGCAGCCCACTGGCATTTTGTCGCGCGGGGTTGGCACTTAGAGATCGGAATGTTTCGCGCGGCCGAAACGCGTGGGGATAGCCTGCTATTGACACAAGTACAGTCAAAGTTTTTCAACTAATAAAATCAGGAA
Source organism: Apotomis turbidana (assembly GCA_905147355.2). NCBI lineage: Eukaryota > Metazoa > Arthropoda > Insecta > Lepidoptera > Tortricidae > Apotomis > Apotomis turbidana. The sequence continues at coordinate 26,189,790 of LR990291.1, read as the reverse complement.
TAAAAGCGTACTTACAATTAATATTTTTTTTCTCGACGAAATAATAGTATTACACGCGCACCCGTTCCCTATGTGGTGAAGCAACTATCACTGTTGCCAATAAAGAAATGAAAACTGATAATGAGCTTTTCAACTCGTTAAAACAAGCACTTTAGTAGCGGATGAAAGTTGATATCAAACCCCAGTTTACGGTATTTAATGTCTAATATCTATGTCTATACATATTACATGAACAGTTAGCTAAAACGTGGTTTACAAATCATATTTTTAAGGACGAAAGGAGGGACGGAATTATGTATGAGTGGAGCGGACAAAGCCACAGGGTGAAATTTACACCTAAGTATGATATTTATATCAGTTCCGTGCAAAAGTAGCATGCCATACATTTTACAATGGATGTTTAAGAGTTGTCTTTAAACAAAATATAGTTTAAGATAAGAATTTAAGTTAATTGAGTCGCAATTGTAATAGATCCATTGTAAAAGTTTTAGTATAAGTTTAAAAGTACCTATATTTCTATATTCTCTCTATCGTCCCTCTGGAAAATATTTCTAAGAATATCAGACCGTATATTTAATTAAAATAATAAACATAAAAATGTATGAGAAGCAACGATATGCGATGAACCCACAAAATTACCGAGAATAAAATATACATTCTGATTTTGGTTTCGATATATTTTGTGTGAGATAAAACAAAGCGTTCGATGTCGAGGGCCGTAAGTGCCTAATTATGCCGTACCTTCGTTCACAGAGGACAAAAAAACATAGCCATTCTTCATTCCTTCTCAAATACCTAGTAGAATAAAAAGTATTGCCAAGTCAACATTGTCAGTGAAAACGGGCAGACTATGTCAAATCATGATGTTGCCTCGGCATTCGAGGATTATTTTTCCAACATCGCAGTTAATACCACAAAATGTTTAAAATCATCTGCGTCCGAAGCCCATACCTTACTTTGTGCTAAATGTAAGAAATGTGATGTTGAGTTTCAATTTAGTCCAGTAAATACAGCAGATGTTATTAAAACATTTAAATCACTCAATTTATCATCATGGCAACCCTAGCCAGGAAAACATACTAAGAGTGAGCTCTGCGATTTTAATTATAAACACTGGTGAAAAAACGTACTCACAATATTGTGGAGTAACCTGAAGAAGAAAGTGAATACTTATATCTCGAGACGCACTGTTTTGAAACACTGTACGACACATATATTGATACTGGAACTGCGGTAAGAATAACTTTATCACCGTTAAACATTTAAAATCTGATAAATCCTACAGTATCCCGTTAAAACATAACGAAACTGTGCACGAGTCGAACAGCTGATTGGCCAAGTTTTGACAACTGACCAGATGTGACATTAGAGCAGTTATACCAACCTAAATCAAGCAGCGGCATTCACAAAATGTTACCATTGCAAAGGCACGTTCGGAAACAACAAGTACATTAGCGCAGCCGAGAACTTTATTGTAGAGGGCACCACTTTCGTATACTTTTCCCAGCATACAAGTCTGAAGCTAATTATTAACTATGGAGGATTACGATAATGTAACAGTGCGGAAACACCAAAAGAGACATAATTATTCAGACCCTTTGATATTAAGTGCCACTGAAGGCAGTGTGCAAAAAAGTTTGTTGAGCGATTTTGTGGTCGATACCTCTTATATAAAAGACTTGGAAAATCAAATAGAAACCTTACAATCAGACTTAGAGGTAGCAAATGAAGAAATCTGTAAGCTGTCACTAGAGATCACAGAAAATAAAAAATGTAATGAAGAGCTCCAAAAAAAAATTAAGCTATTCAAGGCTGTGACGTCAACCCAACTAGTTTATAATAAACCAACAACGTCCAAAGGATACTTTTCTAGTACTCCAACCTATAGAAGAAGTGTGTCATGCAGTGCATTGCGATCTCATTATATCTGTAAACTTCAAGATACTTTATATACTCCAAAGAAAACAGCCAAACAGGATATTACAATGTCTCCCTCACTTTCACCTGTCTTGAAATCTGCAAATGACACGGTTATACACGAGACGACTAAACAAGAACTACAATATACAAATGATCCAATACCACACAGAATCGCTAATGACAGCAATTTAAATCTAGCTCAAATTGCGAAAACTAATGGAAAAGACGCCCAAGCACGCCGAATAAAAGAAGTAACAATATCCACTACCAATGTTGACCAACAAGTAAAGGAAGTTCTTGATGCTACAGCTACGAAACATCAACCCAGACGGCAGAACAGAATTATCTTGATCGGAGATGAGCAAATATCGGGCTTATCTGCAGCATTAATGGGATCAAGGAAAGGAAAATGGAATGACAGTTACCAAACATATGCAGAAATAAAATCGAACGCAAATTCATCAACACTCTTGGCCTGCTGCGGTGATATCGCCAAAATAATCTCCAAGGATGATATAGTCGTCATCTGCACGGGAAGCCATGATCAAAATCCGGTAAAAGCAACCATTAATATAAGTATTGCACTAGATAAGCTATCACATGTAAATGATGTTTATATTTTACCTGCTGCATAATCCGTATTTAAGAGAGAAAAAACTGAACGACAACATTAAGCTAGTTACTAAAAACTTTAAGAACTGTAAATACGTAGAGACAGATTGTTATTATTACTCAAAGATAGACTATATTAGAGAAGTCTGCTCTAAAATTAACACTAAAATTGATTACCCGCGATACAAATCAGAGTTTTAAAATTTAAGTGGATCAAGAAAAGTAAAGGTAAATCGATGCTACAGACTTCCTCGGAGAAATTTACCAGGGGTACTATTCCCTACTACTTTAAAAGAATTTCTAAGGTGTCTACTGCTCATAAAGATACTATTGACATGAAGTTAGCACCGAGGCGCCCCCTGCCGCGCGGAATGCAGACAACTTCATGTGGTCTAGCCATTTTCCCAAGAATACAGTAAAGCAAGTGAATACAGAGCAAAAGTTTTTTCGAGTCCAATAAACATATTACAATTGTACACCAAAATATTGCAGGGCTGTTAAATAAACAGGATGCTCTTGAAATAGCCATCAACCTACTCGAAGCAAACGATAAATCTATAGACATAATCTGTCTCTCTGAAACATTCATCAAATCAGGAGAGGAGTCAAATTTATCCTTAAAACGTCACGAGCTAAAATGCCATTACAGTAGGTCTGGTATGAGGAGAGGTGGAGTCTGTATTATTGTTAAATCTAATAAGTATGACTGCAATCCTATCCATTATACTAAAGATTATTGCAAGGAATGTCTATTTGAATGCTGCGGTTTAGACATACCGGGAATTAATTTATCGATTTTATGTATATACAGAACACCACGGGCGGATTTAGGAGTATTTTTTAGGAAACTGCGCGAACTACTTGGTTTTATAACAAAAAAATCACCTAAAAGGCGTATTGTCATATGTGGTGATTTTAATATTGATCGACTAAAGAGTAATCTAGAAATAAATAAAGAATTTGAGCGAACATTAGAAAATTATAATTTTAAGTTACAAATCAAGGAACCTACTAGAATAACAGACCTGTCTAAAACCTGTATTGACAATATAGGTATAAACTTCCAAAATGAAGACTGTAAATCTGCCGTTCATCATTTAAATCTATCCGACCACTCTGCGCAGTCAATAGACATACCTGTTACCATTAAACCTTGTCCCGTTTTCTGGTATATAGAAAAAAGAGATTTTTCAGATTTAAACCCTAAAAAATTTCACGAAGTGCTAAATAGTCTATCATATAATGACGTATTCGCATGTTGCAACGCAAATCAAGCTTTCGAGACATTACACGATCATTTACAACTGTTCTTTAAGCTATGTTTTCCTATCTATAAAGTAAGAATCAAAGGAAATAAAAAGGTAAAATGGATCACTCGTGGTATAAGTCTCTACAAAAACTAAAAGAAGATTTTTCTTTAAGTCTGTTCATGAAAAAAATAGGAGAACCAAACTAGAACTAAAAAGTAAACATAAAATGTATTCTAAACTACTAAAAAAATGCTTGAAAGAATCTCAGAAAATTAATAACACAAAGGCAATATCAAATTCAGAAAATGTGGTTGTTGCTACATGGAATATCATAAATGAAAACACTGGCAAATCACAATCGCTTCCAAAACAGACAATTGACAAAATAATTGTAAATGGAAGTATAATCACAACCCCGTTAGATATTGCAAATACTTTTAATAGCATTTTCACGGGCTTTACGAATTCTGATGTTGATCATACAAATCATTCTGATATCATGAATACAATGGGCAGCTCAAACTGTTCCACTATATACCTGAATCCTACAGACCATATAGAGATAATGAAAATTATCAAATCACTGCGAAATACTAAGTCTGCAGGATATGACGAACTTACCACGTCACTGCTGAAAGATAATGCCACTGTACTTGCAGGTCCATTAAGTCACGCTATAAATTTGTCAATGATGAGTGGTATTTTTCCCCATCGCTTAAAACTAAGCATCATTAAGCCTATATTCAAAAAAGGAGATAAAGAGTTGTGTGATAATTACAGGCCAATAGCCATTATACCAATTCTATCAAAAATATACGAAAAAGTCATCTACAACCGACTGCTGAGTTTTTTGAATAGATATAACATATTACACAATAATCAATACGGATTCCAAAAGCAGAGATCCACTATCTTAGCTATATGTGAGTTAATTCGCGATATTACAACATACAGAGACAAAAGAACGCCAGTAACCACGATTTTCATGGACATGTCTAAAGCATTCGACTGTGTTTCGCATCAAATTCTTCTTAATAAACTACGTCACTACGGCATACGAGGTAACTGCTTTAATTGGTTACAGACATACTTATCTGATAGGACACAAATTACTGAAGTGCGTTACTACTGTGAAAAAACAAGAACTTTAACTAAAGTTCTCTCAGATCAAGCCGATGTCTCCATGGGAGTTCCTCAAGGCAGTATATTGGGACCTTTATTATTTTTAATCTACATTAACGACCTTCCCAATGCTACTGATAAAAAAGTTCTTCTTTTCGCCGATGACTTCTCTGTAATTATTCCGTGCGAGGATCCCGCAATCTATCAGTCAGAAGCAAACCTAGTATTTAATGACATAAACGTGTGGTTGCTAAAAAATAAACTAAAAGTAAACATCGGCAAAACAAAATATATAGAATTCTATGCACCACAGGCTAAACCCAAAGACATTGTAATTGAATATAATCTAGAACCTATAGAAAGTGTGAAAACGATACGGTTTCTTGGCGTCATACTAGATTGCCATTGTAATTGGGAGTCACATATTGAAAGTGTAATCAATAAATTAAATAGATTTGTGTTTGCTCTGCGTAGGCTAACACAGGTGGTTTCACAAAAGTCAGCCCTACTTGCATTTCATGGACATGTAATGTCTCATCTCCGATATGGTCTTATCCTATGGGGCAACTCCACCTACGCACATCGAGCATTTTTAATACAAAAAAAGTGTATTAGAGCAATTTGCAACGCTAACTATACTGATTCTTGTAAGCCATTATTTAAAAAAACTAAGAATCCTCCCATTGCCTTCTATGTATTTATATGAGATGTGTCTTTTTGTGAAAATTAACATACACAAATATAAAGTCATGGCATCCAACCCAAGGTCGACGTCCAAACACCATGGATTTAATCTCTGTTACCCTAGCCATAACTCTGCTCACTTTAAAAAGAGTATATCATATATGTCGGTAAACATTTTCAATAATTTGCCAGATGATATAAAAGTACTAGATTTTCCAGAATTTAAAAATAAATTATATGATTGGTGTATAAATAAAATGTATTATAGTGTAAATGAACATTTCGAAATTCCCAATGCTCTTTATTAATTAATCTTATTGAATATTTGTAATTGTTTAATCCTCTGACATGTTAGTTTCTTTGTCTGTTTGTTTATTTTGTATAAGTAGGTACTTAATTAATTTATTGAAAATAATTATATTCTGACATTTTATTACTATTAGTTAGCATGACATTGAAACTCGTGTCTTTCGCTTATTGTAATTTATTATTTGGAGTTATTTTAGCAATTGCTGAAGTAAAATATTGTACGCCAACTCTGGCTGATTGTGACGGACATAGACTTTTAATGTAACACCTTATTGTAACCACTCACTTTCTGACAATAAATCATTCTATTCTATTCTATTCTATTTAAAGAAAACAGAGGATTTATGGGGAGAATCAGTAAAAATAATTAATCATATCATAGATTCAATTGCGCCTTACCTAGCTTTGATTTACAATAGTTGCATAGCAGAGGGAGTTTTCCCAAATCTTATGAAAATTTGTAAAGTCATACCTCTTTTTAAATCGGGTGATTTGAGTGATCTGACTAATTTCCGTCCGATATCTATACTACCTGTTTTAAGTAAAGTTTTCGAAAAAATAATGTTGAAAGATCTACTAGGACACTTCAATAGAGATAAATTACTCTCTAGTAAACACTGATGCAGCTCCACGACTGATGCAGCATCTGTACTTATTAAACACATTTATGACAGCTGGGAGGAATCTTGTGATGCGATTGGGATCTTCTGCGACCTTTCTAAGGCATTCGACTGCGTTCATCCTGGAACACTCATTTTGAAATTAGAACATAATGGTCTGTCTTCAAATGCTTTAAGCCTTATGTCTTCATATCTCAGTGATGGAATGCAAACAGTGGATGTAAATGGAACCCAGTCCAATGGAGCTATAGTTAAGCTAGGAGTGCCACAGGGCTCTATTTTAGGTCCATTTCTATTTTTGGTTTATATAAATGACTTACCATCTATAGTAGATAATCTTTGTAATATAGTACTATTTGCTGACGATACATCATTAATTTTCAAGGTTCACCGGAAATCAACCGACTATGCGGAAATTAATGGCACACTAGAGAAAGTACTTAACTGGTTTACTACTAATAATCTTCTATTAAATGCCAAGAAGACTAAATGTGTTAGATTTGCTTTACCGAATGTTACGGCGGTAGATTCTACTATATTACTAAATGGTGAATGTTTAGAAATAGTGAATAAGGCATTATTCTTAGGTATAACATTGGACAGTAATTTGCAATGGGGTCCACATATAGCAGTGCTTGCAGGTAAATTAAGTTCAGCGGCGTACGCCGTTAGGAAAATCAGACAATTGAGTAATGTTGATACAGCTCGCTTAGTTTATCATAGTTATTTTCATAGTGTCATGTCATATGGTATTCTGGTTTGGGGCAAAGCAGCTGACATTCAGACTATATTTGTGCTACAAAAAAGAGCCATTCGTTCTATATATAACCTAAATTCTCGTGACTCCTTAAGAGACATTTTCAAAGATATAAACATCTTAACTGTAGCGTCCCAATATATTTATGAGAATATTATGTATGTTATTAGAAACCTAGATTCATTTACAAAAAAATCCGATGTCCACAGTTTTAACACTAGAAATAAAAATAAAGTTGCTATTAGAAAGTTTCGTGTTCGTAAAGTAAGTAAATCATTTTTAGGCCAATGTATTCATTTTTATAACAAGTTACCTGATCATGTTTTAAAATTAGCCTTTCCATCTCTCAAAAATTATTTAAAAAAATCTCTAATGTCAAAAGCATATTATACAGTAGAGGACTATCTGACAGACAAAAATGCATGGCCTGAACCAGAAACCGCGTAGCTGACTCCTTCATAGATTGTACCTAACTAGTTTAAGGGACACAGTTCTAATAAGAAAGCATATCAAACGTACATAAATTGTGATAAACCGTCAGGCTTTCTTGTAGTTTCTATTTTATTCTTACAGTTTTCCTCACTTATGTCTTAAATTACACTTTTAATATGTTTTCTTTTAGAACTACGTATAGTTAAGTACATATCATTGTAATAGTTAAGTACTTATGCTTTCTGAAAAAATGACTGACTGTTGAGTTTCTTTCGGCGTTTCTTCTCAACAGTGGTCTCCTCTTGTGAAATGCCGGTAGACTCAGACATGTAAAAGTGCCCTTGTGGCCTACTTGCAGAATAAAGTTCATTATTTCATTATTTCATCATTATTTCATCATTATTTCATTATCCTATATCTACTCGTATCTTTGCGTATCCAGATTTACTGGTATCAAAAATAACGGAAGTCCTTTCAGCTACTTTGATGTGATGTGGCCACAAAAACATATACATAGGTACACATGTACATAGAACCATTGAAATTATATTTTTCTGTCATTTTCATTAAATTACCTCCAATGTTTATTTCATTCTTACATTAGAAATAGAAAGATTTCGTAAATAAAAACGCTTTACAGAAAAACAATTGATTAGGTAAGTAATAAAAGGTATTTCGTTTACTGAACTCAAATAATGATACCAAAACAAGTGAGGTTTTAAGTAAAGGTAAGTCTTGACTGTAGTTTATTGATACGGACCTTATAAATAATACAATTTAAACGGATTATATCGAGTGACGTTTCGTTACTTTTCCAGTTACCGTTGTATACTCGATGCCACGTAGCTTGGCAATAGCGACCAATGACTCCTCCTACCATTCGTTATTAGAAATGGAGTTTCATGGTAGGAGGAGTCATTGGTCGCTATTGCCAAGCTACGTGGCGTCGAGTATAATCCTTTGCCAATAATATAAATATAAAATCCATTTAAATTGTTTCATTAAAATGTGTAATAGTCGCGGAAACCGAAGAAAATATTAAATACGGACTTTGGTTACAAGCCATGAATGAAATTACATTCATATTAAAAAATGAATCAATAAGTTAAACGCCAAGATTTATTAATCTAAGTTCGCCAACTATAACAGTACCTAATCTTGTACCGCATTAAAATAACTAATGGACTGGCGCATTTGTCTGGCAGCCGAGATTGAGTGTCGGCGATATATTTGCGTACGTCTTCGCTAAACGGCTTCGTAATAACCCCCCTGATGAACTTAGGAAGGGTTCCTTATTTCGTTAATGGTAAATAGTTCGAGACCCTAATTGGACAAGACAAGTTTGTCAGTAATTAATCAATTCAGGTGCGTTGCGGCATTTTAAATTAAATGACTATTATCCGAAACTGCCACTCGGATATCTCGTGATGGAGGGGAAAGGTTTGTTGTATAATATATCCTATCATCTGATACGACCCATGGCTACTGATTGGATGGCATAGAACCACAAACGCTTCTCATAGTTTATGACTGTCTTGCTGTGGCGTGGCGTCCTACAAAAAGTCAGGGCAAGCCGGGGTAGATTTCGCTTGCATTTTCTTCAGTAGCAATAAATAATAGTGCTCAATCGTCCTGAATTCGTCAAGGTCGTTGTAGGAGCCAGTTAGCCCTTACACTTGCTTGTGGTGTTGGAGTGCGTTGAAAGAACGATGAAGTTAAGTTATAGTTGAACTGGTTTATTGTACGTAAAGATACAAAATTAAGTAGGTAAAATAATTGGTCGTTCCTCCGTTGACGTTTATCGTCCGCGTGTTAGTTATGCACTGATCGGTAAAATGTTGGTTTTTATTATAAATTACGCGGTCTCAAATAGATCGCAACGTAAGCTAAAACATGTACAGTCGACACTGTACAGTGGTGGGAATCAGGTTGCATGGACGTCACTGCTATCTGGTCAGGATTTGTCCTGTCGAGTATTCGCTCTCCACTGGATATAATTCACTCATTCATTTTTACTGAAACGTTGTTAAAGAAAGTTTTTGCTATTTTCAAGACGGCGCCGAGACGATGCGCCAGCGCATACCAGGGTGTTTGGCTCCGCCTTCCACTTGTGTTATGCTGGCTAGTTTAGCGCGCGTTCCTTACCAACGGCGTTGTATTTTACACAAATAATCATGAAAATATAATTTTCATGTGGCTTTTAAGAAGATCAAAAAATAGAACCCTTTGTAGTTTTGAGTATGTAGCCTATAGAGTATAGAAATTCCAAACACGGGCGAATCCCTATGCCAAAGTTGGTCAATTTGGTCATAAGGCGTTATATAGGTACATTCATATTTGTCGACGCGGTTGGCGCAGTGGTTAAGCAACTGCCTACTGAGCCGACTGTCCCGGGTTCGAATCCCGGCAAGGGCAAATATTTGTGTGATGAACACGAATATTTGTGCCTGGGTCATGGATGTTCTATTGTATTTAAGTATTTATTTATCTATATAAGTATGTATATCGTCGCCTAGTACCCATAACACAAGCCTTCTTGAGCTTAATTTGGGACTAGGTTGATTTGTGTGAGGTTGTCTGATATTTATTATTTATATTATTATTTATTATTATTTATTTATATTTTGGTGGTGAGCTGTATGAGATTATTTTCCTTCAATTTCAATCATATCTTTATGAAGTAGCGAAATTAATATTTGATTGCCCTAAAACCACTTTGTCTCACTTTGTATACTATATTAAAGAAAACCCATCTCCATCTACTGAATAAAACGTCAGTTACAACACGGTTGCTTGTTTTCGTATTTACATTCCCATTGCACCTGCTCCGTATTACCGTGACTCGTATTTAGCGTATTTGCTCTGGCGGCTCGGTGTGAAGCGGCAGCGCCAAGCGGAACGCGATAATGCTGTAATGCCAACAGACAATTTTTACTTGGCAAACTTCTGTATCCCTAATACTCATTTTATATAAGCATTGTAAAAATATATAAACATAATGTTTCTCTTCTCTTCTCAGCTCTTCATCAGGGATACATATGCGTGGAGTTTACAATAATAGAATAATTATTAAATAATTAAATAATTTATTAATTATAAAGGATTGCAAAATAATGAAAATGTCTCAGGATCGCTTTAATATTTCCGCTTATTTATATCAAAAATAAGTAAAGTGGGCTTTTTGAATGTCAGATATTATATAATTATACTTTTTATGGATGTACCTGTATTTGATGGTGATAGCTATAGGATTTTCTATCTTAGTTCGACTAATAGTCAGGTTTAACCATTTCAGCCTACATATAATTACACAGCCTAAGATGCACACTAAGGCGCTACAGTTTGATAAGACTTTAATTCTAGATATGGGTACAAAATAATAAATTAGTAAGAGTTGTGAAAACTTTCCGGATTTAAAACGAAACTTTATAAAATAAATTCATTCCAAAAATAACACGGTTGTACTTGTATTTGTATTAACATTCTTCACTGCAGCTGCTGCTTGTATTTAGCGTATTTGGTCTCAGTTGAGTACGAAGCGGGCGGCGCCAAGCGGAGCACACGGCGCGATAATGCGGTAATGTGCGACTTCTCTGCGACGAACTATACAAATGGGTTTACGACTATACGTCGTGGGAGTTAAGGAAACCCGGTATTTCTGAAACGTCTAGACTATATTCGCCGTTACAAATACAAATACAAATAGTTTATTTGTTCAACACGGGTAAACAATTGTACATAGGCACAGATCTTATAAAATGAAAGCTACATCACCATGTTGGGCCGCAAGGCATACAAATTTTAGCTATAATAGACTGTTTCACCGGGGCGTACAGTCAGCATCAAGTGCAGTCAGACAAAAAATCATTAACTGAATAATATGCTTTGTCCACTAAAAATTTAAACAATTTGGCTTTAAATGTAGTTATATCCTCTATACTACTTATATGACTTGGAACATTGTTATAAATTTTTGGAGCCATACTAAGTACACTTTTCCTGTATAATGCTGTTTTGGAAGGCATGAAACTTATTTTATTCCTAAGACGTACACTCCTAAACTGTTTAAACAATTGCAAATTTCTTTTAACAAACATTACTGTTTCAAAAATATAAAGACAAGGAAGAGTTAGTATGCTTAATTTTATAAAGTATGGTTTACATGAATCTTGTTGCTTAAGTCCACATAGTGATCTGATGCACCTTTTTTGTGCTTTAAATGCAACATCTCTTTCAACGGAGTTAGCCCAGAATATGATGCCATATCTTAGCGTCGACGTTACATAGGCTTGATAGGCCGTTAAAACTATCGGTTGGTCCACAACTTTTCTTAAATTATATAGGACATATGAAAATTTATTCAATTTCTTACATATATTATCAACTTGATTCCTCCATGTCAACCTATGATCTACGCTTATTCCTAAAAATTTTGTCACATCTGTTTCCTCTACTTGCTGTCCCTTATATGATATATTTAAATTATATGGAAAATCTTGTCTATTTTTAAATGTCATTATCTTAGTTTTATCTAAATTAATTTTTAAATTATTATTAGTTAACCAATGAATTACTGTTTCCAATGTCTTACATATATCATATTCATAAGTTGCTGGATCTTTACAAGCGAACAGTATGGTGCTGTCATCCGCAAAGGGAACCATGGGGTACTCGATTGCTTGTGGCAAATCATTGATATAAATAATGAATAATAATGGCCCCAACACACTGCCTTGGGGTACGCCATATTGAATAGGTCTGAGTTCCGATGAATAAGTGACTTCAGTTTTTGTCTTAACGCATAGTTGATTTATTTGTGTTAACTGTTTAAGATTATTTAGGTAAGACTTAATTAAACAATGCACATTACCTCTAACTCTATATTTATATAATTTATCTAGTAATATAGCATGATCCACAAAGTCAAAGGCCTTCGACATATCCATGTATAGTGCTGATACCGGAACTCGCTTGTCAATATTTGATATTATTACACGCATTAATTCAAAAATAGCTATATTGATGGACTTTCCCTTACGAAATCCCATCTGTTCTTGTGTAAGCAAGTTCTTACTTTCAAAGTAACCATAAATAGAATTGTAAATGACCTTTTCTATAAGTTTTGAAAAAATGGGAAGCAGTGTCACAGGTCTATAGCTGGCCATGTCTGCTTTGTTACCTTTTTTAAACAGTGGTTTTACGATACCTATCTTTAATCGTTCTGGAAATTCACCCTTCTCTATGCATAAATTGGTTATGTGGCTAATCAATGGCGAAATTATATTAGACACAGATTTTACCACTTTCCTACTAATGCCATCGCATCCTGTACTATTACTGTTTTTTAATGAGTTAATTATTATTTTAATGTCATCTGGATTAGTGGGTTTCAGGAATACCGAATTAGGAATATTGTACGTCATTGTATTCATATAATTAGATTTATTATTTTTATTCTGTGAAACACTTGAAGCCTTATGCGTTTGATCAATGAAATACTGATTGAATGCCTGCGCAATTTTTTGAGGAGACGTTATAAGTGTGTCATTTGATATTATCTGTTGTATGGTTTCAATTGGTTGTTTATTATGTGTATTTATCACGTTCCACGATGCCTTCGTTTTATTATTAGAGTTTTTGATATAATAATTGTTTACCAATATCATATGTCCATGCTATGGCTGCTATGTGTCTACTTCAGCTATTTTATATATTGATAGCAGTCTTTCTGTTATTTTGTAGGATTTAGAACATCTTACTTAGCTTTTTCTAGTAAACTGCAAGTATGAGATACTTACTAACCTTCTATACATATCATCATCATTCCCTTGCCCTTATCCCATTTATTTGGGGTCGGCGCAGCATGTTTTCTTCCTTCATTCTTCCCTATTACTCGTCATCTTGTCATTTACTTCCTTCTTATTCATATCATTTTTCACACAATCCATCTTTTCATCCGTCCACATTCATGCGTAACGCTTTTCTGGTTACGTGGCTTTCCTCTTTTCGCATCACGTGCCCATACCATAATAGTCGCGGTTACCTTGCAGCTTCTATAATTGGTGCTACTTTCAGACTTCCCCTTACATACTCATATATGAATTACAAAGTAATGCGAATCAATTGGCCGTTAACTCAAATAAATAGACCTTATCGAAACCTTCAAACGAAAAATCACCAACCAATTAGCATATCATAAAAGGAAGGACTTTAAAAGTCGATCCCGATAAGTCGTCAAGCTGGAACTTTAAGTGGAAGTTTTAAAACCTCGAATGGCGGAGTTGCAAGCATCCGATAAACACGTATTAACTTTTTGCCCCGTCAGCGCCGTGTCGGAGTTTTACGAGAAAAGTACGGCTCAAGGGACTAGTTTCACATTCCATTTACTTATAGATTTTGGTATGGTAAGTTTATTGTGGCGACGTTGTCAGTCTTGCTTTCCTTTGTTGTTCCTCTTGCTGACTTGACGTGTGTTTGATATGCAAATAAGAACGCTCTCCAATTTGGGTCGGGCATAACAAAAACATCAACGGTTGTTAGCCATAATTAATAAGTCTTCAAAGTCTTCATGTAACGTTAGCCCAGGTAAAATCGTTACTCGACGGCCAACTGTATTTATGCTGTAAAACTGTTTGTAGTTCAGTTGTTTTATGACAATCCTGAAAAGTTATAACTTTTTGTGAATATAAAATAAGTTTGACTAGAGGGTGACAAAGATTACGCTGTTATTTTATGGTCAAAAGACACCCGCGGTGAATAAATCAACCACCGTTTTACTGATGATATCACGTCTCTTACTCTGGAAAACCTCGACTTCATTGAAATATTACGCTAGAACTTCACAGCATAGCTTGATAGTAATTTATTGACTGCAATTTATTTCCACACCATTGGGTTTGGGCCAAATCTAGATGGGTGTACATTTTTATGACCTCATCCATCATTCAAAATATACACACCACGTATACACACAATAATTTAAATACTGCCAATTTTATTCGTATTTAGACAGAGCGGGAAGAAAATCAAGAGAAATTGTCTTTCACTGGAAAGATCAGATCCGCGCAACCACCGATAAAATTGTTTTGATCTTTGGCTCCCTGTATGTCATCGTGGATTTTTGTCGGTGATGGAAAAATATATATCGATAAATGGAAAACTTAATGTTCCCAATTATCAATCTGACAAATAGAGGTCACAATAATCTAGAGGTCATGATTAACAGAAATGAAGAAACCGATACTTGGCGGACAATTTGGTTGAACATGAACAGTCTAACGGAGACCAAGACCAAAGAAAGTAACCTAATGTCCTCGCCTGACTGCGCGTTTGTCATAGTTCACAAATAACAAAACAGCCAAGTTTGCCCGCAACTCGTCCGGAAATGACAAAGTTTGGGAATGAGCCGCTCACTACGCGATTTATGTGTGAACACTTTACTCAACAACCGTTTTAAATCCACTGTTTATATCTAAACTCGCGGACTTACCTTTTTGCGGAATATCGTTTTGTCGAATACATAACAGCATATTGGTTAAGTTTCAAACATTGAAATACATATATTTCAATGGAGGAGGATACGAAATTTTATATTCGTACAGTTTGGTCGTGAGTAAAAGTTACTGTCATTATTTATTCACAGCATTCAAAAATTTGAGATGATGATCATATCAAAGGATGGCATCAAAGGTAGCTGTCAATTTTACTATAAAAAAATAATTGGTATAAAAGCTATTAAGCGATACATGAAAGTAAAATAGTCGGCAACGTATTAATAAATAATTATAGTCAAATTAGCTCTGCTCTTTAGGTCCCCGGAAAACCAGCCTGCCTTAACTTACAACCTAGTTCCTCGGTCATTGAATTTACTTACACCCATTCCCCAAAATAAGGCACTGTCTGTGTTCTAATTTAAGTTAAAAAAACATAGGGAAGTACCTAAATAAAACCAAATGGTAAATCAGGAGAATATTACCAACCTCCAACGTAACCGTTTCACACCAATTTCGTTTCAAATCAACATAAAAATAACGTCACCCTCCAATTTCATCATAAAAATTACGTTCAAATCTCATAGAAATCAAACGCAAGGCAGTCTTTTATTAGCGGATGAATCGCGGTATATGCAATGCGCCCCGGCTGCGGGGGCGGCGGGGGCGGAACTGAAAGGGCCTAAAATCGTGAGGCGAGGATCCAATTGGAGCGTAAGCTGCAATAATAGCTAATTTCAGCTTTAACTCATGGGCGCAGTGCTTATAGAAAAACAGTAAGAAAACGATCATGGCGTCAGTGCAGCCGAAGTTGTACATGCATCGTCACTCATATTACCACCAGCACCAAACCACCAAAAGTCAATCAAAATAGGGGAGCTGGGGGCTAGTTGTAGCAGGGGTAAGAAGTAACACCCAATTTTTACCTACTTAACGGACATTTTATTACACCATTTTCGACTTTATACAATCCTTATAAGGTGATCTATTACCCGGGAACCGCCAGTGACCCGTCGGACGGCGCAGAGGGAGGACGTGTGTATGCGCTCCGATTCCGCCAGGTATTGGAAAAAATCTCACTCGTAAATTTTTGTTTTCTGGCCATGTTTTCAATAATAATTATGTGTCTTTATAAAAAAAAATAGATAATTTACTGGGGTTTAATTATATAGATCGTGTTTTTGGTGCATATGTTTATTTTTTTCGTAATCGTAGTTTTTCTTAAAAAGGACACCATGGGGCAACTTGTAACAAAATTGTGGGGCTAAATGTAACATGTTACAACTTACCCTGATTAATGTTTGTATAACTTATAATGCGATTGTTGCTTTTATTATTTTCATAAATATTTATATAAACATGGTTTTATTCCAGAATAAGAACCTATAAAAGGAAAACTAACCAGGCTATTAAAGCAAGGAAGTTTACGAGTTGGCTGCTATTGAAGTTTTAGAAAATAAGGCCAGCATCAGAAAAGCAGCTCAAATATTCAATCTGTGCCATGCCTCACTAAACAGATCTGATATGTGACTAAAAAGAAAAAAAACCTGTCACCGTCAGTTGTCTACGTTAAACCTAGGCAGGTGATCTCAAGCAAAATAGAAAAAAAAATATCTGCATATTTATTGACATATGCGGACATATATTTTGTCAGAAAGTTGGCATATCAATGTGCTGTTACAATTGCTGCAAAAAATATACCACCCTCTTGGCACACAAATAACATGGCAGGACCAGATTGGTTCCAAAACTTCATGAAGAGGAATCCACAGTTGTCGCTTAGAACACCAGAAGCGACATCATTAAGCCGGGCTACTTCTTTTAACAAGACCAACGTAGAAGATTTTTTTAGAAAATATAAGGACGTGCTTCAAAAATACCAATTCTCGCCATCACGTATTTATAATGTGGACGAAACTGGTTTTACCACCGTACAAAAACCTAAAAAAAATCATAGCAGCGCGTGGGCAAAAGCAAAATTGGGCCTATCACTTCAGCAGAAAGAGGTACCCTTGTGACGCTAGCTTGCGCAGTTAATGCATCTGGAAATTCTGTGCCCCCTATGTTCGTTTTTCCAAGGTTAAGGTATACAACCATTTTCATCAGAGGTGGACCTCCGGAATGTATTGGAGCCGGCAATTCTTCGGGGTGGAGGACAGAAAAAGAATTCATGCTATTTATGGATCATTTTATCAAATACGTGAAGCCAACATCGGAACACCCCGTGTATTTTACGTGTAATAATTCTTTGAAACAGCAAAAAATACAAGCAAATCAAAAAAAATCCTTATTGTTACTACGTACCCCATTACTGTTACAAAAAGCCCCAAAAAGTTGTAACACTGGACATTTTTTTTTAAAATGACCCTTGATTAAATATTATTATAGATTTTTCAAATATTGATTACTGAGAAACCAGATAGATAAATTATCTCTTAAGATATTCTTTTACACTCAAAATTCGTTGTATAGTTTCGGTTTTATACGCTTTTTTCCAAAAATAGTTACAACAAGCCCCCCGCTCCCCTACTGTGATTTTATCATGTTCTATAAAAACTTGCTTGTTTTACACAACAGTCAATAATAGCACTTTTGCTAGGTGTAATAAAGACGTGAAGAAGACGCATTCTACAAGTACCTGCCGCCTGTGGGCCAGCTGTACTCCACGAGGTTACAATGCACTACGGATACAGTATAACAACGTTTTCAGGATACTAATGGGACCGCCACGACACTGTTTCGGGAACATCCGGAATGCTTGCGGAGGTGCACACGGGCGACATTTTCGCGATTTTACGCAACAAATCGACGTCCCTTTAGATGCGGAGACAGTGGAAGTGGAAATAGTATCCTGAGAACGTTTTGTTGTTAAGTCCCAAATGTGTAGTCGTTTTAGGCGTCTGTTTTCAAGTTTTCACTGTACTTTACTAACAATGTATGGATCATTGATACGAAAAAAATACATCAAAAATGATAAATTTGGACATCTGGAGCGCATGGGAGAGGACCGGGCAGTTAGTAGCGCGTTCCATGGAAAACCGACAGGGCAGATGTGGTCGAAGATGATTTACGCGAGCTCCAAGCCGTCCACTGGCGTGAAACCGCACAAGACCGAGACCGCTGGCGGGAACTCGTATTGGAGACCAAGACTCACTTCGGGTCGCTGCGCCAGAGGAGTAGTAGTAGTAGTAAAAGTTATAAATTTAAATAATATAATTCTAATCTAGGGACGTAAAATTTTCTAATACGCCAGTTGAATCAAATCAATCGTGCTGTCATACAAATTCCTGTAAAAGTAATTTCAAGCTTTCCGTTTGATTATCATACTGCATCTACGCGGTTGCCTGCAGTGGGATCGGGCTTACAGTTTGATTGGAATCGAGTTATGCAATCCGGCAAACAGGGCTAAGCGAATAGAACGGGTCCTCGGGGCATGGGTTAACCCGTTCGGTAGAGTTCTCTGTGAGCTTAATGGAATTCATGTTCGTGTTCAGTAGTGGAAGAAAAATTTACTCATAATCGATGAAGCGTCTACCAAGCAGCTATTACAGAACTTGGGTGTAACGACTTCTTCACTCTGTACCATAATCGTCCTCAACAGTTGAAAATCTGCTGGACATAGGCCTCCCTTAAAGAACGCCAGAGTATAGACTATCTTGCGCTGCGTTCAGCGGAGCCCGGCAATCTTCATCAGATCATAAGTCCACCTCGTGGGGGACGTACCGACGTTACGTCTTCCGGAACTCGAATATATCATGATTTTTGGCGTATTTTCCGTAATCGTCATTGATCTAATCATTGCCTTAAGCGCCGTTACAGAGTTATATTAAACCTCGTAGGGCAATATCAGGATACGACCAACCTTAAGCCACAAGTGTGTATCAAGTGATTTAATCCCAAAAAGGGAATTTACCTTCGTTATTGGTTTCATTTTAAATCAGTTGTGTTTTGTTTTTAATGATTTTTGTTGTTGTTGTGAAAGAATGTTCTTCACTGATAACCCTGTTTTTTTTCTTTGAACATTACCAACTTCAGACTTCAGTAAGTTCTTCTCCCAGATAAATCTGTGATCTTACTACGTGCGACGTTACCAAAGTTAAATCCCCCAAAGTTAATAATGACGTCTTGCCACTCTTGCCGAAAAATCGCGACGCTCGGTAGATTGCTCGCGTGTTTTCCATTTGCATCCGAAATGAGGTGGCCGTGTTTTTGTTTGCTCAGTCGACAGATGTCACGGGCCCGGTGCAGCGGAGCGGAGGTGACGATAGTTTGTCGCATTAGCATTACATTCCTTCTAGCACTTTTCTCTTTCTGTTGGTGTTGGTTGGTATACCAGTATACCTGATCCCAGATTATGTAAATCCGTGCATTGTGTAGCTTACAGGGAAGGAATTACTGAAAATCGAACAGCATTCAACACTACCCCGCCAAGTGACAGTTATTTTGGGTGACATGTGAAATTTATGAATTGCTTTGGCATACATAAAGGCCTGTGAGGTACAAGCTCTCTGTCTTGATCCACCGTAACAGCTTGACTTGTTGACCCCACAGGCGCCGAAAGCACCAGTTTCTTCACCAAGGGCATCAAAATACTGCGGCATCTTTGGTGGGATGTCATAGGAGCCTTTTTAGGTGTACTAAATTCTCAAGTCGTAGTTTAAGACATTGGAACTGTATATATGAACAGAAGGACATAGCAGTATGCACTTTTAGCCAATGCTGCAAGAAATCTGTTCTACCTAACGTTGTAAAGTTCGAATAAGTTCAATAGTATTTCGTTCTTTACCTTACGCAACTGGTCTTGATGTAGTCCATCTATTTCTTCTTCAAGTTTGCGTAATAAAAAACTAAAGAATTGATCTGCTCCGTCGTATTTGTCCCTGTGGCCAACATGTCCGCTGTGGTCGCGCTATTAATGAAGTGCACCACTGTTAGCTTTAGAAGAACGCTTCAATTACACACCTGCGAGCGCTATCTATCGTGCACGCGATACAAACGCATGCTATTATAAAATATTTTCATTTGATGAAGTATCACACGTAATGTTGTATCGTTTCTACTAGATCATTATCTGTAGCGTGTGGGAAATGTGTTAGAGATCGTTTTCGCTTAATAAAAGTTAGAGAATATAACACTTTATCCTCTCGCGGTTTGAACACATAATTACAACTTATTAAATCAAAATATCGCAACAGACCCGGTTCAATAAGTTTTAATTAAGTTAGGGAATGTTAACGAGAAAATCACAATTCTCGCTAAAGCAAAAAAGCAGGGGTATAACGTATCACACATGATGTCGACGAGACAGATAACACAAGACAACGTAATCAGTGATAATGAGAATAACAAGTTTCTGAAACAGCGACACTTTCCACGAGGAAAGATCTCATTAATTTGTCAAAAGATCGTGTAGGACAAACCAAAATGGAAGCTTTCTGTAAATTCTTCTCTAAGTTTCCGGAAAATACGAAGGAATTTCCCGACTTATTTGTACACTTTTCGCACCTTGCGCATCTCAAACGAATCAAATCAAGATACAAAACAGACCAGTGCTCCTGTTGCAAGTCTTGGAAGTCGCTGGATTGTTCTCGTGGTCCAACGGTGGGTATAGTTCATTTCAGATATCAAAACCCTATTCCACTTAAAAATAAATCACCAGGCGGTAACAATGGAACAAAAGCTAATGTAATAGCAGTTTAATAAGCTGACATCATAAAGCAATTATCCATTTATGTATGTATTTATCTATAAATTGTCCGAAATACCTACAGGAGTACAGGACGTAAACTATTACTTAGGATGTAATAAGTATATTCATTTATTCATTTATTCAACATTACTTTATTACAGAGGATGTTAATTGTAGTGTAGGTAGTTGATACATGACACCCAGGTCGGGCATTTAATGTTAGTTATTAGGTAATTAGCACTCGCCTTATTCTATAAAATATCCATTCATGCATATGGGGATTACATAATTATTAGAAAATACAGTACCTGTATATGTCAAAATAATGCTATATAAATTAAACTATTACAATTATCGAAATGATGTCGTTTAAATTACTATATAACAACATATTTTTATCATTTAAACGCTAAAATACAAAGGTATTTTAAAATATGTATGTATGTAAACGCTTTATTGTACACAACAACTGGTTATAAATACATTGATAACAAATGAAATATGTACAAAGGCGAACTTATCCCTATTAGGGATCTCTTCCAGTTAACCTTTGAGCAATTGAAGGAATAAAATATCTATGATAACGCTTTTTTAATCACCTCATCCTTTCGAAAGCTTGATAATATTCACGCGTTGATTAGGTATATCCAAATGACTTACACCACGCAAGGCCTTTTCATCGAAACCGCGTTCGCACAACACAGGCAGCTGCAATACTGAGCTTCGATAAGCCTGTCCTTATCGCTAACCAGGAGTACGGCGATAGTGAGAGAGGAACAGAGGCATCCTAGTTTTGGATTTTAAGAGTTAGAACCAAAAATTCGTGCGGAATTACAGAGACCGCGACCGTTTCCCGTTTTAAGGGGGTTACAGACGATGATCAGAGCGTTCACGTAGAGATAAAAATAAGTAATTCTATTTTATAAAAAAAATATGTAATGAACTTACATTTAAATGTTTACAAATGAAGCGAAAATTGTTTTTTTTTTACTGTAGATGGCGCTACGATGCCACCCTAAGGCATGTCGAAGCAACTGGTTGAAAAATTCAATGGCTCTGACATCTGATTCGGTGGTCCAATTGGGAGGACGCCAGTATTGGCCCGGAAAGCCGTTGGAAACGCAGGTTCGAATCCTGTCCGAATCATTAAATTTTTCAATTTTCGCTTCATTTGTAAACATTTAGTTTACGATAGCAGACGTTACTGCTTTAATAAAAAATAAGGAACTTACATTTATTATTTCCAGAGATCAGTCAGATTATCGTTATT
Organism: Apotomis turbidana; assembly: GCA_905147355.2. Lineage (NCBI taxonomy): Eukaryota > Metazoa > Arthropoda > Insecta > Lepidoptera > Tortricidae > Apotomis > Apotomis turbidana. Next base: position 26,167,635 of record LR990291.1, on the reverse strand, counting down.
GCACAAAACAAAAGAAAGTTTCCGTCTGTATAATGGGATGTGTTCTGAGGAATTGTTTGACATGATGCCCACGGCTACCTTCTACCACCGCACTGCTCGCCATCGGCAGGGTGTTCCTCACATGCTAGAGCCTAAATGGTCGAGAACTGTCCGGTTCCAGAGGAACTTCCTACCGCGAACGCTTCGCATGTGGAATGAGCTCCCTGCCGAGGTTTTCCCCGGGGGCTACAGTATGCAGTTCTTCAAGAGGGGAGTAAATAGGTTCTTAAAGGGTCGGCAACGCGCGCGTGATGCTCCTGGCGTTGCAAGCGTTCATAGGCGGCGGTAACTGCTTAACATCAGGCGGGCCGCATGCTTGTTTGCCACTGTCGTAGTATAAAAAAAAAAAAAAAAAAACGATGAACCAGAAAATATTCAGATTTAACCTAGTGTAGGTACATTATTAATTTGAGACGACTTTTTGTCTTTCCCCTTTTTGCATCTTCCCCCACTCACCGTACAGGTTATTAATTCGAATGATCAAATCACAGTTTCATGATCCCGAAGAGGCGAGGGTTATATCTTCATCCTCTAGCCGCGTGAATTAGGTACTATCCTCAATTATCTGGGGGCACGGTAGTGCCCCCGCCAAGACGAGCAAAAAAGAAGCGGGGCACTACCTACCTTTTCTCGAACCGTTTCGTCTAATTTTCAAACCCTCATAGCTTTGGCCCAGTTAACACCAGAGTGCCCAAATTTACAGGTTAAGATGCTGTTAGGAAACATATAAAAATTACTTAATTTCATTGATCTAGCTTTTATACTTTAGGTTTTATTGGTACCTAAAATACGCCGATTTTGCCACTAATACAAATAATATATACACTGACGTATCAAAACCTCTCGGGTACTTCCCGACGACCTAGAAAGCTGAAATTTGGTATGTAGGCTAGTATTAGTACACAAACATTAGAATAATTCTGAAACTTGGAACTTTTGCCCCCAAACCCCTTAAACTAGGGGATGAAAGTTTGTATGAGACTTTCGCAAATTTTGATACTAGAGGTCTGAGAATTTATACCTATGGGGCTCATTGTTATAAATAAAATACACATTCTAGGATTTTTGGAAAATCACCCCCCACCCTTAAAATAAGGGGATGAAAGTTTGTATGGGCTTTCCATAATGGGGGATGTCCGGCCTATATGGTAAGGAATTAAGTTTATATATATTATCATGAAGACATAAACTTAATTTCTTGATACCGTATGGGCTAGATGGTCCGTTGGACTTATTTACGTTACTCTATGAAACGGCCAAGCCATACTTTTGAAGCCAAGGTGTAGGATTAGTAAACTCAGGGCTTAGGGGCTTGGCTATTGGAGGGATCTGACAACCTTTTTACAGCGAAAGCTTTATGAGCATGTGAGTCTACGAATTTTACATGAAATGTTTTTTGTGGGATTTTGTATTACTAATGAGACCGTTCAGGTACCAAACCTAGTGTGCAAACTTAAACAACTGTGCTTTTGTTTAAGTTTGCACACTAGGGTTGGTACCCGTAAAACTTTAGAGTCTAAAGTTTAGACAAACCACGAGCGGTAATTAGTAAAGCTCCAATGTGCATATTTATGGCGGACACCGTCTGTTTAGCCCACAAACTCCTGCTATCTGTGACATTCACGAATTCACCGCTCTAGGTAATGTACCTACTGTTTGTTACCGATGACTATGCTCCGTGGAAATGAAAGATTTTGTGAAAAATATGCGTTATTGTACACCAGAATTTCAGTAAAATATGAAGCAGGTGTAACAAACGAATGGTCGCTAAATGATCTTCTTCAAAACAGCATTTGGATCGATTTGGTTTAATAGAACTATACTTAGACTTCAAACATCTAAAATCGCAGCGGAACTCGTGTGGCGACCCCACGCCTTCGTTTTATTCCTCGTTCGGCCCGTATCGCAGTATTTGGTTGCCAGTACGTTTTATTCTCCTCTTGAATTCTTAACGGTTCGTTGTCAGACCGTTTGGCCCGCACTCCTAGATTCCACAATCGAAAAAACGATCGTACCGGCCCGTTTACTCTATTGTCTTGTTAGAGGTGTTGGAAAAAGATAAAGCGATAGATATTTCGGTTTGCCAACGTTGAGTTGAGGATACTGCGGCAAGACTAAAGTAGGAAGTAAGCGGTAGTAAATAGTTATATATAGTTATATATATTAAAGAGAGCATTTGCTTTTGCAATGGTTTTCCACTTCTTACGGTTGACAGCTTTGCAAGAGCACTCGCCCACGGATGATTTTAGCTATTTATAGGTTGTATGTCTGTCCATTGCGTAGGAAATCTTCGTCTGCACCTTTTTTATTTCTTCTTCTCTACTATCAGTTGTCCGTTCCTTGATCATAGGCTCTTTTAAAATAAATACAAGTTCAGAATACAGTCCAATAGATCCTCAACAGAAGCTTCCAGCACCACATTTCAAGAGCGTCAAGATACCTTCTGATACTTTGTCATGTCATGTCATGTCTCAAGGAAATAAATTTAATGTCATTTCAATCTTTCACCGGCCTTGTTATTTTAGTGACCAGGTTTCAGCTCCGTAAAGAAGAACGTATAGGAAAGACGAGGCATTTAATAAGTCGAACCTTATCAGTAGCTTTGATTATTCGTCTGTCTATCCATATTTTTTTCCAATCTTGTTGTTTTATCTTCCAAATTGCCGTAAAGCGATTTAAAACGGTATTCACAGCAAATATACAGAACAAATCTCGGAATTTTCCGAACGGAAGCTGCTCCTGCATCGGCCATTTAGATTTTAAATCAAACGTAACCCGATGGAAATCCAATCAATGGCCAATAAGAAGCCGTATTTACATGAAGAATGAGCTCCGGGTTTCATGAAATTCAAACGCCATCGAATACATTAAGTGAAGAGCCAAAAGGCACCTGTGAGGAGCGCTGATTTATACGGCTTTCTAGTCTTTATAAACTTGCTGCTGGAACTGCGGTTCTCAAACCTTTAGAAACTGGGATACGCCACTTAGAGCTAGTAGAATCAATTATATTTAACGAACCGGTTAATTTAATAGCACGCGGTTCGCTTGGTTTGTAGACACCTGCCTACTGACTGAGCCGGCGGTCCCGGGTTCGAATCCCGGCCAGGGCTAATATTTGTGAGATGAACTCGAATATTTGTGCTTGGGTCATGGTGGTTCTGTGTATTTAAATATATATTTATCTGTATAAGTACGTATATCGTCGTCTAGTAACCATAACACAAGCCTTCTTGAGATTAATTTGGGACTAGATCCATTTGTGTGAGCTTGTACGATATATATTATTATTATAATAGCAGTCATCTCGACAAACGTCAGTCCTTATAAAATATATGTAGTTTTACTATCTTGCCGGACTTGAACTGGTAGTTTTTACTCATTGTGAGTGCATTTCTCTATCAATTATACCAAAGGAGATTGGTAAAAGCTTGGCGAGATACACCTACCTACACCTACTTATTTTTTATTAAAGCAGTAACGTCTGCTAACGTAAACTATGAAGCGAAAATTGAAAAATTTAATGATTCGGACAGGATTCTAACCTGCGTTTCCAACGGCTTTCCGGGCCAACACTGGCGTCCTCCCAATTGGACCACCGAATCAGATGTCAGAGCCATTGAATTTTTCAACCAGTTGCTTCGACATGCCTTAGGGTGGCATCGTAGCGCCATCTACCGTAAAGATTTAGACTTTATCGTCGGCACGGCACCATCGTCTCAAATTTGTAACATTTACCTACACCTAGTAGCGAGATAGTGTTTCCCACGTAAACTCAAATCTGTGCAAATGTGAAACTCAAATTCGCGTCATGACTTACGATATGGTATAATGCTGAGTGGTGACCCTTTCCATTCTATTGGTTGTGCAGCTATCTTATGGTTGCGTATTTTCATATTTATACGTCGTTTTTAGGGTTCCGTACCCAAAGGGTAAAATCGGGACCCTCTATTATTAAGCCTCCGCTGTCCGTCCGTCTTTCACCAGGCTATATCTCATGAACAGTAATAGGTAGAAAGTTGAAATTTTCACAGAATATATATTTTTGTTACCGCTACAATAATAAAAAAGTAAATATTAAAGGGGAGCCCCGTACAAGGAACGTGTTTTTTGCTCGATATTGGTACCAATCCCTTCGTTCTCGAGTCCGACTCACACTTGGCCGTTCTCTCTCTTCATCTTTAATTTTAATTTATCTACAAGGCTAGACTGCAAGCTTCGTCAACTATTCCGTGAACCGACGCGACAGTTTGGGAAGCGCTGAAGCCAGCCATTTCAGGAATTTGATATCGAAAGGGCGCTCCAACCGATTAGTTGCCGTCTGATCACTTTCGAGGGTTATTGAATAACTTTCCGATTGATTTTCGATGACAAAAACGCTTCAGAATAAGTTAGCAAATAATTTTTGATTCATCAATTTATAAGAAGATGTTTACCGATGTTCGGCGGACCATATCAACGAAATTTAAGAGGGCTTACTTACTTACTTGTCATCGAAGTGGATCTTGGCCTCTGATACGAAATTACGCCAAACGCGCTCTATTTTGAGCAATCTTCTTCCAGGTTCCTGCTTGTAGAATGCGTCCAATTCATAACCAGGGTTCGGATTTTCGGATAGATATTTACCTAAACCCTATAGGCGTTTGTTTCACGTATGAGTGAGATAGCAATAGTATTTTGTCAACTTTAGGTAAATATCTACTCGATTTCCGATCCCTATTCATAACTTATTCCTTCCATCAGTACCTCGGTCGGCTGACCGGTCGACGACCTACAGGCTTTCCAATATACGCCCTTTTTACCTATTTTGATATTTTGTTGTTAACTGACTTGACGAAGAACAAAATCCAAAAATGTTGAACAACAGCCTGATATTTATTAATAAGCATCAAGTAGACAAATTACGACTTGACAACCCAAACTATGTATGTACTAAGTATACTGACGAGTCTCATCCCACCGCCCACACTCCGTCAAAGTTAAATCCATTAAAACACATTGTTGAAATTTATCGGACCACTTCGTCTACCATGCACAATGAAAGCCATTCAATTTCAACCCCAAAATGCTTTTAAAAACCGCTGGGGTTCATTAGGGTAAAAGCGTTCTCTCGTCTACCTCGGCTGGTCTTAGAGTTTAAGACCATTGCCATGTCTTGCCTGAGAAAAGGCATTAGGGATCGCAATCTCCATTCTTTTAAATTTAGATTTGGCTTTTAAAAGGTTTATTTTGAAGGTAACCCGGTAAATTTGGGCTTAAATGGGCGTTATCACGCTGGGACTGAAAATGGATAGAAAATATCCTGCAATTTATGGTGACCACAGTCTTTAATAGTGGGTTGCGTATTGAGTAGTAGATAGCTACTGCAGCACGCGCGGCAGACTAATTTTAGGGTTCCGTAGCCAAACGGCATACAACGAGACCCTATTACTAAGACTCCACTGTCCGTCTGTACGTCTGTCTGTCTGTCTGTCACCAGGCTGTATCTCATGAATAGCGACATGAGTTGAAATTTTCACAGATGACGTATTTTTGTTGCCGCTATAACAACAAGTACCAAAAACAGAATAAAATGAACATTTAAGTGGGGCTGGGAATACAACTGACGTGATCGGTTGCGTTAAGTTTGCAATTAATGCCTAATTTGTATCCGGCGCCATACATACCAGGTGCAAACTTAACTTTACCCGGCCAGTTAAGATGGGATATGTGTTTGTACGGAACCCGCGGTGCGCGAGTCGGGCTTGCAACTGGCCAGTTTTTTTATAATAATGCTTTTAATAACTAGAGAATAATATTACCATAATATTTTTTTGTCATGCTATATGCGCTATATTTTTGTTATGCTAGGACTATTAACTGCTGGGCAAAGGTGCAGGCCTTAGATTTCCACACCTCCCGATCAGGCGCTTCCTCCAACCAATTGTTGAGAAACGCGCATATTCCGCCATATCCGTGAATGTCTACCCTATCTGCGCTGTCCGTCTTGAGGCACGCACTTGATAATCATCGTTCCGAATCTAAGTAATTGTCAGATTATACACCACACAACCAAAAGTCTTGTTGACATTAAATAATAGCACTGAACTCGACAACCTAATCTAAAATACATCACAACTGACAGAATATATGCGTCTATGAATATATTATGAATTCCCCTTCAGATGTACATAAAAGACGGGGTCCCTTGTGTAAAAACAAAGTCCATTAAAGTGTGAATACGCCTCGACACCCGCTCCCTAAAACACAACTAAAGCACATTTTTCACCGCGGCATTAAATCACGTGCCATAGAGAAACCATGGGAATTAAAATAAGTTGCGTAGCGCACTTTTGCGATGTTGTGATGAAATATGACGCTACACGGCGCCTGATGCGAGGACTGAGGCTGTGTCGTGCGATATCGCGGATATGGCGATGTTGACGCTCCTCCACAAGACCTGAATGCCAAGAGACATATCCGCAAGACTCAACTGAAGCCCACCTACACTTATACTTACGACCCTGATGGACAACTTCATAGCGCACCTTGTGATCGCATCTTCAAGACAAAGTTTGGTTTTGCGAGTCACATTAAAGCCTTTCACAACACGAACACGACTAAGAATAATTGACGTAGTCGCTGTCGCGGGATAAGGCGAGGAGGACTATATTCATATTCATATTCATATTCATTTATTCAATGCATTTGTGTTTACAAAAGGTCTTACTATAAATGTCATACTCATTAATATTATTAAAACTATCGTGAGACATCTTTAATAATTATAAAAACGGTTCAACTCACGTAAAAATTGTCAGGACCGCTCCGACATGTTTCGAACTCGTATGGAGCTCTTCATCCGTGCTGCTACTCTCTGACTGTCATAGCGTTTCAGCACTGGATAGACCGAAAGTTATGTTCTGTGACTATCCGTGTTAAGCCACCTTAATACGACATGATGCTTTTATAAATAACGTCATAGAAGGTTGAAGGGAAGCGAGGAAGAAGCAGGCCAAGAATAAGTTACATTATGCAAATAAAAGAGAAGTTTTCTTTTTTATTAACATTACTTGAACAGTGTCAGAGCCGTTAAGCCCTCACTACCAGTGAATCCCGCTAATGGGATAATTTTCCCGCCACATCATGAGTGATTTTTAAAAGGAGAAGGAAGACATCATGTCGTATAGGGAAGTCAAGGAAGGCTATGGACAGAGTTAGATGGAGAAAACTACACTACTTAATCAGCTACACCAACAACAGGTTGACTCTTATGATGATGATGATGATGATGACTATCATTGGACTGGAAGTTCTAGAGCCCTTATTCCATATCCGACGATATTTCGAAGAGATAGTAAGATTATTTCGAAGTTATTTCGCAGTAGCGATATGCATTATTGCGCCCCATCCTACGTATATAACGAAGCCAGTATCAGGCGGGAACCTAACTTGACCGGGTAGTAACGTAAATTTTGATGCATGCTTATTTTAAAGACTGTCAAAAACAACACATATATTTGGCAATATCTCAAAGTACACTCGAGTTAGCAAATTGTGGGAATACATTTCTTTATTTAGGTAATATTTATTCACACAATACAAGAAGGTACAACTGAACGCCTCATAGCCTTAAATCATTTTCACCCGGTCAAACATTCGTTTCATTTTCTCTTATGATTTCATAGATGCTGAATTAAAAACTAACAATGAAATTAATTCTCAAATTTTTCCACAATAGCGAAGACTGACTGGGCTGTCAGTTTTTCATTTCAATTCAACTACAAACATTTGTTTGATAAACAGCTAAAAAGTTTCCGAGGTTGGCTCTGCTGCTGTAGACAAGTGACGCGGTGTACGAACTGAATACTAACAACGGTAACTGGAAAGTTACCGAAACGTCAGGAAGGCTCAAATAGTTAATATGCGCGATAGAATTCGTTTAAATCGTTTTATTTAAATGTGTAACAGTCGCGCAACTGAAGATACATAATTTCACTATTAATGAAGGAAACAGATAAATGTTTTTTACACGTATATCCTTAATTCCTAAGTACGAGTGTTAAGCCCATCATTGTCAAGCGACTATCGTATCGACAACAAAACTGTTGTTTTAATTTGCCACTAAGCGGCATGTACATAAATAATCATATAATTACCATAACCCATACCACCATTTAACTAGATTTTGCCAACCCTTATCACGTTTAATGCTAGTAATTTCACCAGTTATCTTACCCAAATGCCAAAATACAGCTGTGCAAAAACTCGCCGCAATTTCTGTAATACATAACTATCTCTCGGTGGCCGGTAAGAGCACAAAATGCGAGTGTTGCCAGTCGCCAGAATAGCGCCGCTGAAAACATATGGCTCCGTTTTTTCACACCCGCGGCGAGCGAGCTCTCCCCACTAGATCAAAGAGGAATTACGTGAATGGAAACATACGGTGCAAAAATTTAACATGGGACGCGATTTAATTTATAGTTACTTATTATCATACCTACGTCCCGAGTTACTTTTAGCATAAAACATCTACAGATCTCACACTACACGCAACTATCAAATTCATTAAAAATGTAACTTAGAAATAAATTAGTCAAATTTGTTTTATGACCTCGCGCGTATGGGACCTACATACATTACATTACTTACATTACATTACATTTACATTTTTTGTCCAACCGCTGCCTCAAACTGTAGCTTAATTTAATCTGGATATTTTTTTTCTGTTCTTGAATAGCGAGCTCAAAAAACGTTATTGGAAATGAGAGGCCAGTGAAGCCCCTTGGCATCGGAGCCGGCGCGGACGCCGGCGCCACGAAAGCTGGCCTCTTCGACTTTCGGCCTACGGGGGGAAGGAGCGCGTTCTACGCGCGGGAACAGCTCATGCTGTCGCTGAGGGCTCCGCCGGCTAACAGCCAGGCAGAGACAGAAGTAAAATTCGGTATCACGCGGTCACTGACGCAGCACTGCACTGTATCGAAAATTCCTCTCGCACTCGCGACACTGGTTTAATACGGACGTGACATTGTAATGAATATTTTCCTCGACAAAACGTCTGCGTTCACGAATGCCGACGTCGTAAGGCGACGCGGCCTAACTCTGAGACGAGCGGTTCCAGACTAACTATCGATTTGGACAGATAAATCTCAGCTGGTCACACGCACCTCATTGCGCTAACGTGGCTTAGCTGTCAAAAATTTAAATGGACTGAACTATTCCGAACCAGTTGCATGAACGCGGATAAAGTTGCATTTTATGTCACTTATGCGTTTACAGCTCGAAGTAATCGAAGTTAATGTTTTTTATTAATATTTGTAATTAAGCATCAACATATTAACCACCTTGCGCTGCGTTCGAAGAACGCCGCGGACACAATTAGGACCTGTCAAACTCACGTTGACAATGGACTGTCACAAGTTTATTTAGATCAGTACCCCGCAGGTATGCGGATTAATTTCTCAGTTTTGGTTTAGTATTAGATTTCTAAAACGGCTAGACTTCATCTTATGAGTGTTAAATTAAAATGCGCCGTAGTTTGGCGGTTCAGAATCACCTTACTCGGCCTGGTTCTGTTCAGGATAAAGCTCGCTAAGGCAGCCTGAAGTTTCGTATGACCAGTGTCAGTTTTTGTGTTATTTTGGACTACACAGGAGTCCCTGTGCCATGAAAGCTATCAGAGTTTGCTGTCGAGAATGTAAGTAGTCTATTTCAATAGCCAGTTTCAAGGAAAACAAGTTAGTTATTCGGAAAACAACAAGTCAAAATGACAGGTTAGTCAATTTCAATTTTTATAAATAAATGGCTACTGTCCATTGGGACAATTCTGCCAGCGTCAAGGTTGGAAGCTACAAGTAATCGGTTGTCAAAGTTGTCAAACCTCCAAACACCGCGAACATTTAAACGGTGGTATACATTGCCTAATAAACGGACTCAAAAAGTGAGAGGAATTAGAGCTTGATACCGAAGTCCTTAATAAATTTTGCCAGGACATATACGAAGGGGGTATTAACAAACGTGAGGATGTAACTAAAGTTAGCAGGACGGTGAATGAAGTCAGGAAGCAAATCATACAGAGAAACTGGAGTTATAGGGCAGTTAAAGAAAATATGATCCGGATTGCCTTCGTCCAAACCACATTCGCACAAAGAATGGTCACGTACTCGAATTTTAGCTAAAAATGATGGAGAGCAATTGTGACCAAGCCGCAGTCGAATTATGGTAGAAGTTGCAGTTTTGTTCGTCTTTTTAAATTTAAAGAACCATGGTTTTACAGGGGGATTCGGTTGAATATTGCCATAATATTTTCCTTTGGAGAGACGCGTAATATTCCATTCTTCAGACCAGTGCTCAAACAAAGTAGCCTTGGCAGAAATGCGCATATCCTGGCTGTGGCACCTAGAATGTGAAGGGCATCCAATATCAACAGCCTGCTTGGCGCGACAGGTTAGTCGCGAGTTTATACCTGTGTTATGTAGTACCACTACAGTACCCTCCTCTTCGGGAAAGAGGTTAAGCCGAGCTTAGCCGAGACAGCCGGGTTAACCGGAAAAAAACTTTCGTTCTTACATGGTTACTTTCTTAAGAATCTATCATGCGAATTTTATTAAGACTACTTCTTAGCCCTAAGTTACGTAACCTACTTACGCGTCTAGGTATGCTCAGTTTATCCTACGACTTCACTATAATCCCTTTTGGATCTCTTACTATACTAGTGTAATCTTATTAAAAAAAAGACTGTCTCTTGGACTATGTTGTTGTGACATGAGCCGGATTTCGGACTATAGACGCAGCATAGGTCGGATCTTCGATTATATCCGGACTCTGTACTATTTTATTACCTATATACCTAGTATCTAATTATCTTCTTAATTAAATTCTGCATGCGACCTATGATATTTCCTAAAACAAACTTAATGCTCGAGCAAACTAATGGTTATTTTATATCTACCTATATATAACAAGTATATACATATGGCTTGGCCAGGCCATTGTTTTATTATTGAACCGATTTTGGTTTTCTCTGTAGTCCCCGGATCCTTAGGGTTTACAGTTATAGTAGAATTTTAGTTTATGTCAAAAATCTATGTTTGACATAAATTTGTCAAAATTTGACATTTTCCAAAAAAAAACAGTAAAACGATGGCATGCTAATACCACACCTCAAGGCACCTTTATGATATCCTTGGCGTGATATTTCCCGACTTTTTTGGTGTCGATGTCTTCCAGATCGTATACGACATTTGAGTGCTTTTTAGTGACTTTGCATTTCACAAAGCGTGGGGCGAGTTTCGCTGAAAAGAACTGTGCAGCGTTGGACTGCACGAAGTTGCGTCTCCATACGACGTCTCCGACGCTAAGTCGCAACTCACGACGTCGCAGGTTATAACGTCCCGCGCTTTGCTGGTATGCTTTGGTCAGTGCTAAGGTGACACTTTGGAAAATATCTGCCAATTCGTCTAGGCTCTTCGCTCTTTCTGACCGTACAGCAAGTTCGAGATCGTGTATCGAATCTGGAGCACTACCCCTTATGGTGTGTAGTGTGCCATCCGCTACCATCTCACGGCCATGTGCCAAGAAAAATGGTGTGTATCCTGTCGCCACGTTAACTGTCGTGTTCAAAGAGAGCTGGATTTGTGGTAAATGCTTGGACCAATGTCTTTGGTCCTCGCCCACTAACATTGCTAGGCAGGTTTGTACAGTTTGGTTGTATCTTTCTACGGTATTCGACTGTGGGGCGTAGAAAGCGTTATAAAAAATTTTTGGAATCGAGTTTTGTATACAGAAATTATTAAATTCTTTACTTTTGAATATTGTCGCGTTATCACATATTAACACGCACGGTGCCCCTTGCTTCATTAAAATTTCAGACTTTATATATTGTGTTACCGTCTTAGTGGTTGCTGTTCTAAGTGGGTGAAGCCAACAGTATTTAGTGAAAATATCTACTATGGATAGTATGTAGACGTGTCCAGAATAGGATTTGGCGATTGGGCCGATGATGTCTAATGACAGCGTATGCATCGGCTCGCTAACCCTCTTCCGGTGGGTCATGTGTCCGTGTGGAGGAGCGTTTGAATGTTTGTACGCTTTGCATAACTCACACGCGGCCACATAACTTTTCACGTCAGCATACATATTTTTCCAATAATACGTTTCTTTAATTTTTTGAAATGTTTTAAAAGTACCAGGATGCACTGTGTTAATTTCGTGATTTTCTTTAATGCATTCTGGTATTAGTTCGCGTGGTATTACTAACTTCCACGCGTTCCCACTTTGTAAATTGGATGGTGGTTTTGAATATCTGTACAACATTCCATTTATTATTTGATAATTTTTATGAAAAGATGGGTATGACTCTACATTTTTGAATAGTTTATTGTACCACTCATCATTTGAGCTGTCTCCCCCGTTGAAGGCAACTGCTCCTACTTCGATTCGAGATAAGACGTCCGGTACCACGTGTAAAGACCCTTTTCTATGCCTTATTTCAAAATCGAAGCAGGACAACTGCATCGCCCAACGAGCAAGACGCCCCGACGGATTATTTAAAGATTTAAGCCATTTAAGGCACATATGGTCTGTTATAACTATGAAATGGCTGCCGTCTATATATGGACGGAAATGATTAATAGAATCTACGACAGCAAGCAGCTCGCGTTCTGTTGTACTATAGTTCCTCTCTGTTTTTGTCAACAGACGAGAGTAGAAAGCTACCGGGTGCTCTATCCCCTCTACCTCTTGTATTAAGACGCTACCGACGCCAACAGATGAAGCGTCGGTACGTATTTGAAATGGCAGGGTGAAGTCCGGTCACGCCAGTACCGGAGCCTGGGTGAGAGCTGTTTTGAGCACTAGGAAAGACCCTTCTGCTTCCTCTCCCCAGTCTATGGCTTCTCTTCCTTTCTTTTTTCCTAAAAGAGCTGTCATCGGTTCTACTATGGTTGAAAAGCTGTTAACAAATCTGCGATAATATGAGCACAACCCTATAAATGCGCGCAACTGTTTGGCTGTCGTGGGGCGTGGGAAATTTTTTATACACTCTAATTTTAATGGGTCAGTATGCAAGCCCTGTGAACCTACTACGTACCCTAGATATCTTAGTTCGTCTTTACAAAACTCGCATTTACTGAAATTTATAGTTAAACCTGCTTTGCTCAAAGCTTTATAAACGTCATCCAATATTTCCATGTGCTCTTTGAACGTGCTAGTGGCTATTAACAAGTCGTCGCAATAGCCAAAAATTTTTTCGCCATATTTATGGTGAAATAGAGAACCAATGAGACGCTGGAGCTCACATCCGGCGTTGGAAATACCGAACGGTAATCTCCTAAATTCTAGCAGACCCCTGTTTGGTACAACAAAGGCTGTTTTCTGACATGACGTGCCAGTCCCATCATCATCGTCGTTGCAAAGCGGTATCTGCCAGTAAGCGGCTGACAGATCAATTGAAGTTAGATAACGAGAACCACGCAAATTGTCTAATATGGAGCTAATGTATGGTAATGGGTACGAATCTTTTACTGTTACATCATTTAATTTTCTGGCATCTAGGCAGAACCTCAGTGAGCCATCTCGCTTCGAGGTCATGACCACTGGATTGGACCATGATGATTTTGACGGAGCTACCACTCCCAACTCTAGCAGTCTGTCTACTTCCTCATTTAGTGCTTTTAATTTGACAGGTGAGAGCGGATAGTACCGTTGTTTTATTGGTGGACCAGTGGTCTTGATCCTGTGCTCTACTAGTGTTGTCTGGCCCAGACCTTTCTCCTCCGTACTGATTGATTTGAATTTTTCAATTATTTTATTTTATTGCGTCGTTTCCAAGGGAGAGAGCTCTTGCCTGGGTATTATGGCGCAGACACAACTATTGCATTGTGTCTGCGGCACAATACAATTATTTGTTGAAGTTAAAGAATTTAAAGTTTTTAAATTTAATAATTCTAATCCGTGTATAAGATCCATACCTATTATGAAATTGTCGGTAATTGCTGGTATAACCATGAACTCAATGTTGTGCGTCCTGTCTCCGAGACTTACTGGTAATAGTAAAGTACCTATTACCTTCACCGCGGAGCCATTTGCACATAGAGCGTTAGTATTTATTGGTTTTAATTGAATTTCTGAATTTATCAAATTTTTGTGATTATTATTACCGACAATGCTTAAGTTCGCCCCTGTGTCTAAGAGACCCCTGTGAGTGCTGGATCCAATATTAAAATTAATATAAATTCGGTTATCAGTATCTACTACTGGTGTGCCAGGAGTCACAGAGCCTAAGTGTAACTTGCTAAGAGGGTTGGTGACCCCTGGCCCGTTCAGTTTTTTGGAACATTGTCCGCTTCCAGGTGTGTCCTGCGCTTGGGAGGGTTACATTTTGGGCAGGTGCTAGATAAGAACCCCCTTTCTCCACACTGGAAGCAGACAATACCTGGAATAGTGCGGCACTCTTTATATGAGTGACCTGCAGCTTTACATTTTTTACATGTTATGCGGTTATTATTAGTAAAAGGTTTTTTATTTTGAAATTTATAATTTTTTGAGTATTAACTGCTGACACTTGCTTTGAAGTTTCAGTAATTTTGGATCCAGCGCTACAGGTTTGAGAGCTTGAGTACACATCAAAACGTTTTCCCAAGTCGATGAGATTTTGTAAGTTATTTAAATTACTAACTGCTAATAAGTGAGCATAAGTTGGCAGAATATTATGTTTTATTATTTCCAACAATCTGCTTTCTTCTAATGGAAATGCTAATCGAGCATTCATGGTTCTCATTTCTAGTATGTAAAAATGAAGCGGTTGCCCCGCTAGTTGTCTATGTTCACGCAGTGCTTTTTCTAAAACATAGTCATTATCCACTGGTGTGAAGAATGATTTAAATTCCGCTTGCAGCTCCGATAATGAGTGGACCGTTTCACGTATTTGTCTGTAATAGTCAAGTGCCCTACCGCTTAATAAGTCTGGGAAACACTTCAACACTTTGCGTTCCGAAGTGTCCCTACTTTTCATAAAATCCTCAATACGCATAAAGAAGTCGACTACATCCGAATCACCGCTAAATTTAATATTCCACGACCTGAGGTTGTACTCGCGCACGACATGTATAACCCGTTCCTCGTTGTCCAGTGTAGAAGTATAGTTTTGATTGGATCTACCTAACATGAAGTCTTGCATTTTGGACACCATCAAGGGTGCTTTTAATGAAGTTGTTGTCCTTGATGGACCTGGCTCTGGTTGAGTTACCGATTGAGTAAACGTGACGGGCGTGGTGGTTAAAGTTGTGGTGTCGCGGTAGCGCGGCCTAGTATTAACATAAGAAGCACCTTGATCCGCGGTTGTCATGGCTGGTCTAGAATAGCCGTCCACTTCATGATATGTATCTTCGTGGTCAGACATGTTGTTGATTTACAATGGTAATGCGACACTTCTAAACAAATGCAATAAATTAATGTCTTCCCTAGGAAGGCTAAATAGCACTATTAATATGTATTTCAATATTAATATGTGAAAATAATTACATTAAATTATATTTAAATTAAATTCATCACCTCTATTCATGCTAGAGGTATGAACTGAAAAATAATACTGATAAACCCTTATTATACTATATCCTATAACAGGGTTTCCAAATAGAAATTAAATTATTTAATTAATATTGCATTTGTAAGGTTGTGCGCGACAAAGTTTTCATTGAAGGCTGGTACACAATGGGTACGAGCAAATAATTCCTAGTAAATGGTACACAGAAACACTTAAATTGTCAAAACAAGTATTATTTTATCCAAGACAAACAATCCTAGTTTATTATATTTCAGACACTAAGTATTATGTTGAAATATTAATAAAATTTAGTTCGGACGCCAAATATTATGGCGGAATATTATTAGAATTAAATTCGTTCGGATGCCAAATATTATGGCGAAATAAATTTTGAAATTAAATTAGTTCGGACGCCAATATTGTTGTGTGGTGAGGTTAGAATGTTTTTAAACTATGGAAAGATCACAACAATTACCCTATTATATTATACTTACTGAAGATAAATTTTGCTCGGACAATCACAGACGGCGGAGTTGAACCTTTAGATCAAGGACCGTACTGCTGTGGAATGTTTGTCAGGGATAACATAATAGAAAGACATGCTGACCATTACATATATACATGTGTATTCAAGGTTCTTCAGACACGATAAACATTGCAAAGCACGGCTTAGCCTACGCGCGAGACGATGCGACCGATGTGCACGTTAATAAGGCCTGTACGAAAGTCATATGGTAGGCGCCTACCTTACCCCTCTATGGTATCTACCGTGGACTCGCAGCGTGTACGGGCGCGCCGTTGAAGAAGTCGCCGGGCGATTAAAAGGCGCCGGGAGAACCGCCGAGAAGGCAGCTGTGGTGGTCGATGGCGGCCCCGTCTAGCAGAGGCTAGGCGAGATGGCTGGATGGCGCTGAGCACGGTCGTCAACCGTGCTGCGCATAGCGCGGCGAGACCGCGCCAGGGTGGCTGGCTTCTCGGTGGAAAGGCCAGTGAAGCCCCTTGGCATCGGAGCCGGCGCGGACGCCGCGCCACGAAAGCTGGCCTCTTCGACTTTCGGCCTACGGGGGGAAGGAGCGCGTTCTACGCGCGGGAACAGCTCATGCTGTCGCTGAGGGCTCCGCCGGCTAACAGCCAGGCAGAGACAGAAGTAAAATTCGGTGCAATGGTGATTCGGTAAGTAGTCTATTTCAATAGCCAGTTTCAAGGAAAACAAGTTAGTTATTCGGAAAACAACAAGTCAAAATGACAGGTTAGTCGCGAGTTTATACCTGTGTTATGTAGTACCACTACAAGAGACAGCGAAGGAAAGTGCTCACAAATGATAAAGACATAGTTGAATATCAGTCAACACTTGCATCCAAATAACCTCTGACTGGCTTACGAGACCTCAAATACAAACCGTTTGTTTCAGTAGTAAGTACGGATGAAAACCTAAATGCACGTTTTAACCATTAGACGATGGCAGCACATGACCGGTCGTTTTGTGGGTAGGCAGTTGCCCAACGTGTTTTAAATTACATTAAGAATCTTTTCATAGCAATAATATGTGTTCCAACTGCATAGATGCGTCTCAACCGCCGGTCCGTATCTTTCGAACAACGCACGCTATGTGTCGGCTCAAATTTGTTTCCAACTAAAAAGCCATTTGTTTTCCCGATAAGCAGGGACGGACGGAAGCTAAAACGAAATACACGTGTTAATCCGGGTGATGATAATTATAACTCACGTGACTAACACGTAACTCGTGACATACCTTCCATGACGAAAACTACATACAGTTAAGGGACTACTGGAGTGGTTCATTCTTATCGATCAGAGGTATTGTAAAACAAATTTGCAGGAGACCATTGAATGAGGGACACAATCAAATAGGAGATATTTGGGAGAAATCTTCGGAACTTTTGAACCAATTGATTTCAGATTAAATTTAAATGCGATCAATTAAATAACGGACAACTCACACAAATCTATCTAGTCCCACAGTAGGCTCCAGTAGGCTTATTTTATCGGCTAGAAAGGGACTAAACGACGATATATATACTTGTATAGATAAATATATACTTAAACCCAGACAATCCACGATCCAGGAATTTGACAACGGACTGTCGACAATCGAAGATGATCCTAGGAGGAATCAACAGAAAAAGGACCAGGTATCTACTGGAACTAGGTAAGAAAACTCTCAGATTATTAACAGGCATAATCACGGGACACAACAGCCTTAACAGGCACCTACACATTATGGGAGTAGTAAGTGATCCATACTGCGTGCACTGTGGCCAGGAGGAGACGAGTAAGCATGTTATAGCAGAGTGTGGCATGTATGCGATAGTACGCTATAGCATCTTCAGAAAAGATAAACTAGAAGAGGAAGAGCTGAGGGACATTAACCTTAAAGATATCCTTCCCTTCTGCAGGAGAACAAGAAGATTCGAGGAAGAAGGCTGTATGGGAGCGCCGCCGGGACAGTAACCGTTGGCTCCAATTGGGAATGGGGCTGAATGAACGCAGTCAAGCGATCGACAGCCCGCCTGTTTCCGGCCGGGCGTCCCTACACCAAATCATCATCATCACGATCCAGGAACAAATATTTGAGTTCATCACACAAATTCTCTTGCAGGAATTCGAACAAAGGGCCGCTGGCTCAGTAGGCAGTTGCAGTACCATTGGGCGCAAATAAATCTAATGAGTCCGCAAATATAATGCTCATTAGATATATTAAGTTAGTGTTGTCTTCCAAGTTTAACTAGATTCCATCTCCGGAAAAGCATTAAATCATCCACTAACCACAGCTCCGTGCCCAAGTTCTATAGATCACTTGAATGTGTGATTCGCCATATTGGTTACAGACAAACAGGAAGCGTCCCAACCGTGTGAACACCGGGTGCTAATTGCTAGTGTTTAGAGCAACCGTCTCCCAGAGGATGTGACGGCGTTGTAATCGATACGGCTCAGCTGTGATTCTGCCGATTAACGATATTAATTCTTGGTTATGTATGTTTGAGACGAACACGTACTCGCGTATCGTAGCAATATTGGTAGGGTCTAATTGGCAGGGTTTGGAGTCAATCGTCCCCCGGGGGATAATGTAACGTTTATAATCAATACGGCTCAGCCGCGATTCTGACGATTAACGTCAATCATTTTATTCTCATCTCAATCATATGTGGAAATAGAAATCAGATAGACACAATTGATAATTATTTTGGTTAATATTTATTATTCCATATCCATATTTCTTTCGCTCTTTAGCGATAAGACCGCCTGTTGTCTACCGTTATTAAAATGATTGTTGCTGTGTTTAATTTGTAAACTTCTTTTGGTGTGCAATAAATCATATTGTATTGTACTTTCCTGGATTTTATATATCAAGGCTTCGTTAGAGGGCTCTTTGGAGACTAAGCCCATCCTGCGAGCGAAGTATTTCTAAATTTTAGCTTTGGGGTGAATAAAGCTTTCAGACTTTGCCACATAGCCGTAGACAAACACATTAGTTAATTGCTTTGCCATAAACTTATATTTTATCGTATAGCCTGAAACATGCTCGCACTTTGCACATTTCTGTATGGTCCGCAAAGTCCCATGTAGGATTTTTCGCAACGCGCAATGTTTTAATAACGTGCGGAGGCACGACGCACAATCGCACATTCAATGCGTGAACGTATTTTAAACAAGATGTAATGGCTTTTCGGGTGAATTATCCTATCAAAGCATCGATTTCCTCTACCAGTTGCTTTATTTCTTATGCCTTAAGACGGCATCGTCGCAGCGTCATAGACCGTAAAGATGTTGACTTAAAAAAAAGTACCTAATGACTCTTTAGTAAAGGATGTAAAAATATGTAATCATCATTTGTACCAAGTAGGTACACGGTCGTAAACACTCATGAGGCGCGTTCATTGAAATGACATGAAATAATCTATTCAGTAAGTAGACCACAAGGGCACTTTTATAAGTCAGATAATGAATCTACCAGCATTTCCCAAGAGAAGACTGCTGTTGAGAAGAAAGGCGAAAGAAACTTAACAGTAAGTAATTTTTTCGTAAACAATACCTACTTAAAACAATTACCTACATAACATTTGTGTTATAATTATAACTAATTACATGGTACACGTAAAAGAGATGTACATATTATACAGGGTGTCCCTAAAACCAACGCCAAAATGAAGAGGGGTGATAGAACAGCTCATAAGCAACCATATTAAGTCAATTTGACCTTTATAAAAAGTTCATGGTTTTCGAGATATTAGCATTTTTTTTAAACTCGTGACTTTTGATGCCCTGCGTCAGTATGTCCATTGCCACCACTGCAAATTTAGGTATTTTATAAATCCGTTTTTTGCAGGATGTTACTAAAAACATATCCTATCGAATGTAATTTAAATTTATTACATATCATGATGCTTTGTCGGTAAAAATAATTAAAAAAAAAAGAATTATAGCAATTTATAAAATTTAGCCTGCGGTTTTGATCGATTTTCATTTAAAAAAAGTATTGTAAACTAACATGGCACACAACATAAAAAGATAGTCAATTTATTGTAGTTTTCAAAAAGGTACAGCATTTTCTAATTTACGCAGCAGTTTACGAGATATTTATATTTTACACCAAAAGGAGCTCATACTGCAGTTATTACATAGTATGGAACCAGAGCCCCTACTAGGCTCAGAGTTTGAATTTCGAACTAAAAATAGAATCAAAGAATACATAATTTCAAATTGGAACAAAATTCGAAATTCGAATTCAAGTCGGCTTTCTGATTAAAGAGTACCTATTTTAGTAATTTTAGTACACTTCGTCAATTCGTTTGATGTGCTTTATTTAGTTTGGGTTCTTATTTTCTTAAATAGACTTGCTTTACCAATAGAACTCGTGTTGGCCTTGTGATTTGGATTTTGGGTACAATTTAACTTTGCTTTGTGCATCTTGGACTCGAGTTCTGCCTATTGATTTTAACTTCGATTTACTTTGGCTCTGTTAAGATTAATTGTAGTGCGTTTGTTACAAATATGCCAGAGAATTATACTCCTCAAGAATATGCCAATATGCATTTTGTCTATGGGGAATGTCAAGGTAACTCTTGTGCTGCAGCTAGACTCTATCGAGAAAGATATCCAAATGTAAGGCATCCGGACCATCGAGTATTTCGAAATGTTCATCTCGCATACTCACATGGCGTTTTGCCTGGCAATCGTGGCGGATGAGGAAGACCTAGAGGAAATTACGATGAAGATGTTTTACAAGAGATTCAAAACGACCCATCGACTTCGACACGGAACATTGAACGTAATTTAGGGATATCAAAATCTGTTGCCAATAGAATATTACGTCGTTATGGATTTCATCCATACCACATACAACGTGTTCAAGCGTTGCTGCCCCGTGATTACCCACTTCGTGTTCAGTTTTGCCAGAAAATGCTGCAAAAACACAGAGAGGATCCCAATTTCTAAAATATGGTTTTATGGTCTGATGAAAGCACTTTTAAGAGAGATGGACTTATGAACATGCACAATTTACACAGTTATGCATTAGAAAATCCTCATTTAATGAGGGAAGATCGGTCGCAGTACCAATTTAAAGTGAACCTCTGGACTGGAATATTAGATGGGAAAATAATTGGCCCATTTGAATTACCAGAAACGCTGAATGGTCCAAGTTATCTGCATTTCTTAGAGAATGAGTTGCCAAATCTTCTCGACGACGTACCTTTAGCTACGCGGAGGTCAATGTGGCTGCAGAATGATGGCTGTCCAGCACATTATGCACGCGAAGTGCGACTACATTTAAACCAAACTTATCCACAGAGATGGATCGGCCGTCTGGGTCCCATTTTGTGGCCTCCTCAATCTCCAGACCTAAATCCTCTGGATTTCTATTACTGGGGTTATAAAGAAAAAGTTTACAATGAACCGATTAACAGTATAGCGGAGCTGAGACAACGCATTTACGCAGAGGCCCAAAACGACGTAACAAGAAGTGCACGTCACATCAGTCGAGCATTTTTAAGGAGATGCCGGGCTTGTATTCAAGTCAATGGCGGACAATTTGAACATTTAATTTAGTTACATAAAACAGGTTTCGTTTTTTTTTAATGTTTTTAGTTTTTTATTCACTTAACAGATAAAAATGGCAACCAGTATTATTTTTGCATTATCTCATAAACCGCTAAATAATTAAGTCACTTCAATACCATCTTAAAAACAACTCTAAATTTGCTATCTTTTTACGTTATTTGCCAGGTTCGCTATGAACATTTCAATATTTTTTTATTCTAAAATTGAATTGTGTTCCTATTCTAAATAAAGTATTCTTTAAATCGATTTTTTGTTCAAAATTCAAACTGAGCCTAGTAGGGGCTCTGGTACCATACTATGGAATAACTGCAGTATGAGCTCCTTTTGGTGTAAAATATCAATATCTCGTAAACTGCTGTGTAAATTAGAAAATACTGTACCTTTTTGAAAACTACAATAAATTTACTATCTTTTTATGTTGTGTGCCATGTTAGTTTACAATACTTTTTTTAAATGAAACTCGATCAAAACCGCAGGCTAAATTTTATAAATTGATATAATTCGTTTTTTTTTATTATTTTTACCGACAAAGCATCATGATATGTAATAAATTTAAATTACATTCGATAGGATATGTTTTTAGTAACATCCTGCAAAAAACAGATTTACAAAATACCTAAATTTGCAGTGGTGGCAATCGACATACTGACGCAGGGCATCAAAAGTCACGAGTTTAAAAAAAATGCAAATATCTCGAAAACCATGAACTTTTTATTAAGGTCAAATTGACTTAATATGGTTGCTTGCTTGCTGAGCTGTTCTATCACCCCTCTTCATTTTGGCGTTGGTTTTAGGGACACCCTGTAGATTCTTCAAATCAATGTTAGGTAGGTACATTAAAATAAAATTTTAACGATCAATTTAAAATATTAAATATACCCAGAGATGTATTAAGACTCTGGGCGTCACAACATGCAGTAAAATACAATTACTTAGTTAATTTAATTCCACAGAGATGTATAAGGCCTCTAGGCGTCAACGTGAATAATTAACGATAGAAAATAATTATTAAATCTAATTTGTTTAGAGATGTCTCTAGGCGTCACAACATGCAATTAAATATTTTAAAAATATTTAATTTCCTCAGAGATGTATAAAGTCTCTGAGTGTCATACTACACTAAGCTGTTTCTTAGAAATGTATACAGTCTCTAAGAGTTCAAAAAGTTAAAATGAACATTGAATAAATTCAATCGAGTACAGGATGAAGTCTCTCACGTTTACTTAATATAACACTAGTATGCGGTTTCTATTTATTTAATTTGGCCTTGCTAGCATGAACAAACTGGACCCCACAAACGGCACCCGTTCACGAGTATGACGCATATCTCAGCCATCGTCTCCCTCTACCATATTATAGGGAAGGTTGCGACCCGATCAACGACGACATTGTAAAGAATTATTTAGTTCAGCTCTACCACATTTCTACCTATTTATAAAATTAATACCGAACTTATATTTCAATATGACTGGCTAACAAAATATTTGGGTCTGACCTAAATATAAGAGAGTACCGAAACTTAACATTTCAGGCGTGAAATCCCACTGAAAAATGAAAAAAAGCCGGCTTTTGTTCTCATTACTCGTAAAAAATTATAAAAATCTTAATGCCAAAGGTTAATAAAGGTACAGGTTAAACGTTTTCACGTCGGATCTTAAATGAAGCATAAAAACCTAATGGGGCACGTCGCTCCCCGATTGAGTTTTACGTTAATGAGAATATCCGTGTGAGAGACGGCCAACGTTCAACTAACCTCGTTATACGTTTTATCAAACATACATTAACTTACAATTCTTGTTGGTAGACTAATTAAATTCTAGCCGCATCCTCCTCGCTCGCATCAAACTGTCTTGTAAAAATTTGCATTTACATCTAAAATTGCGAATGAAAAGTTTATATGAGATTGCCGATCCAGAGCGTTCGATCCAGGGGTACCGGGTTCAATTCCCAGTCTCTTCTTCAGTCCCAGTTCTCGCGGTAACTCATTTAAAATTTTCCTTAAGCTTTGATCTTTGTATCAATGGTTTAATATAAAAAAGTGGTGTGTTAAAAAAATAAGCCATTACATGTTTCATAAAATAGTTAATGTGCGTGTTAAATAAGTTAAAACTCAGAAGTAATAGTAGTTTATGCAACTGTATTTGTTGTATTTTGTACTACTTTATCTACACACATATCATAAGTACTCTAAGATGGGTTCAGAAGCCATAAGCCAGATATCTGATCACAATTTTATAGAACTAAAATATAAATACTTTGACCATAAAAATACTAAAATAAACGACAATTTACGTAACAAATGTAAAAGTAGAGTTTTTAATGAGACTAATTGTAATTATTTTCATTTTATGTTTAATTTAGATAGTAAAATAAACCACACTATTTTAAATGCAAAAGATGCCAATGATAAAATGAATACGCTGGTAACAGGTATAAATCATTATTATAATATCGCTTTCCCTGAAAAAGCAATAACATTAAAGCGAAAAAATGTATCATGGATCACAAAGGGTATTTTGACCTCTAGAGATAACTTAAATAAAATGGAAATACTTCAGGCTCATTTTCCAGACGATTTGCGAGAAAAACGAATTCAGGAGTATAAAAAGGTACTTAAAAAAGTGATGCTTTGCTCCAAAAAACTCGGAATTTCAAGACGAATACAGAAATCTAAAAACAAAATAAAGGAAACCTGGAGAGTAGTTAGGGAACATACAAAGAGTGGCATTACAAGTAAATCAAATATGACTAAAGCAATACTCAATGAAAATGGAGCCAGTATAAATGACCCTATAGAAATGGCAAAAATATTTAACAAGTTTTATTCAACAGTAGCCGAAAACATAACGAGTGATATACAAATAAGTCCTATACAATGCCAAACCTATGTTAATTCAGTCCAACCCCCTGAAAGAAAACTAGAATTCCACCATGTAACATTAAAAGAGCTGCATGTAACCATTAACAAAATAAAAAATAAGGCGTCAAAAGATATACATTCCATGGACACAAGGATACTAAAAATCATAAAATATAATGATAACATAATGGAATTACTGCTGTTTGTTATAAATAGTTGTATCAAAGAAGGAATATTTCCGGACATACTAAAGACAGGAAGAGTCGTACCAATTTTTAAAAAAGGAAACGTAAAAGATGCAAGCAACTATAGACCAATATGCGTCCTACCCGTTTTTTCAAAGGTATTAGAGACGCTGATGAAGACCAGAATAGTCGAATTCTTCGAACAGAATCACCTATTTTCCCATAGCCAATACGGTTTCCGAAAGGACAAATCCACCGCTATGGCTATTAGAACAGTTGTGGATTTCGTACTCGAGTCTTTGGATGGGTCACAGAAATGCGCAAGCATGTTCTGTGACCTGTCGAAAGCATTTGACTGCATACGCCACGAAATTCTCCTGCTTAAACTGCGCCACTATGGATTTGATGACATCGCACTCAGAATGATGACGAGTTACATGGAAAACCGGATGCAAGTCGTCGAAGTCAATAATGCCTTATCACCACCAGAAAAAAATAATATAGGCGTGCCACAAGGATCCATTCTAGGCCCGGTATTGTTCCTGATCTATATCAACGACCTGCCATCAAACTTACCAGAGTGGGCACAGATCAGCCTCTTTGCAGATGACACACATGTAGGGGTTAGACACAAAGACCAATCGGAAATGGAAATACGTCTGAGCCATGTAACAGACATTTTGATGAAATGGTTCGAATGCAATGGCATAGTCTTAAATAAGGAAAAAAGTACATTTCTCAAATATAAGGTTTCATCGAGAAAAAACAACGACGATTCCAAAATAGAGTATAAAGAAAACCCCTGTTTTTTAGGCTATGAGCTTGATAGTAGACTATCACACAGCGGGCATATTGACAAACTCTGTAACAAGTTAGCAACTGCAAATTACGCGTTATTAAAACTAAAGCCCTTAGTTAACCCTAGGACATTAAAAAGTGTGTATTATGCTTATGTTCAGAGTTTACTCACCTATGCCATAACTATCTGGGGAAATGCTGCAGAAATAAACCGAGTATTGGTTCTTCAAAAACGCTCGATAAGAATCATGTGCGGAATCAACCAGCGCACGTCGGCCAGATGTTATTTTGAGAAACTTGAAATAATGACGGTCATTTCATTATTCATTTACAACTCGGTGCTCGAAATTCACAAAAAGGCAAACACACTAATTAAACGCTCTGATTGTAATAATTACAACACCAGGAACAAGAACAAGCTTGTACTTCCGAGAATACGCTTAAAAAAATGTCAAAAGCAGGGGATATTCCTAAAAATTAAACTTTTTAATAAATTGCCGGTAGACATTTGTGATTTGGCTCATTGCTCCTTTAAACGCGTAGTAAAAGCGTTCTTTCAAAATCATGCCTTCTACTCTATTACTGAATATCTATCGTTCAAGGACATGGCACTGTGTATTAAAAAATGATATTAATGATTTACAAGTAATGACTGTTTTTATTTTTGGAATTTAATGTTTTTTAAATATTATTACGAAATGTTATCGTTAATTATAAATGTATACTGACTTACCATGTAATGAACATATTACTGTATGGTTAATAAATGAAACTGAAACTGAAACTGAAGGAAATGACCGGCACCACTAGTGCTACCTGTAAAATATCTAAAAACGACATATACTCATGCAGTAAGAAATAAATCTGAACAAATACATAAACAGATTATTTATTGTAATAGTTTACATTGAAACAATATTTTCTAAAATGTGAATTACAATAAACTTCACAATTCTACTTTCGTAACAGCAAAGAACCAACAAACAAATGACAACAATAATGGCGGCAATTCGAACCTCCGTCAAGATGAATGTTTTTTTTTCTAAATCATAATCAAACGAATGTATCCATATTCTCATGTCACTCGAGATCAAATGTCGTGCGGTTTTTATAAAAAAAACATACTGAATTGACGTTTCGTATCGATAACAATATTAATATCTATGGATACTAGAATAGAGACCAACTTGTGTTTTGACAGCTGTTCCTAATTTAAACTCGTAACCTTACAAAAATCGGTACTGTAATAACATTACAGTACAGATTTTACCTACTACCACAGACAAAAAAATCTCATAGTAAAATCGGTTGTAATAATGCTGGTCATTTCCTACGATTTTTGAACGCATTTTAGAGCACTAATGATATGTGCGTAGATAAATAGTTTTATGAATCAATATTGAGATATAACTATAATTTTAGGTTTTTTTTTTATTATTTAACTAGCTTACATAATACATATATTGCATACCTTGTGTTAGTTTATAACTTTATATTTTGACTGTTTATCAATTTAAATAATAAATAAAAAAAACGTTATTTATCCAATGAATATGGATGAATGTTAATGTTTTCAAGCAACATAATAATTTAAAATATTGAAGCACATCTATCACCTATATTTCGTAACAAGCCAATAATAACGAGGATATGTTGACGTTGGTCGGATCTCTGACTATCTTATTAGGTGCCATACTCGATAGGTTCGCGCCATTACCACTGCACTGGGCTCTCGGTTACAACTTTTATAACACGTGATAATTCGCTGCCAGCCCCAGATACGTTACCACGGTGGCGGTATGGATTATACCTACTAGTATATTGTCATTTTTGTAGGTTCCATAACCAAAGAATGGGACCATATTACCAAGGCTTGCTGTTTTTAGGGTTCCGTAGTTTCCGTACCCAAAAGGTAATAAACGGGACCCTATTACTACGGCTCCGCTGTCCGTTCATCTGTCTGTCTGTCTGTCCATCTGTCACCAGGCTGTATCTCAAGAACCGTGATAGTTAGACAATTGAAATTTTCATAGATGATGTATTTCTGTTGCCGCTATAACAACAAATACTAAAAAACAGAATATTTAAGGAGGCATATACAGCAAACGTGATCGAGTGCGTAAAGTTTGCACCTCATTTGAATCCGGCGCCATACATACCAGGTGCAAGCTTAACTAAACCCGACTAGTTAAGATGGGATAAGTGTTTGTATAGTACAAATTTTCTAAGCTAAGCTTATCCACTTAAGAACTGAATACCATTGAGTGGTAAAACACAAATTAAGATAGCGAGCTCGTAGTAAAAGCAGATTGTAACCACCTTGGAAGGTTAATGTAGATTATCGACTCTATTTCCTTGGACATGAAACTACAAAATACACTAACAGAATAATGGTAATCATAACTTTTTTGGAATTTTACAACCGTCCGACTCTCCGCAAGAACGTATTCTCTTGAAAAAGGACTATGAACTCTCATTATCAACCATTTTAAACCTATTCAACAAGGAATAAGGTTGAAAATTCAATATCCACGCAATGTAGTTCTAACCTTTTTTTGTAAGTAACTGGTTGGCGCTTACGAGAACAAAAGCAGATAGGATTGTATTAGACACAATGCCATTGTGAATGCAGGTAAGTGGATTAGCTTAGTTTAAAAAAATTGTACTATACGGAGCCTTCGGTGTGCGAGTCCGACTCGCACTTAACCGGTTTTTACGTGCCATAATCAAAAGATGTCATTGGGACCCACCCTATTTCCGAGGCTTACTGTTTAACCGCCACCAGTCAAAAGACTATATTTAGTTGAACGCCAATAGCTTAGGCCGCTTTAACCGATGCCGATTTAACTGTTTAGTTTTACATGGTTTGACTTATATTTATATCAGCCCTGTAAAACGAAACCACCCATTAAAATAGGCAAGGTCTATTTGAAGTCAATCGTACGTTAGGATCTCCGCAAAAACATACCTGGGCCATTTTCCAATGAACAACTTTTGCTTATACAATTTTCTTGTATAATTATTATAATCACGACATTATTCAGATTCTTATCGCAGCCACAAACAACCCGCTGTCCCTAAATGATCAAAAACAATGTGAGCGGCCATCAAAGTGATTTACTCGCAAACTAATGGAGTAACGCTCTTGTTAGTGGTCTCGGGCGTTATCAGCCATCTTAATGGATGCTCAGCCTCCGACTCTAGCTGATTCGAGGAGACAGCTATTCTATGCACCGCTGACCTGCTGAGCACAAATGCAATTATAATACGTTTTTTATGATATTAATGTTGTAATTAGTGGTCTTGAGCCTTAGGTATCTGCCATCTTAATGGACGGCTTACGAGTAGCTCAGACTGGAGCTGATTCGAGGGGTCAGTTGTACACCGCTGATCTAAGAGCTGAAATGCAAATAACGATTTTAATGTGGTAAAGCTCTTATTAGTGGTTTCGGGCGTTATCTGTTTACGTTATGGCAGCTACTCTGTACACCGACCTGCTGAGCTGAAATGTAATATAAAAAAGGTTTAAGGTTTAATTCATTTAATAACAAAAATACAGAAATTTTATCAGCTCACAGACATAGATGTAATATATAAATACATTCTGCTAGAATAATTTCTTAACCACCATTTAATAAACTACTAAGATATTAAACGATACGAAATTACACTCTATGTTCCATAGATTGTGTGTAACCCACGGTCAGGATAGTATAGGGAGAGATTAATAAAACCATTTACTTACGTTTCAAATGCAGTAACACTATACATATTTTCTTTGTCACAATAACCTCTAACACAGTAACTTCGATTTAAATACTTAACAGCTACTTCACTGTACTTCACCGAATTAAAGCCACACAAAGACTGAACCCTGGACTTGGAATTGGTTACTGGAAGATTCAGTTATTTCCCACTCCATAACACAAAAAGGCGCCATCTGTGACGTAGGTACCCAATTCCAAGTCACATTCAATGTATATACTTTAAACTTAATAATTACTATATTTGACGAATATGTAATCTTTTGTAAATTAGTTATTTGATTTTAAAACAGTATTAAAAATAGGAATATGCCAGTAACTATAATTTTAGACAGCCACTCATTTATCAATAGTTCCAAATTCCTCCGCTAGAGTATAATCATGAAAATATTAGTCAATTTGCTACTTAATTTACGATAAAGCTTACATGTGATAACTTTCATTTCCGTATAGTGGTGAATTTTCAAAGATTTATTTCTTGAGCTCTTTCGTCCAAACTTTTACCTATATCAGTTCAGGCCCATTTCTGGCTTGATTTCATTTTAAGCTATTGGTAATCACTGTAATAAGTTTGTTAAGTAATTTTAATATAGGTACATTAGATAGGTATGTCTTTAAATGTTTCGCTCTTTCTCTTTCTCTAGCCGCAGTATCCTACATGCAACGCAGTAAACAAAAGGAAATAAAAATCGCCGCAATAAAGTTCCGCCAAACGTTTCAAATTCAAACTTCCCCGAATATTGGAAGAAGGGAACCGGTAAAAGCGTAAGAATTCGAGTGTATAGCGCGGAAACACCGGATAGGCGGCTTCCGCAGGAAACACTAGCGTGCACCGACACCACAGTCTAAGGATGCAGTATCAACAATGTGCATGTGAATGTATCATCGCAAGTGCAGACTTCTGGCCGAAGGGTGTTGTGTTTCGGCGGTTCCGGGGTAATCTGCCGAATCCTGCGCCAGATCAGACGACGCAATGGAGCCACGCTGTTACGTCGCCTAAATTAAGCTAGTTTTTCTTTAAATGTATTTATGTAGTTCACAGTGCCTTGGTTTAATTACTGTAATACTGGGTAACTAAAATGAATAAATAAATAAATAAAAATAAATAAATAAATCATATGTCTGTCTTAGGAAGGGCGATGAACTGCGCGATTACGCTGTGCAGTAAAACAGCCGTTCAGTATATGTAGATAGAATACTAGGTCGATGCAGTCAGCCACCGGCTAAGCTTGCACCATAGATTAGAGAGGAGTCATTTTTTTTCCAAATTTTCTCTTCGTCACGACCTAGCGAAATTTAATTTTTGCTTTTTAAACAAAAATTTCTAAAATCGGTTGAGAATCGCTGAGATCTGCGCATTGTCACAAAGTCCATTCGAGTCGATCCATGGGAGCTTCGCTCGCTTCGCTCGCTCCGCTCCAATAATGGAGTAGAATACACTTTGTTGTTCACCACGGCAAAATCATAGATAGCTACACTAGTAGATAGTACCTACATATCGTATAGATGGACGCGTACGCGTAGGTACCGTGCGTAATTTTGAATCAAACGTGATTTTGTGGGCCACAGATCCGCAGCCTCTGTGCTTACGGACTGCGTTGCTGCATTCTTATCCTAACCTATCCGTCAGTTTAAAATATCACTAGTTCGTTTATAAACGTCAGATGGGTGCAGCACCACAGCCTCAACGCAAATGACCAATCCTCTATTAAGAGCGAAGAGCGATTTGAAGAGGTCCAAAGCCGCCTAAAACTATCTACGGTATTTGTATTTTGTTTTTTATTTGGTTTGTTTCCTTACCTTATTTTCGCAATCTAGGTAACTCGAATGTTTAAGCTGCTACGCAGTAACTAACTGCGTCGGATACTGTACGGATGTTTAAACTGTGGTAATACTGTCTTAGTGGTTGACTTGCATCGTGGAGTCGTGCCATTTGGGGCGAGAGCGGCCAAATTAATGTTATTGGTTTGTTCATTTTTGTAACACTTCTAACCTACTTTTGAAAGGCCATAATTTTATACGAAAAGCATTGAAAGCGCCTTTTAAACTTTCTACCTACTTACAGTGAAATAATTGCTACTTAAGCACTTGTATAACTCTCAAATCAAGCCTTACTTTATGTGCTGGACTCATCCAATGGCTACCACTTGCACTGGTCTTGACTTAACTCATCAGTTCGTCAGTAAAGTTGGTTTTCTATATGTATAATTAGTACTCAAGATTTCATGCCTCATTAGCCATCAGTTCTGCACACCCACGGACATTTAAATGAAGTTGGTAAGTTAGCAACCTACGCTACAACACCAAATATATCTCCACAAACACCAAGTTTGCCAAGATATTTAGATATTTAGATGTATATGTTAGGATCTAGACGAAACTAGTCACACAGACCAAATCAAGTATTAAAACATAAATCTAATTTTGATTAATGCAGATTAAGTAGAGGATACATGTGTGTAATTGAATAGACGCATTTAACACGGTGTACAGTACACAGTAGTGCACAATAAAATATAAGCGGGTATAAATCAGCTCGGCCGCAAAGTGCGTCGCACTCACCGCTAATGCGCCACCTGGCGACTAATGCTGCGCCAGCCGCCATCTTGCTTTTATTTTTATTTTTATAACGTCGCCCGTTATTTTGCAACCATGAGCAATTTATGGCGCTTTATAGTCACTAACAACTAACTTTTAAAAGTGTCACAACCATGTACGCAACGTGTGGATGATGTGGTCCGCTAAAACTAAGTATTATCATTATTGTAACTCAAGGAGTCTATGCCTAAATGAGGAAGTGTTGTGTGTTTTTTTCTTTCTTGTCACAATAATGAAACAAACAACATGACGTGATTCTTCGAGTAACTGTAATCCATACTAATATTATAAATGCGAAAGTGTGTCTGTCTGTCTGTCAGTCTGTCTGTCTGTTACCTCTTCACGCTAAAACCGCTGAACCGATTTAGATGAAATTTGGTATATAGATAGTTTAAGTCCCGGGAAAGGACATAGGATACTTTTCATCCCGAATAAATTTAGTGTTCCCGTGGGATGAGCGGGTAACACCGCGGGGCACAGCTAGTACTTAATAAGAATATAATTGTTTGTTAAAACTCTCTCGGAACGTTATATACGTACCTACCCTGCACCAACTAAATGTTTATTTCTAGCCTAATGGTTGACTGGCAGAGAATGCCTTGTGGCATTAAGTCCGCCATGTGTACTAGTTTGATTTACGTGATAAAGTTTATAAAAAAATACTGCTGTTTCATTTCATCCCTTACACGATAATGATTATGCACTGGCCCCTGTCAGTAAATTTTAGTAATTCTGTGAACTCTTGATGTCTGTCTGTAGATACTCGCAAAACGTAGAGGCGGCTAGCCGTTTGATTATGTCACAGTTAAATCGCTATAAACATCTGACACACTACCTGGGACCGGCCCCGGAGTCTACACCGGGTCACCCGAGACCGCAGATCGTGTAATTACTCCTTTGACAGTGAGACGGCTGTCAATCCCCTGCTAATGGAACCCGCAGCCAGCCAGAGTAAACTGACCAGTGTAGTCGAGACTTATTGTCGATTAGACGCTACAGTTTTGCATGTGAATGAGTAAAAAGGTCATTTAGGGTTCCGAACCAAAATGCAAAAATACAAATTAATTCTTTTTTTGTTTATATAACGACACAGCATACTTAGTGGCATCACTTCGCTTGATGTTGCCATAAAGAAACCAACGGAGCCATGTCAGTTGACACTGCCATGCTGGCCCGAGAGACGTTTCGTTTGAAGGGTCCCATGTTATAAGAAGGATTTGCTTACCAGCACACAAATGCATAAAGTATGATTTACCTAACGGATCCCGAACTGTATCTCAGGATCCTGGAGTGGATTGTGAAACAGTTAATGTACCATAAAATCTCGAGGCCACCCGGTTGGTCCATCTGCTGCGTAAGCGTGACAAACAGCGCCCGAGTAGCTTTATCACTTCGCTTTTTAATTTAGTGACAGTAAGATTATATATTTTTTTAATTTCCCTCCTTTGCCCTTAAAGTACGAAGTAGTCTATACATTCAAACTGGTGGCAAGATGTAGGTATGTATAAGCGAAACACGAATGCGGATGATTAGATATCTGCAGTACGTCTAAAATCCAATCATGGAAAAGTGATGATATCAGTAATCTCGTATTTCAATAGTTATATGCTTATTTGTAATAATATTTAACACGTTTAACGCCACTGACGGCTAAGTCGTCTAGTCACGTCCAAATTTCAATGATCAGAAACTTAATAATTCAAACCGCTACGCGTTTTTCAATCCCTATTAATTTTCGAGCACTTTCTTTTTCTGCTATGGTGTCAGTGGCACGACGAATTCACCGCTTCGCATTCAAATGGTTAAGTAAAACTACCAGCAGCAACTAAACTCCACTCGTCTC
Organism: Apotomis turbidana; assembly: GCA_905147355.2. Lineage (NCBI taxonomy): Eukaryota > Metazoa > Arthropoda > Insecta > Lepidoptera > Tortricidae > Apotomis > Apotomis turbidana. Next base: position 26,133,947 of record LR990291.1, on the reverse strand, counting down.
CGCTACCGGCCGTCCGGCGGACAGCGCCCGCCGCGCGCCGCGTGATATACGAGTACCGCGCCATTTGCGCGCGAGCGATCTAGGCTGGAACACTCACGGGGCAAGCATTTATTCCATCCCATACTGCAAGTCATCAAAAGGGGCTTATTTCAAAGTCAAAGTCAAATCATTTATTTGCTAGAAAACAGTTTATTTCCTATGCGGTCAGCCTGCAGGCAAGCGTGCATGTTTGAGCGCGACGCGATATATTAGGTAAATATTAATTACATTAATCCATATTAATTCCATAATAATAAGATTATGAACATTACAATAAGATAATACAACAGAACAGAATAAAATTAGATAGGAATCATTATATCATAAAACAGGATAATAAAATTGAGATGTCAGTTACGTTCGAAATAATTCTTAACACTGTAGAAGCACCTGTCCAGAAGCCAGGTTTCCTTGACTTTAATCTATATATATAAAACTCAAAGGTGACTGACTGACTGACATAGTGATCTATCAACGCACAGCCCAAACCACTGGACGGATCGGGCTGAAATTTGACATGCAGGTAGATGTCATGACGTAGGCATCTGCTAAGAAAGGATTTTTCAAAACTCACCCCCTAAAAGGGTGGGTGGAAGATTAGTTAGACTATTTTATTCGAAACTTTACAGGAGTATTTCTACCGATAAATGAGTAAACACGTGTTTCAGGTTTTTTGAAAATTCAACCCCTAAAAGGGAGAAATGTGGTGACAAAGTTTGAAAATCAGCATGGGTATTGTTTTTATGGTTTATCGGGTCGCTGATTACGAAAACCGCAACGATTTTAAAATCCAACGTGGCGGACGTGAATTAACATCTCCCATGTTGGGGTGAAATGGGATTGAAATGTCTAAATACTAAACCGCTGGTTCTAGAGAGTTCAAATTTGGCACGTAGGTTCCTTATAAGGTGTAGGGGTGCACTAAGAAAGGATTTTTCAAAACTCACCCCCTAAAGGGGTGAAATGGGGTTCCAGAGTTTGTATGGGGAAACAAGATTAGTTAGGCTATTTTATTCGAAACTTCACAGGAGTATTTCTAACAATTCAACCCCTAAAAGGGAGAAATGTGGTGACAAAGTCTGAAAATCCAACGTGGCGGACGTGAATTAACATCTTCCCTGTTGGGTTGAAATGGGGTTGAAATGTCTAAATATGAGTATGGGTGTAATTTTTATGGTTTGTTGGGACGTTAATTACGAAAATGCCACTGATTTTGAAATTTTATTTGTGGTCATGAAAATTCTTGAAAGCGTTTGTGCCAAATTGCAATTTAATCGGTCCAGTAGTTTTGCAGAAAATCGGTTGTAACAGACGGACTGACAGACAGCTACACGTGATCCTATAAGGGGGTTCTGTTTTTGCTTTTGAGGTATGGACCCGCGTTATCCTAATAGATTAAAAAAATTGTATTTGGTGGCATCTCGATCGTCGTCAATCGGTACCTATAGGCGGGCGGCGCGTTGGGACGGGAGGAGTATTGATCGGGAAGCTTCCTGCATCCGTAATAAATACATTCAAGCTTTTCAATAATTATGTTAAGTCATTTCAGAATTCTGAATTACGTTTATCTGGCTCAGAATAATACATTTTTCATTCATCAACGAAGAGAACCTCAATATCTTACAATAGAACATGACGTAACTTAGAACATGGCTTAGAATCATTAAACCAATCTCGAATATCCCAAGTCGATAAGCGGAGGCTCGGGACATTATAAAAGCTTTATACAAATAAAATGCACACATATCCCGGTGTCTTAGCTTCACTTCGAGTTATAGATTTTGAAGTGAACTTTATTTGGTACACTAAAAGCTGAGATCGTTTGATTTGAGTGCTTGAGTTTTCGGTTTGATTTGATAAAGTGGAGTTATGATAAAATAAAAAGTATTTCCCAGTAATATTAGAAAAGCGAAAGTCTGTGTATGTTTTGTTACTTCTTCACGCTAATACGGCTGGACGGATATGCATCAGGGAAATGCAGATTGCAGATTATACCCTAACTTAACAAATAGCCTACTTTTAATCCTGAAAAAAAGAGCATTGTTTCCGTAGGATGATGTATATTGTATAGGCACGCGAGCGAAGCCGCGGGTTAATGCTAGTATCTTATACAGGGTGTCCCTAAAACCAACTCCGAAATGAAGAGGGGTAATAGAACAGCTCATAAGCAACCATATTAAGTTAATTTGACCTTAATAAAAAGTTCATGGTTTTCGAGATATTTGCATTTTAAAAAAACTCGTGACTTTTGATGCCCTGCGTCAGTATGTCGATTGCCACCACTGCAAATTTAGGTATTTTTTAAATCTGTTTTTTGCAGGATGTTACTAAAAACATATCCTATCGAATGTAATTTCAATTTATTACATATCATGATGCTTTGTCGGTAAAAAAAATAAAAAAAAGGAATTATAGCAATTTATTAAATTTAGCCAGCGGTTTTGATCGAGTTTCATTTAAAAAAGTATTGTAAACTAACATGGCACACAACATAAAAAGATAGTAAATTTATTGTAGTTTTCAAAAAGGTACAGCATTTTCTAATTTACGCAGCAGTTTACGAGATATTGATATTTTACACTAACAGGAGCTCATACTGCAGTTATTACATAGTATGGAACCAGAGCCTCTACTAGGCTCAGAGTTTGAATTTCGAACAAAAAATAGATTCAAAGAATACACAATTTGAAATTGGAACACAATTTTAAATTCGAATTCAAGTCGGCTTTCTGATTAAAGAGTATTTTAGTAATTTTAGGACACTTCGTCAATTCGTTTGATGTTCTTTATTTAGTTTGGTTTCTTATTTTCTTAAATAGACTTGATTTACCAATAGAACTCGTGTTTGCCTTGTGATTTGGATTTTTGGTACAATTTAACTTTGCTTTGTGCATCTTGGACTCGAGTTCTGCCTATTGATTTTAACTTCGATTTACTTTGGCTCTGTTAAGATTAATTGTAGTGCGTTTGTTACAAATATGCCAGAGAATTATACTCCTCAAGAATATGCCAACATGCATTTTGTCTATGGGGAATGTCAGGGTAACTCTTGTGCTGCAGCTAGACTCTATCGGGAAAGATATCCAAATTTAAAGCATCCGGACCATCGAGTATTTCGAAATGTTCATCTCGCATACTCACAAGGCGTTTTGCCTGGCAATCGTGGTGGATTGGGAAGACCTAGAGGAGATTACGATGAAGATGTTTTACAAGAGATTCAAAACGACCCATCCACTTCGACACGGAACATTGAACGTAATTTAGGGATATCAAAATCTGTTGCCAATAGAATATTACGTCGATATGGATATCATCCATACCACATACAACGTGTTCAAGCGTTGCTGCCCCGTGATTACCCACTTCGTGTTCAGTTTTGCCAGACAATGCTGCAAAAACACAGAGAGGATCCCAATTTCATAAATATGGTTTTATGGTCTGATGAAAGCACTTTTAAGAGAGATGGATTTATGAACATGCACAATTTACACAGTTATGCATTAGAAAATCCTCATTTAATGAGGGAAGATCGGTCGCAGTACCAATTCAAAGTGAACCTCTGGACTGGAATATTAGATGGGAAAATAATTGGCCCATTTGAATTACCAGAAACGCTGAATGGTCCAAGTTATCTGCATTTCTTAGAGAATGAGTTGCCAAATCTTCTCGACGACGTACCTTTAGCTACGCGGAGGTCGATGTGGCTGCAGAATGATGGCTGTCCAGCACATTATGCACGCGAAGTGCGACTACATTTAAACCAAACTTATCCACAGAAATGGATCGGCCGTCAGGGTCCCATCTGGTGGCCTCCTCGATCTCCAGACCTAAATCCTCTGGATTTCTATTACTGGGGTTTTAAAGAAAAAGTTTACAATGAACCGATTAACAGTATAGCGGAGCTGAGACAACGCATTTACGCAGAGGCCCAAAACGACGTATCAAGAAGTGCACGTCAAATCAGTCGAGCATTTTTAAGGAGATGCCGAGCTTGTATTCAAGTCAATGGCGGACAATTTGAACATTTAATTTAGTTACATAAAACAGGTATCGTATTTTTTTAATGTTTTTACTTTTTTTATTCACTTAACAGATAAAAATGGCAACCAGTATTATTTTTGCATTATCTTATAAACCGCTAAATAATTAAGTCACTTCAATACCATTTTAAAAACAACTCTAAATTTTCTATCTTTTTACGTTATTTGCCAGGTTCGCTATGAACATTTCATTTTTTTTTATTCTAAAATTGAATTGTGTTCCTATTCTAAATAAAGTATTCTTTAAATCGATTTTTGTTCAAAATTCAAACTCTGAGCCTAGTAGGGGCTCTGGTACCATACTATGGAATAACTGCAGTATGAGCTCCTTTTGGTGTAAAATATCAATATCTCGTAAACTGCTGCGTAAATTAGAAAATGCTGTACCTTTTTGAAAACTACAATAAATTTACTATCTTTTATGTTGTGTGCCATGTTAGTTTACAATACTTTTTTAAAATTAAACTCGATCAAAACCGCTGGCTAAATTTAATAAATTGCTATAATTCGTTTTTTTTTTTTATTTTTACCGACAAAGCATCATGATATGTAATAAATTGAAATTACATTCGATAGGATATGTTTTTAGTAACATCCTGCAAAAAACAGATTTAAAAAATACCTAAATTTGCAGTGGTGGCAATCGACATACTGACGCAGGGCATCAAAAGTCACGAGTTTTTTTAAAATGCAAATATCTCGAAAGCCATGAACTTTTTATTAAGGTAAAATTAACTTAATATGGTTGCTTATGAGCTGTTCTATCACCCCTCTTCATTTCGGCGTTGGTTTTAGGGACACCCTGTATACGCCGAGACGCGCTAAATAGCCTGCGCATTGATGCGCACCAGTGTGCAGTGCTTTACTCCATCCGCGCAAAATCTGAACTTCTTAGACGGTCCTAAGGCTGCACAATGCGCGTGCATCACGGTCGCGTCCACACCGCACAACCAATTGGGTCGTATTTTACGCAGACAGCCAATAAAATAAGATCTGAAGAGATCTATTGAGATTTCTATATAACCACTACTAAATCGTGACCATATTTAAGTGAAACTAAACCTAGCAACAACAAGCCCCATGCATCTCCACTGGCCGTCCGGGCCGTCCGGCGGACAGCCCGCCGCGTGATGTATCGCGCCATTTGCGCGGGCGAGCGGCGGGGCCGGAACACTTACGGGGCAAGCATTTATTCCAGCACACACACGCGGGAGATCTGAGCGCTTTTAATTACGCTGACCGCATTTTTTCCCAATTTATAAGAGCATTCAGGACATTTTTATAAGAATAACAGAATACAGTGTTGTCTATAAGACACAGAAAATAACACCACAATTTATTAGTTCTTCAATATTGCGACCAGGGTTAACACAACAACAGAAGGCCTATGATGGTTGCGTTTATAAACCACGTGATAAATAAGTGACAAAGCATCTGTCACTCACACTCACATTTTGTCAAAACGTAACGGAACGTCCTTTGTCACTTATTTATCGCATCATAAAAGCAACCATCTCATAGGCCCTGACTAGCATTGGGCACCGAGTTGTGAGTATTTCACGACGCGTTTGGCTCGGTTTGTAGACACCTGCCTACTGAGCCGGCGGTCCCGGGTTTGAATCCCGGCCAGGGCAAATATTTGTGTGATGAACTCGAATATTTATGCTTGGGTCATAGTTGTTCTGTGTATTTAAGTATATATTTATTTATATAAATACGTATATCGTCGTCTAGTACCCATAACACAAGCCTTCTTGAGCTTAATTTGGGACTAGATCGATTTGTGTGAGGTTTTCCGATGTTTATTTTTTATTATTATTTCAATTTACTATTTTTACTTAACCCTAAAATTGTTATTTATATTTAGTTCGTCAAAATATTTAGCATTAAACTTACTTTCTTCTTGTTTTGTATTTTTGTATAAACAGCAATATAATATTTTGTATTTACTTGTACTCTAGATCCTCTCTGTACCATCAGATTTCTAATTTGCACCCACTTCTAGTATCTCTGTTTGGCCCTATGGTTGACTGGTAGAGAATGCCATTCGGCATTAAGTCCGCCATTTGTACTGACTTGTTTTGTGCAATAAAGTTGAAATAAATAAATAAATAAAGGAAAAAGACATATACATGTAACGTGAGATATATGAGATGTGAAAATGTACATGTAGAGTAAGATACTTTAACTAGGTACCTAGGTAAAACCTGGACTGTGACAAATGTTTTTTTTCATAAGTTAAAATATTAGTTTATGTTAGAGAGCCAATTAGAGGTTATATTTAAGATTTTATGTATTATTTTATTGTTCGTATTTGCTCCATATTAATCATTGATTCATATGATTTTTCGTATTCTCGTATAATATCTACGTATAATCGCTCCATTGTATTCCTTAGTTTATCGTATCGCACATAATTGTTTCGCGTTCATACATTTAGTTAGTAGGTATAGATAATTTTATCATAACTTTTTAATTTGTTTATTAAGTAAAATTAGGATTGTCACAGAAATATTTATATAAGCAATTATTTATCAGTTAAAAATGTATAGGAATGTGTACTGTTTTTGTTTAAAATTATACTTGCATTGAAATGTACCTAATTATATTGCATCTCTATCAGTTATGTAATCATGATAATTTTGAGAAACATGTACCTATTTTTTTTCTTTTTAGCTTTCGTCTTATTGTTTACACCATGTTTTTTTTCTATTTGTTTAAAATATTGTGCACTGTAAAATATTGTAAACAAACTAAAAATAGTAATATTGCTTTGCTGATCCGCGATATAATAACGTGCCAGTTAATTTGTGCTAACCCGTTATACTTATTTGCGTATTTTTTCATGCATACATGCATTAAATAGTCCCACCCTCCCACCACGATAGGAAAAACTAAAATAAATACGCAAATAAATATAACAAACCACCACCAAATTAACAAAAACTTACTCGACACGTGTTTCGCCTCTCTACGAGGCATCATCAGGAGATGTCGACGGTATGGAGTCCGACGACCGAATGAGCTGCCCAGACAGGTCGGCCAAATATATAATCTGGCCACCCCTATTATGTAAGTGAGGGTAAGATGCAAAAATAAGTAGTAACGGTCATGTAACGACACATTCCGGACAGTTGCACGAAGCTAATTGGATAAAATCTGGCCTGTTCGGCTTCGCTAGCCGTTTTTAAATAATTAAATGAATAAGGCGTTACTTTGCGGATATACATATTAACTAAAAATAGTAATATTGCTTTGCTGATCCGCGATATAATAACGTACCAGATAATTTGTGCTAACCCGTTATACTTATTTGCGTATTTTTTCATGCATACATGCATTAAATAGTCCCACCCTCCCACCACGATAGGAAAAACTAAAATTGTAAACAAAAAAAACTTTAATTCTCAATTGTATTTTTGGTCAATATTATTAAAAAAAAAAATGTTCTGTGAAAGTGCTAAATAATAATATTAATATTTTTATGTTGTAGAAATATTTGCATTAACTCCAAATTTGATTATTATGTTGATAATTGTTTCGATTTAGTCTATAAAAAAAAACTTTTGTTATGTTTAGTTTTAAGTTTTTTTTTTCACTTACAGGGGAGGTGTAGTGTGTAACGCATCACGCACACACTCATCTCTCCGTTCCTATATTATCCAATGTATCGTATCCTACAGTTAGTAATAAATCATACTTAGAACAAAACACTTGTTTGTATCGACGCCCATCCTTACAATGCATTGAACTGAGTACCACACAGAAGTAAGAGTACTTCCAAAAGAACACAATGGTGAAAATAAAAGAAAAAGTAATTAAGTGCCATCAATTGTGGAAATTGGCAATTTCGTCGCCACCACTCCGACCCGTCGGGTTCGGCCCGTCGGGTTCAGCCAATAAACCCGAGGAACTGCGAAGTGCAATTAAAATAAACTATTTCATTTGGGCACTCTATTTTATTTTCTCTAGAACATGCTTTAATGGTCAGTTACGAAATTAATTATTGTTTGCTTTATACATTTATATTCATTTATGTTGTTACGTAGGACGCGGAACAGTCGCAACAGCCCCCTGGCAGTCGTGGGCTCGCGGCTGACAGTCTGGATGGCCCATTTATGAAACACTGGATGTCGCTTCACGCACCAGCGCCTCCGTTTGTGCAGAAATTGTAAAAATTTATGTTCAAGAAGTTATTTTGTAATGACTAGCAAAATGGATGGACATTATCTGAATAAATTAATTTTATTATTATTATCAGGCTATCTTGTTTTAAGTCTACGGTGTCATGCTACCGGTGGTTAAGGCGCAGAGATCCTTACCTTCTATTGATGCACGCCGTATTCCTGTCCATGGGTGCTACCATCTGATTTCGATCGTTGATCCAGCCATCTAGCGAGAGTTTCATAACGTGTTGGTTGAGACTACTTTTATGTAAAAGCTTTTTCCCGCGGCTGTGCTTGAGCTAAAATATGATACAAACACTGTTTTCGAGAAAAAAATTGCCTATGTGTTAAGTATCTCTTTTCCACATGCAAAACCGACCAGTTGTTTCGGCGTAAAGAAGTAGCAAACCTACACACATACAATCTTTCTTTTTTATATTATTAGTGTGTTAGTGTTAGCAATAACTTCATCTAGACACATTTCATTTTTACTTTTAGATAATAGGTATGTAGTCGAGTTCATTTACATCTACACACTTACGAGAACACAAATATCTGAACACGAACCTATTGTCAGGAGCATAAAATCGTGTTCATATATTTTTGTTCTCGTAAGTGTGTAGATGTAAATGAACTCGACTGTACTTCGATTTTAGTCTTTTACAATTACTTAATTGTTTTCTCTCGGCAGTTTTCTTCTACTTGTACTTCATTGTCAACTGTAGCGTATTCCATATTAAAGAATCGTTTTGTTTACAGATAAACTAATTTACTAGAGTGGTACTATGAGCTGTACGCCCGACGAGTTTGTTTCGAAGTGATTGAAAATTTGTAGGTAATTATTTACGTGTCCAACCCACATTGAAAAATTTCAAAAAACCGAATCGACAAAAAATATATATGATTAACGAATCTACTAACAAAATTTCATGAAAGTCGGTTGGGAAATACAAAACAGACGGAAACCCGGACATACTATCATTGAAAAAAAAAAACTATTCTTTATTCTATTCGGCGATGGTGAAACGGAGAAACTTGCTCGCTCCGCTCGATCAATTATCCAGAAAGGCAGAACTGGGTGAGCCACGTGTTACGTTAACACGTTAACCGCATCAGTTACGAGATTTTATACTAGGCTACAGCGGTTCGTCTCAAAACGGTATATACAAATTTGATTTTATATATATATATATATATATATATATATATATATATATATATATATATATATATTTATTTATATATTATCATTTTTATCAATCATGCTGTGTGTACGAGCTATCGTACATCATAGTATAGCAATAGCATTTAGTGTAGCATAACCTTAAGACATATTCGTTGACATGCGTAACCTACATTATAGCAGTGCAATAAAGACCATCGTTAACACCAAACGTGTGCGGTACTAATTTTGACATCAATTCTGACATCCCACAATCTATCCCACAATCTATCCTGCATCTGACATACATTCTGACAGTACGTGACCCGTACATTTTGGTCCTTCGAAATTTATCTTAGTGTTCAGTGAGTGTTAGTTGTGTTTTCTGTAGCAACTTCGTTGGCCTCCCACAAGCGGGTCTCACCAGCGAAATTGAGAGGACGCAGTTACACACTTCGTGAATACTAAAATATCAGTGACGCTCAAACCTAAGCAAGCAATAGCATGCTTAGGTTAATATAATGACAAGTGCAATAGCACTTGTCATTCTATTACTATTGACAGTGGCATTCGTTTAAATTTTGTGACATTTAATATTTGACATAGTGATACACCGAAGAAATGGAAGATTACGATCGTATTTTGCAGCAGCAGAGGGAGATCGCCGAATCTATAAGGAGGGTGGAAATCAATTTTAAGAAAGATTCTGACTCCAGGAAAACTGACGAATATTTACGGACGCGAGTCCAAGCGTTGGATACGTTGTGGGAAGAATTTGAGAAAAACAACGCAAAACTGCTTGACGCACCTGACAAAACTGGAGAGTATTTTGTGGACAAGGTATTCCAGCAAATAGGGGTGCTCGTTGATAATACTCGCACGATGCTCTCTAATTATCGCTTTGGGGAAGTGCCTGCAGCTGCCGTGGACAACAAGCTGTCTGAGCTTTTTAATGAGCAGAAAGCCAATTTTAGGGCATTTCAACGATTGTTGAACTACATTGACGTTGACAAGATAACTGAGAAATGGGAAATGGAGGATGAACTTCATAATCTGCAAACTCGGTGGAGTAACATTGACAGCCTGCATTTGAAAATTGATAATCTGTTGCTGGGTTCCGATAAGGATTATGAGGAGAGATATTCTGTGTATGAGAAGAAATATCGCCTAGCAAAGAGAGCTTTGAATCAGAAAAAATGCTACAGAGCTTTTGGAAAAAGTGGTCATCAGAGTATTTACACCATCTGCAACTAAGACACAAGTGGCAGCAGCCAACAAAAAACTTGGAAAAAGATGACGTCGTCCTTATCAAAGAGGATAACCTACCGCCCGCTAAGTGGGCAATGGGACGAGTGACAGAAGTACACCCCGGCAAAGATGGATTTGTTCGAGTTGTCACACTGAAAACAAAAGGAAAGGAAATCCGACCTGTGTTAAAATTAGCCCCATTGCCTATTGAAAAATCGGAACCTATCAATCCAACTGACACCGACACGAAACCAGACGCCGAACCCCAAAAGGCACAGAAACGCATACGAAGAAATAAACAAAGCCTTTTTACTTCAATGCTGTTATTATTGGGTCGTTCTCAAAATATTTGCACCGCCACCTGTCAACAGGTTTGTCTTAGAAGAAGTTTTTTACACCGCATTATTTTAAATATTCAATTATCAACACATATCTATAGACACTTTTTACATAGAGGCCAAATGCTTTTAATTAAAACTAAAGTATATTAATAGACAAAAAACGATTTAAAACTAGGTTTTGTCGGTCACTTGCCGTGTCCCAACGCGAGGTACTCATGTTTCGTTGTAATTAAAACATATACTTTACCGACTCAGCTTAAGTTCAGTACTCCATTTTATTTTCATATATGATGAAGATTGAATACTACCATATCAAATAATAATACTATGCTTATGTTGCGAATTATTTGCAATTTAAGTTTGTCCACGCCATTTTTTGTCGTTCACTTGTCATGACACAAACATTACATATGTGTGACTACTATTTCGTTTCCCCTGCCTCAACCCGCATAAATCGAGACCTTCAGTTGCCACCTAACAGTGTTCCAAGTGACAGGTCGTCAGTGCGCTGCACTAAATAATTATGATAAATACACTCAGGCGAGCGGGAGTTTGTAATGGGTATGTAGTCTATATTCTGCCTTCCATATTTTGGTTGACGTGTGTACTATTGCATTAATTTTTATTTATAATACGTAAAGTATGGTCTATTTTCGTGTGTATAAATATTCAGTTCATCTACCAAATACTTAATTTTTTTTGATGACATAACTGTCATTTTGTCCATCACCTGCATGTCGTTCACTTGTCTTTAAAAAAACAGGTGAACGACACATACGGCAGGCGAACGACCATTATTTGAAAACTTATACAAAACTATTTAAAAAGTAGGTTTTACAGGTCACTCATGGTATCCCAACGTGGGGTACTCATGTTTCGTTGTAATAAAAACATATATATTACCGAATTACCTTAGTTTGAGTACTCCCTTTTACTTTGATGCTGTCCAAGGAATCCTTAGCAGGCGGCGCCAGCACCACATTTCGAAAGAGTCAATCCTCTGCCTATCAGCGGCTTTGAGCGTCCAGGTCTCAGCCCCAGAAATATGGAGAAGACAAGTGCACAGACGAGGTGCATCTTAGTTCGGTTAGGTCAGGTTCCATATTTTGCCGAGTTGGGTCATCGCTGTTTTGGCCATTCCGATTCGACTGCGAATCTTCGGTTTGCTTCTGCCTCTATTTGTGACGATCGAGCCAAGATACTGGAAGTGATTAACAGTTTCAAACTGTCGACTATGCTTGATCTTTTTTTTTATTAATTTCAAGTCCTATTTTGAGCCGTGTCAAAGTTTGGCCATTTCTGCTTCGGTTGATGATAATTCAAGAAGGCTGGTGTTAACCACGTAGCGAAGGTTTAATATTAATATTCCTCCTATTTGAACGCCATCACTCCAACATTCACGGGTGTGATGTACTCTGCATCTCCATATTTTTTAAAAGTATGGGAGATATTATGCATATCTGTCGTAGTCGTACACCTTTAGAGAACTTAAAGTTCTTGGATATGACATCTACTGTCACCATTCTGTATCTGGACTCGTAAAGGCTTTATAAAGTGTTACCAGATGAGCTGGCAGCTTCAGACAAAACCTCTTATAGCTTATCCCACCTAACGCAGTCGAAGACTTTCTGGTAATCAGATGTGAAGGATTTCCTCGGAGATGATGAAAGCAGTAGTAAGAAAGAATATGTCAAAAAATGTGAAATTAAGCTGCAGAAACGTTAAGTATTTAAATGATTCGCTGTTGAACCTGCATAAGAAATTTTATAAAGTCACGTGGGTACAGCTTAAGTTCTGAATCTTTTTGCCGGTTTAGACCTTTCTGGATTGTTTAGGCTTCAAAAATCCCTTGAGAAGTTTCTTATGAGATGAGAATGAATGCTTGTTTTTTTATGCAAATTACTAACAAAAGGAAAAAAAAATAAAAAAAAATAGGTACAAACAAAAAGTACTTGTAGAAAGTTCAATGTAGTTTTTATTTGAAATGTCACTTACCTGCAACCATAGTAGTTAACCTGCAAACAATTTCAGTTAAATTGGAACGTATTTGTCGCCAACCTGCACCCATTGTCGATAACTTGGTAAAAAATGTCGTTTACCTGACCTCGATGTCTTTCACCTATCGGCCTAAAATTTCAAACACCTGTATCTTCTAAAATATTCAATTCAACTACTTCCCTCCACATCATATCGATTATTAGAATATATTTCTAGCGATCCTATAAAAAATAAAATAAAAAATCGCAAGTTGAAAAAAAAATGCAAAATTAGCGCAGCGGTGCAAATATTTTGAGAACGACCCTTATTGACATGCATACTTCCGACCACACAACAAACAATCAAGATTGACATGATACAAAGCAACAACACGCTATATTTTGACAAGATTTCCGATATTAAAATCATACAAGATGAATGGAAGATGGTCGTTTACTATAATATGACCACGTATTGGAATAGCATAATGGCGATAGAGAATTATGTTAAACCTATAAAAAAGAAATGCAATAATGACTTTACATGTGCCCCAGTTATTGCGCAATTCGAACACGAGCTCAACGAACTGAGTCATTACAACAAGTTGCTGACAAGCCATCATAATATTAATCGTCACAAAAAAGGACTAATTAATGGAGTTGGCTATTTAGCTAATACATTATTCGGCGTATTGGATGACCGATTTGCAGAAAAATATGAAGAAGACATCGAAACTATTCAACAACGAGAAGACCACATATTTAACTTATATAAAAACCAAACGTCTGTATTAGAAGCTCACAATAACATTCTTAAACGAAATGAGCTTATTATGAAAAGCCAATTTACATCGATTGTAAAAACCGTCCGAAATCTAACTGAAGACATACAGCAAGCACAAACAAATAGTTTACGTGCATTACATTCATTTTCTATATTATCGTCGATGATGGCAGCTGACGTCATAATCTCTAACTTAAGAAGGATTCAGGACACTTTGATTGACACTGTTACCGACATTTATCACGGAAGACTCAACGTGCATCTATTACCGCCTGAACAAATACAGCAACAATTAAACTTGATATCGGGGCATCTACAGAGTGATCTCACGACACCAGTTGATAATATTGGAGACATATACGGCTTACTGCATATTCAGGCACGAGTGACGCGGAAGAACCTTATAATGGAAATACGCATACCACTACTAAATCGTGACCAATTCGAGCTGGACGAAATTATAGACATACCACAAAGGGACAAAAATACTTCAATCTACACATCAACTGGCACTAAATACATAGCAATCAACGTGAAGAAAGATACCGTAATCCCAATGACAGAATCTGACATACTGGCTTGCATCTCTAACAAGAATGACAAAATGTTGTGCCCATTAAATCATCCTGTATATACAATGAAAGTCGGCGAATCTATCTGTGACATGCAATTAATGACGAATAACAATCACAAACCTTACTGTCAAGCGACCGCGAGGGATTGCGCCGACCGATGGATCAAGTTACACTCTCGGGACACCTGGTTATTTTCATATTGCACCAAACACCCGATACGTGTTATCTGCCCGACAAGCGTATCAACAGAAAAATTGGTCAACACCGGATTGGTCGTGATACCATGAGAGGAAAATCTTTCGTCATACACTCGCAGCATGACTACAAGAGTCAAATGTTTATACAAGGCTCATCCATAGAAATACCCAGAAATATCAAAGGATATACAAATCCTGACAGACGACCATACAAATGAGTTTCTTGACATCAACCAAAAAATCAAGATTATGAAGGATCAAGAATTGGAAACATTCAGTAAACATAACAACACCCATTACATAATTATCTACGCAATATATGTCAATAATAACCCTGACACTCTGCTGCTGATATCGCTTGTAAATGGAGACGCAGGTGGCAACTGACTCCCGTTCAACCCGATACTCCACTACAGGAAGTGACAATCGCAGCTACTCCGAGTGGGCCGGGGAAGATGAGGTCACCGCAGCAGCTAGAATCTACATCGAGAACAGACATACCAGCAACACCTCAACCAAGAAGGAACGTTAGTTTTAAGGACATTATAGAATAATATTGTATTTTTAAATCATTTTTTGTACCCATTTCATACTATTTCTTGCTTGCATTTTTTAAGCACCTTTATATCGAACCTATTTTTCTTTAACTTGCTTTTTGTATTTTTTGCTTTTGTAAGTGGCAGTATGTACGAGCTATCGTACATCATAGTATAGCAATAGCATTTAGTGTAAGCATAACCTTAAGACATATTCGTTGACATGCGTAACCTACATTATAGCAGTGCAATAAAGACCATCGTTAACACCAAACGTGTGCTGTACTAATTTTGACATCAATTCTGACATCCCACAATCTATCCTGCATCTGACATACATCTGACATACATTCTGACAGTACGGGTGCGTGACCCGTACTGTCAGAATGACGTCTGTGTTTATGAACAGGCATATATGAATAGGCATATATATTTTTTGAGTTGTGTATTTTTTAGTCTTATTAAAACTTACTGAAGCATATTTAATTATTGTTTACACTCACGTGAAATTGTCAGGAACGGCCCGATATGTTTCGAACTCGTATGGATCTCTTATCAGGACTGCTACCCGTACACCGTCGCGGCAACTTTGTCACTCATGTCAGGCCGTTCCCGACAATGAAACGTGGGTAATTTTTATTTCATTGCATGTGTTGGAGAAAAGCACTATACATGCCTAGCCGTATTCGTATCACTGTCTGTCGTATCTATTGTCTATACCTACATATATCCACCCGGCAAGCCCTTTTTCCCCGGCGACGTCTGCAGTAAATGTACTAATATTATTTTATCATTTTAATTCAAAGCTAGCGAGCGCGTTTTTTTCGCGAAGAATTTTATACTTACCTATTTATTAGTTCAGCGTCGGCATTTTATTATTTTGGTTTTGTTTTTCTTTCTTCTGAGAAAACTCCTTGTTTTTTTCAGAATATTTCACTAATATAGTTACGTTGTCGACATTTATTATATTCTTCACTAACGGCTTGAGATTTAAAAAACGAAAGCCTTTTGTTTGTATAACTCTGTAACAAAAGAGATTTTTTGTGGCTATGACTAGATGTTTGCTTAAAATTATGTAAACGAATATTTTCGGATAAAAACACAAGTAAGAAAATGCGGCTCAATTTAATAGTCTCGCTGTGATTTTTGAACTGTTTCAACATACTTTCAATACTGAAACAACACACACAGCGGTGCAGAGACTGTGAGATTGGTAATTCCAACAAAAAATTGCAAAATTCTTGAACCGTACAGTGAGGGTTGAAGTAACTTATTAGTACATATATTTCATCAACATCTGCAAAACACCTAATAACGGTCATAAAATAGTATTTATAGGACTCGTGGGCTAAACTATAAGCGCTAGTACCTATTGTGACATAGCATTCTATGCATGTTGCATCCACATACGTGTCAACTTCCTTAACCGAAATATGCTAAATTTAATCCCCTGAAAACGTGTCAAACCGCTAAGTAGCGCAAGTCCCGGCTGCGACGGGGATGGCTCCACAATGCAGACGAACCGACTGCTGTATCTCAAGCCCGCAGTTCCTCGATGAACAATCTTGCTACTTACCATCTCTTTGAAGCCCCATTGAAATTGAACCCGTTGTCCCAGAGTACTAAGGATCACACTCGATTGTGCGCGCGGTATCTCCTCAAATTAGGAGACATACAAATCTCTGGGACAACAAACTGAATTGTACTTTGAACAAGGAGACGTCGCATTGTCAAGATATAAGTATACTTAGTCGTTTCATGAACCCCGTGCTTAAAGATCAATTTCCTTAAAATTCCAGTTGGAATCTTGCTAGAGTAATTGTAACTGAATTAATCATAAACTAATTACTCGGAACCAGTCAGAAAGTGTATGGTACTTGGATTGCATAACATGCTGTAATCGTATAAATACAACTTCAGTAACCAAAACAATGATTGTACTCGAAAATTAATGAACTAAAATGTTAGGCTAACCAATGGAACGCAATGAGCGCTACAAAATGACATATAGAACGACTTAATCGGACCATTACTACTGCTACCATACTTCCCGAACTACCTGTCTCATAGAACAATTAACTTTAGAAATCAAACTGCCAATCACAGTGCCAGTTCTTCATACAAAGGATCTTAAAAATAGCACTTGTCGAAAGGGGCGCTTCCACTGTGGGAATCACCCACAAAAGCCTCCTATCGATTTATTAGAACCTTGTTAACGCTCACACAACGGTGCGCTAGGAGAATTTTGTGAAATATTCATTAGGAAATTAGATTATAAGAACTAAACGCTACCGAAGAACAATAAAACAACAGAACTTAAAACTATGACCTTGAACCAGACCTTCTCCGGAACCAGCAGCTCTAGCCAAGTTTGTTCGAGTCAAATTTCTACCTACGCAGTCCACGTTACATTTACGTGGCGCCTACGTTCCATAAGCCACGAACTACGAACCACGGTAGCCGTATCGCTACGAGGTGGCATTATATAGTGTGCTACGACCGCTACGCCACGACCGCTACGATTGTAGCAACGACCCTAGAACTTCAAATGCAGTCCAAGAACCACGGAAGCTATCGAAGACGCTATGTTGAGCGCCCTCAACAAGTTCTGTAATTGCTATGTAGTGAGACCAGTCCGGACTGTTGATGAACCCTAGGACTATTGATTTGCATTGTGATTATGTATGGTCTTTGTTCCAGTTAGTTCTAATTAAATATTTTTTTACAGTTCACCATATAGTATGGAAATTAAATGGAATTTAATAAGAGTGACACAACCTATTCAAATCCTAAAACAAAAACACAACGTGATCTACGACGTAGCCCCTAGGACTGTAACTGTATTTCCGCTAAGTAGCAAAAACTTTTCCTAGCTAGGCTCCTAACGCATCATATTTATATGGCATCATGGGCCACAACCTAGGTTGTGTCCTTGGGGCGATTCATCCACCTCACTTTTATTTAGTGTCTTTATTCTGTGCTTTTGTGAACACGTTTTTGTCGAAGTGTCTAAAGAAGATTGTGGCATTTCGAGATATTTTGTAGGGATCCGGGATTTCTAAGAGTTTCAATAGCATCAAAAAGCTGACATTCGATAAAATCGTATCCATGAAAGTGATCTGGAACAAAGTAATGCCCCTGCTCAGTCAGCAGCGGCAGCCTCCTAGACTGTGTGTCAGACAGCAAGTACGAGTCGGCAAGCTGCGCATGTCGTTTATGCCGCCGATAAATAATTCGACCGCTCGCCTCCAGCTTTGTTCCAGCCTAAATTACTACTTATCTCCAGCACTACCAACTTGCTCTATTAAAACCTCCACCTGCACGTCATTTACGTAGTAAGGTGTACTGGTAGCAAAAAAGGTCTAAAAACGTACTTTTTACTTATCTTAAAATCGTTTGTATAGTATTTGACTAATTTTAATTAAATATATCTGGAACAATCTAGGCATTTTTCCTCATCGTTTTTGCGGCTGATTTTATTTATTCACATAATATTTAAATAGCATTACAGTTACACCAAAGCGCGATGATGAATAATCTTCCACCCCCAGCGTTGTTCCAGCCTAAATGACTACTTATCTCCAGCTCTACCAACTTGCTCTATAGAAACCTCCACCTGCACGTCATTAACGTAGTAAGGAGGTGGACAGGTTCCAAAAAAGTCTACAACTTAGGTACTCTTTGCTTTTATTTATCTTAAAATTGTTTGTGTATTTGTACTTATTTGCGCCACGCGGTGCTACCCGCTCATCCCACGCTACATTTAGTCGGGATAAAAAGTAGCTTATTTGTCAATCCAGGCTGTCAGCTGCCTTCATATCAGAATTTAACAAAATTGGCCCAGCCGTTTGAGCGTGAAGAAGTAACAAACATACACATAAACACACACAAACTTTCGCCTTTATAATATTAGTGTGATTAAATATATGTATATGGAACAAACTAGACACGGTGATGTGTGCAGTAGTTAATACTATCCTTTCTCATCGTTCACGCGGCCGACGAATAATCCCCGCCTCCACTTTGTTCCAGCCCAAATTAACTCCTCGCGAGAAAGAATCAACCTGTTTTGCTAACTTGTTAGAAAAATTAAAGAACGTCGCCTGGGAAATCTTGCGCCAGCCGGTTTGGGATTAGTGGAGTTAGGGCTTTTTGTTGATAATTGTATGCATGTTTATTGGTATACATAGTTTGATGTTATGAATTATTGTTAGAAAGAAAGAAAAGAAATATGTTTATTCGTGACGTGACCATAGACCATAATTACAAATAGTGACAAACATGACAAATGAAATGAAATAAAACAATACAAACTATATGGCTGTGCCACGAAAAGGTCCCACCTCAGCATGATGCTAGCCCAAAAGCCAGCGCTGATCTTCTGGTGGCGCCAAGACGCTAAAATGACAAGAATTGGTGTATTTAATAGATTTTCTAAAAGGTATAAAATAGGTTATAACCCGTATCATAGACAGAAAGCAACAAATAAAGAAATCTACACGACAGAAACAATCAACTCCACTTCCCAAAGGTTGTCTGGAAGAGATCGTTCTTTAGCGATTAAACCGCCTGTTGTCTACCGTTGCTAAAATTACTGTATCTGTGTTTAATTTGTAAACGTTGGTGGGCAATAAAACATTTGTATTGTAATAATATCTTAAACTATAAACTACATACCTATCAGTATAAATGGTGGTCCGAAATGGTCCCACCACAGCCACAGTATGATGTTAACTCGAAAGCCCGCGCTGATCTTGAAAGATGAAAATATTTTTCCCGCCTTGTACGGGCAATGGTATCCATGGAAACTTAACTAAGGTGGTTTTTTTTTTCAATATTGCCTTCTAAATTGATAGCTTGGTCATTAATGTTTGATCATTACTGATGGAGTACTTTTTTGGGCGTTACCTAACGTTATAGTTGTAAGTTAAGTATATGTAGGTATTTCCAATTTATATCCCCCCTGGATAGGCAATATAAACGAAGCAAAAATTGCAAGAATATCATCAATTAAAATATGTATTAAATTTTTCGTTGCGCGAAATCAAATAACCATCGAATAGAATAACGTACCTTAAAATAATATTTTAAGATTGATGACACGTTCCGGAAGGCTCACTCTTAATTGATCAATATGATGTACATATGTATAAGGTATTCCATATATTTAAATACTTCAACGGGTTTACTCACGTCGTAGAAGTCGAAGTTTGATGAATCGCGTACCGATTCGAAACATGTCGAGCGTTATTCGACTTTTGCGACGTGAGTAAACCCGTTTAAGAAAATTAATATGTCTGAGACTCACGGTAGTTTTCTAATCCATACATAATTATATGTAATGAACATTGCTTCATGTGTATGAATTTGAGTCATTTATATTTGTGATTATTCGCATCATGGCGACAATACGATCCATATTGATCGAACAGATTTATAAATTGTTCCACAGAAATTTATTTTCTTTTCGTATAAAAAATATTATCCTCCATTCTTTTCAGTGTCTAAGAAAAATATATCGGCTGTATGATATTCCAGCGAGAGCGAGAGGTTGGAGGCGTCTTATTGGCACTCAGCGCGACATAAATAACGACCTCTCGACCAAGGGTAGCCTCTTACGCGTTACAGTCAATGTGGAAATCACTGATTTTGAAAAACATCCAATTAACGTTGCGTTTTGATTCTTGTACAATCATACTAACTCAGCGTTCTCTATAATGTGAAGCGGTATTTCTATTCCGTGGGTATTTCATATCAGAACAGTTTCTCACTATTTAGCGAGCTTAGGTTCGTTCATGCATGGAGGACTGCCGCCATCTTTGGGTAAGCCGCCTTGAACTCAGTAGAACGTCGAGCCCTAAGACCCACTGGTGATGCTTTTCCGGCTGACTGGGCATCTTGCAGAGCCTCGAACATAGCCGAAATCGCAAACTTGTCAGCCAGTCTTGCATCGGATATGGATATATTTTGGACAGTGTGCGCAGGAATTGCACGACTTACTCCCGAGATTTGTTTTCCGTTTCTTGCATAGCGAGCTCAAAAAAAAGTTATTGGGAAATTTTCAATCCAAGTCAACGAATTATGACAAATTTTAGAAAATCCCAAAAAGTTTCCGACCGATTTTGGGAATTTAAATTGCTTGCACTTTAAGGCCCTCCATCAGACGCACATTTTGCTATAATAGCCCATCCACATACCTGTCATATCTGCAAAACTACAGGCAAAAGTCACAATTTCATAAATCGGGGCCCTATACTCAATCAGGAAAACATAAACATTTCCAATACTAAAACCCTATAAAAGCCAATAAGGGCTGAGGCTAGGCAGTTCGGGCTTCGCCCTAAAGTGCCTCCTGCTCGCGGCGAGGCACGCTGTCGAGGGCTTACAAAGGAGGCTCGCCACAATGGAGGTCCTCGAGAGCCGGTTATGGTATTTCAACTCATTGTGCTTCTTATTCGTTAATTTGTTAGTTTTACAATGGTACACAATTATTTACTTTCTGGAATTTTCACGAAAAGCGTGAGAAAATAATAAAAGTTCTTAGTTCTGAGAAACAGGCTACACACACATCAAAGCTCGGATCCCAAGCATTGGACTGTTTTTTTGGCATAAAATAATGATAATCCTGAAAAGATAACGGTTCCTGGGACAATTAAATTAATGTGCGTAGTAGCGGGAATCGCCATGAGACTGTACGACATCTGCCTTCGTAGAATTCTTGAATTTTTCGGTCATATAGCCAGGAAGAATAATGACAACCTAGAAAAGCTCTTAGTGACAGGAAAAATTCAAGGAAAAAGCCCAAGAGGAGGGAATCCTATGCGCTGGACCGATCAGATTCGAGACACAACGGTCACCAAGTTTCCCGACGCTATGCGGTCTGCATTAGATCGAAATAAGTGGAGCGATCGTCCGAAGAGTGATAAATAGAGGTCAGGACCCTCAGCAATGAGGAATACGATCCTCAGTAATGAGGATTATGACAAACATTCGATAATGCCAATCGCCATGGACATGGATGTACGGTTCATATAGACAAAAGATATAGACCCATCGAAGCTATTTACGACCTCTCAGCTACACTGTTTGTGTGCAACTAGTCCGGCATTCATTGGAGCAGTACCCCGTTAGCCGGCAGTTAGCGAAATGCGAAATGAACAGAACGGATTAGGCCGAACTGTAAAGGCAGCGGCGACTTAGTGGTCCGCCTTGATTGGATCCGACCGGATTGGATTGTGCAAATATTAAGACGCCTTAATCTTCCAATGTAGTGCAGTTCAATCAGAATAGCTATCGTGATATTTATCAATCCCTGAGGACTAATTCGACTGCCGTCAAGACACTTTTCAGCTATGTATTCGCCATTTCACGGACATATGGCCGTGAGAATTTAATTTTATATTCAAGCTCTATTAAGTGACATTGAAAAGTTTTTATTTAGCGATGTGCTCTAAAGTACACATAAAGTGGTGTTTCCGACAGAGAGAGAAAGGATTAGGTCGAACTGTAAAGGCAGCAATTGTCGACTTAGTGGTCCGGCGTGATTGATCTGATCGGATTGGATAGTAAGGATATCTTCCAATAACAATTGACATTACGGGCTATATAGCCCCGATCAGATCAATCACGCTATATTCAACATGGCAAAAGAGATATCGCAGAGATACGTCTGAGATTGACCGAGTAACTCAGTCATTATCCGCTGCCTAACTGGTTTAAGCTGCTTTAACGCCATGCTAACGTCTGTCCGGGATTTCTACAGACTAGTGTCGCACCACTAGTCTGTAGAAAGTCAGGGGTAGTTAAGTCAGGGGTACCGTAAGCGTTCATCACCTATCCGGTGAGCGTTGTAAGGTATTCGGGTACGCGTCCCCGGCTTCCCGAGCTGCTATTGTCTCTACCCCTGTTTTCCTGAGCAATAGCATCCTAAACCTTTATCCTGTCCCATGTCTTTATCCAGTCCTTCTTCCCGTTCACACCCCACATTCCTTTAATTTGGCGAGATGAGCGTCTTTAGCATTGGTTTGTCACTCATCTAGGAGACGGATAACTCCGAAATTAAACCCGGTATCGGTAACTCCGTTAGGCGCGAGTAGGATACAATCCGAACAGCGGCAGTTATCTGCAACCTACCTGGTGGCTCTGCACGTATTGGCATGCCTTTCCTGCAGGTCAAGCTGGGGTGGTCGAAAGGGTGATGCAGGTCCTGGGCAACCCTGTGTCACCAAATAGTGTCCCAGGCGACGCAGCGTCTGTGGAGAGGACACTTCACCCACACCGCTTTGCGGTGTGGAGAACAACACGGGAAGCAACAGTTACCGGTTATAAGTCTGCGCATATGGGCGTAAGCGCAGGCGCCAGGGGTTACTTCCGACAGTGGGAGGATCCATCGTAGGTCCATTGACCAGTTACCGCCCGCTTTAAACTGGGCAGCCCCCAGTCAGTAAGGTACTGGTCCGCCCCGGCACCGCCTGTTCCTCTAGGGTGTTGGGAGCACAGGGCTTTGCCCGGAAAGCGATGCTGAGCTGTTTTACACCCGCGACCAAAAAGCAAACTATTAGGAAATCTAAAGCTTACGCTTCCATGCGCTTTGGTTCTTGGAATGTCCGAACATTGAGGACAGGTCTCTCGGATAACTTGGAGACTACAGAATACGCGAACGAACTGCGTAAAACAGCTATCGTTGACCTGGAACTGGCACGTCTAAATGTGTCCATCGCTGCGCTGCAGGAAACTAGGCTCCCCGATGAAGGCTCATTGCGCGAACAAAATTACACCTTTTTTTGGAAAGGTAAGGGCTCAGACGAACATCGTGAACAGTTGAACACGGCGTGGGCTTTGCAGTTTCTAACACCCTTTTGAGTGCCATTGAAGCACCTCGAGGCATTTCGGAGCGTATTATGGTCTTACGTCTAAGTACAAAAAGCGGTTTTTAACCCCCGACAAAAAAAGAGGGGTGTTATAAGTTTAACATGTGTATCTGTGTATCTATGTATCTGTGTGTCTGTGTATCTGTGTATCTGTGTATCTGTGTGTCTGTCTGTGGCATCGTAGCGCCCAATCGGGTGGACCGATTTAAATGCGGTTTTTTTTAATCGAAAGACTTTTCCGTCGAGGAAGTTCTTAGTTATGTTTGGTGGAAAAAGGACCAGTAGTTTCCAAGATATTCAGCTTTGATTGGAACAAGTGACAAGATCTCAGCCAATATTGAAGTCAATAATTCGAAATATTGGCTAAATGTTAAGTGTTATTGGCATTTTTTATATGACTCACTAATTGAGGGTCTCATGATGACCAGATAGTTGTTAATGGATCTCAGCCAATATTGAAGCCAACGATTCCAAATTTTGGTTAAATGTTAAGTATTGTTAGCATTTTCTATATCACTTTCTAAACGAAGGGCTCATGATGACCAGGTAGTTTTTAATGGATCTCAGCCAATACTGAAGCTAAGGATTCCAAATTTTGGTTAAATGTTAAGTATTATTAGCATTTTCTATATCACTTACTAAATGAAGGTCTCATGATGACCAGCTAGTTGTTAATGGATTTCAGCCAATATTGAAGCCACGGATTCCAAAGTTTTGGTTAAATGTTAAGTTTTATTAGCATTTTCTCTATCACTCAATAAATAAAGGTCTCATGATGACCATCTAGTTGTAAAAGGATCGAAGCCAAGCATTTCAAACGTTGGTTAAATGTTAAAGTTTAATTAGCGTAATCAACAATTTAATAAAATCTTGACAGTACAATAATTAGGTACCTTGGAGCTGAAGATGGCCGTAGGAACTCATAAACAGCAAAAGATAAACCCATAATGTTTGGGCTCGTCTGATTGTTCTTGATGAGCTATTAACGTTTGTGTAAGAAAGAACAGTCCATAATAAAACCTCTGAAAAACTTTATAATTTCTGTCACAGTACTGGGTCACTGTTTCTAAGTTTCGCAATTCTGCTAAAGCTGAATTGTCATTAGGACTATTGAACAGGTTCCTCTGATTGAAGTCACAAATAGCAACACCCTGCAAGGTTTTAACGCGACTGAAGGACTCGTAAGCTTTAGCAAAAGTACTCTTGCCTAGGAGAAAACAGCTTTTTAGGATTCTGTAGTCAACAAGGAACCCTTATAGTTTCACCATATCCGTCCGTCCGTCTGTCTGTCTGTCCGTCTGTCCACAGCTTAGCTCAGAGACGTAGTGGTAGAATAAATTTAAGTCGGAATGTAATTTTTTAAAGTGGGGATGTAATTTTTTTATCGGTTTATCCCATGGTGTGGGGTATCGATGATAAGGTCTTTCAAAACTGAGTCAAGTTACCTAGCACCAACAGCAATTTTTATGGAGCTAAGTAAACCACCCGTGTATTTGGATCCTGTAGAATAGAAACTTGGTTCTGTTTTAGGCCATACGTAGCAGGTTCTTTCGACACATCCAGTGCATTTAAAGTATATAATTTGATTGTCTTGGCTAATAACTTTGTCATTTTGTCATTATAAGCAATAACTAGTTTGACTTTAACGACTTTTCCCAGAATGTTGCTTAAGGCTATTGAAATCAAAATATATCCTAATTATAATCTTATAGAAGACAGATTTGTCCCCACATATATAGTCAAGGATCAAGCTCGACAAAAGACTGGAAACTCAGGACCTTAAACGGTGTAAACCAAAAATTGTGATAAAAGAAAAAAAATCCGGGACGAAACTTCTGTTTGTTTAAAAAATATGAAATAAAAATAAAATTAAAAATTTAAAAACCCTCGACATGACAACCTACAAAAAAGAAAGAAATAAAATCTAGGAAATGTGCCTTTACCAATGAACAGTAGAAAATGAATCCAAGCTTCGTTGCGTCGGGGGACCGCCAAGTAAATGAAATGCATTGTACTGAAAATCGTAAAGTGGGAAGCCCAAATGCATACTTACTTGCAATTTTGCGTTGAAAAAATATCTCATTTCATTTACGTACTTTAGCGGTCCCCCGAACGCAACGAAGCTTGGATTCATTTTCTACTGTTCATTAGTAAAGGCACATTTCCTAGATTTTATTTCTTTCTTTTTTGTAGGTTGGCATGTCGGGGGTTTTTATATTACTCTTGTTTCCGCCTATGCTCCAACGCTTACCTCGCCTGCAGAGTCAAAGGACGACTTTTACGATAAGCTGTGCACTGCTGTCAATAATGTACCATCTGGGGACCGGCTGTATATTCTGGGAGACTTTAACGCTCGTGTAGGACAGGACAACACCTCATGGCCCGATTGTTTAGGTAATCACGGTATAGGGAAACAAAATGAAAATGGTCAACGCCTGCTAGAATTTTGTTCTAAGTACTTGCTGTGCGTTACCAATACATACTTCAAAGGCAAAACGATGCGTAAGGTTTCGTGGAAACATCCCCGATCGGGTCACTGGCACCAATTAGACCTTATCTTGTCCAGAAGAATGTGCTTAAAAGAAGTCATCCACACAAGATCCTTCCACAGTGCACAATGCGATACCGACCACTCCCTAGTAGCGTGTAAGGTCAATCTGTCTGCTAAAAGAATTCACTCCTCTAAAGCTCCCGGAAAGAAAAAATTGGACCTCACTAAAACCAAAGATCCTGAGTTAGTGGATTCTTTTAGCACCTTGTTGCGACAGAACACAACAACTTGGGACGTGGATCGAAATGGAACTCCATTAAAGACCTTCTCACCAACTCAGCTAGTGAGATATTTGGGCTCGCCAAAAATAAAGCACCGGATTGGTTCTCTGATAATTTTCAACAGCTAAAGCCATTAATCGACTCTAAACGACAATCCGCTTTGAACTTCCGTCTTAATCCTAGCGAAGCCACTCGCGCTGAATTCTGCAATGCCAAGGCGTTGCTTCAGCGTACATGTCGTCAGCTTGCGAACTCTTTCTGGATAGAGTTGTGCAGAAGCATCCAAGACTGTGCTGCGAAAGGTAACTTTCGTGGTGTTTATGCTGGGATTAAGACAGCTCTTGGCCCTGTCCAAAACAAGACAGCCCCTCTGAAAGAGATTGATGGCACGATTATCACTGATAGTAGTCGTCAGCTTGGTCGGTGGGTGGAACACTACACCGAGCTCTATTCTCGACCAGCCGAAATCAATCCGGTAACCATGTACTTACTTCCGAACCTTCCCATCATGGCTGAACTTGACACCTTGCCCACAGTTAGAGACCTTCATGCCGCCGTGCTTAAGCTTAAGTGTGGCAAGAGTCCCGGGGTAGATGGTATCCTAACCGAAATCCTTAAACTTAAGTGCACATTACCTTTGCTTCATAATCTTCTAGGGAAGTGCTGGGAGCAGGAAATCTTGCCTCAGGATATGCGCGATGCTAATATCACGACCTTATACAAAGGAAAAGGGGACCGCGGCGATTGTAACTGCTACCGTGGTATATCCCTTTTTAGCATCGTCGGCAAACTGTTTGCCAGAGTCTTACTGACTAAACTGCAAAGTCTTGCCAAACGCGTGTATCCTGAGGCGCAGTGTGGCTTTCGATCCCAGCGTTCCACCATTGACATGATTTTCACTCTCCGGCAACTTCAGGAAAAGTGTCGTGAGCAAAACACACCCTTGGTGATCGCGTTTGTGGACCTTAACAAGGCCTTCGACACGGTCAGCAGGGAGGGGCTTTACGTGGCACTTGAGAAGATAGGATGTCCTCCGAAGCTACTGAAGCTTATAAAATCTTTTCACGATGGCATGAAGGGCTCCGTTGTCTTTAACGGTCAGACGTCCGACGCATTTGAGATGCGGAGAGGTGTTCGCCAAGGCTGCGTCTTAGCACCCACGCTATTCGGCATATTCTTCTCTTTGTTGCTGAAAGTCGCTATTGGTGACACGCAACAGGGAGTTCACCTACATACAAGAGCAGACGGTAAATTGTTTAACATCAACCTCCTAAAGTCCCGTCGCAACCGTGTGGACCTCTTTATCTACAGCCTGCTCTTTGCCGACGACGCAGCCTTTGTTGCGAGATCTCCCCATGAACTTCAGGTTCTCCTGGACAAATTCGCCCACGCTTGTGACTTGTTCTCCATGTCTATAAATACTAAGAAGACCGTGGTTTTAGCGCAGGGCCACTCGATCCAGCCATCCATTTTGCTGGAGAGCGAGCCCTTAGAAGTCGTTGATAGGTTCTGTTATCTGGGGTCGTCTGTGTCGAGCAACCTATCCCTTGATGGGGAGGTCAATATTCGCATCGGCAAGGCGGCTACAACGTTCGGCAGGCTGCGTACAAGGGTGTGGGATAACAACCATCTTAACATTAAGACCAAAATGATAGTATACCAGACTTGTGTCTTAAGTACACTCTTGTACGGGGCTGAAACCTGGACGTCGTACGCTAACCACGAACGAAGACTCAACGTTTTTCACATGCGCTGTCTTCGAAGTATCCTCAACATGACATCACATGGAAGGATAAGGTTACGAACGAGAGAGTGTTGGAAATTGCACAGCTGCCTAGCATCACCGCGCTACTCAAACAGAGACGCTTGCGGTGGCTTGGGCATGTGCAACGCATGAGCAGCACTCGTTTGCCCAGGCAGACCATGCTGAGCCAAGTCGCATTCGAAAAGCGCAACGTAGGACGACCCATGCTACGGTTTAAGGACTGCGTAAAGCGTGACATGGTCGCATTCGGCGTCGACTGTAAGTCGTGGGAGGATTTAGCGTCGAACCGCGATGATTGGAGAAGTGTTGTCGCGAAAGGACGTGAAACCCACGATAACATCTGGTTTCAAGACTTGGCCAGAAAGCGTGCAAAAAGACACAATCGCGAAACTGTCTCCTCCGCGGCGGGGTCTTCATGGACATGTAGGAAATGTGGACGTGTATGTTGCTCCCGGATAGGACTACATAGTCACGAGAGGCGTTGCCTCTCGCAAACTGACGCTGTTTAAATCATCTGTCAAGATGTATAAGGCCTTTGATGATGAGTGTCGCACCAGTCAACTTGTTCATTTGAATATATTTGTACAACATAGGGAGACTTAAACGCGTACATTTTTTTTTATTTAATTACTTACGTTTCAAGCGTGATGGTAAGTTCATGGGCTCGAAGAGTCCCGATTTGTGATAATAGTGTTGGTCATTTTTTTGTTTTTTTTTGTACTTTTGTTAGTTAGCTATATGTATAGTACTTAACGTTGTTTTTTGTATATCCATTTAAGTAGTTAGTATTTTGTAATCTGTAAATCGCACTCGCAGACTAACTACCAAGAACAAGATACAGGTTCAGCCTAGTTTGGAGTCTGATAGATATCCCACTTGTACCTATAAGCTGTTTTTGTCAAATAAACATTTTTTTTTTTTGATGTATGGCCAGGTGCATGAAAGGTGCCTGCGTTTTCATAGTATAAGATGTTATCTATGAGAATATCTCGTACATCATGAAAAAAATATTCACGACGATCGAATGAGACGTTACAACTTTAAAGAGAAACAAAAATATACTTTTGAATGTATGTACGTAAACACTTTATTGTACATAAAAACAAGAAAAACGCATTACAAAAGAATAAGCATGTACAAAGGCGAAAGGTATTTATTTTATTTCCTATTTTTGTCGCATTAGTACACGAATGAATATGTCCGTAACTTGTCCTTTTTCTGGTATTTATAGAATGCTTTCATTTTAGTGAAACAAAGCGCGTTCCAAGGCATTCACAAGAAAACACAATTTATTCCTGGACCCGTGGAGGGCAAGTACAGTCAGCTGCAGAACCTACTCACTACTACGCACACCAGGTGCCCAAATAATATGCACACGGACTCTACTCTACTCGAGTCAAAGGAAAAGATCTGCCGCCTGTACCTCCCATTCGTTTGTACGGCACGCCTCTAAAGAAGGTGGATTCTTTTAAATATTTAGGGCACGTGGTAACCTTTGATTTGAAGGACGATGCAGACATTGAGCGAGAGAGAAGAGCATTGTCTGTCAGAGCGAACATGGTGGCCCGCCGATTTGCTCGTTGTACAGCTGAGGTTAAAAT
The DNA here is from genome assembly GCA_905147355.2 of Apotomis turbidana. Taxonomy (NCBI): domain Eukaryota; kingdom Metazoa; phylum Arthropoda; class Insecta; order Lepidoptera; family Tortricidae; genus Apotomis; species Apotomis turbidana. The sequence continues at coordinate 26,103,875 of LR990291.1, read as the reverse complement.
AACGCTATTCAGAGCCTTCTGTACATCCCTTTACACGAGCAGTCTGTGGGTCTCTTACACGCAAAAGCAATACAATGCTCTACGCGTGCAGTACAACAATGCATTCAGGGTGCTGATGGGGCTACCTCGTTTCTGTAGTGCGTCTGGGATGTTCGCAGAAGCAGGGGTTGATTGTTTTTATGCAACCATGAGAAAGCGGTGCACATCCCTGGCGCGCAGGGTGCGGGCTAGCGCTAACGGCATCCTGAGGGCAGTTGCCGAAAGTTTTGATTGTCAGTATTTGAACCACTACCATACGAGGGGCGTCTGAAAAGTTCTGAGCCTAAGATAGAAAAAAACAATTTACACAAATGAACTCGTGTTTATTTTTCAATATAGTCTCCTCCTAAATCAATGCATTTATTACATTTTTTATACAGTGCTTTTAGGCCATTAAAAAAATAATCTTCATTTTGCCCTTCAAAATGCTCCTGTACAGCCGCCTTCATCTCTTCGTCACTTCTAAATCGCTTTCCCCTCAACTCTTTCTTCAAATTATTGAATAGAAAATAATCGCTTGGGGCTAGATCTGGGCTGTAGGGTGGGTGGTCAATTTCGTCAAAACCAACTTCCTTCAGAGCACGCCTCGCAACATTAGCGGTGTGAACGGGTGCGTTGTCTTGCAAAAACAAAATGCCTTTCCTTAGTTTACCCCGCCTTTTCTCAACTATGGCTTGTCGCACCTGTCTTATTAGATTTGCATAATAAGTTCCGTTTATCGTAGAGCCTTTTTCTAAATAATCGATTAAAAGAATGCCATCACAATCCCAAAATACCGTAGCCATTAACTTAGAGGCCGACTTTTGCACTTTAAATTTCTTCGGCCGGTTGGGGTATAGCAAAGGGGGCCCTATTTTTAGGACTTTTTTTTTGGTTTGTTTGGGCTTAAATTTGATTGAATCTTGTATATATTACGCTAAAATAAGCATATTTTATTCTTTAAACTTTTTCTCTCAGATCGATATTTACCGAGATATTGGGGTTCAAAGGGGCGCGGGACTTAGAAAATTTTTGATTGTGGTATGTCATTATAACACTTATTTTTTATGATGCTATCGTATAGATGACGCTAAAATAAGCATGTTTTGTATGGGCAACTTTTCTCTAAACTTAATAAATACCGAGATATTGAGGTTTTAAGGTAAAACTGCTTGCTGAAAATGGGCCTTGCCAAATACTGACTTGCACACTAATTATCCTCGCACTGCACACTAAGATCCGACTCGGCCGGGTTAGGTTAGGTTAGTTTTTTTTTTATATCCCGTAAAACAGTTTTGCAAATACATATTCGAACGACCTTAAAATCTAATTTAAGCCTGAAAATGCGAAATATTTAAAGTTTTTTATCTCGGTAAATATTACTCTGAGTGAAAAAGTTTAAAGAACAAAATATGTTTTTTTTAGCGTAATCTACACGATTCAATCTAATTTAAGCCCAAAAACAGCAAAAAAAAAAAACAATTAAAATTTTTCTGTCCTAAAAATAGGGCCCCCTTTGCTATACTCTGACCCGGCCTTTCACCCTTTTCAATCCACTGCATCGGCTCAGACTTACACTCCGGATCATACTGTCTGATCCATGTTTCATCAACAGTTACTATTCGGGAACAAACTTCATCTAAATCATCTTCGCACAATTCTAAAAACGCCCGAGAAGTTTCCACACGACGTACTTTATCGAAGGCCGTTAGCATTTTCGGTACCCAACGAGCACTGACTTTACTCATGTACAAATGTTCATGTAAAATTTCTCCGACTCTTTCTTTACTAATACCTAAGACCTCAGCTATTTGCCAAACCTTAATTCTTCTATCTTCTAATACCAGGTTTTTGACTTTTGCTACGTTTTCTTCGGTCACTACCGATATTGGCCGCCCTGAGCGGGGGTCGTCTTCGATCGACTCCCGTCCGAGTTTAAATAAGCGACTCCACTTTTTGACTGTGGCATAAGAAGGCCCAGAATCACCGTAAATAATAGCCATTTCCTCAAAAATACACTGCGGTGATTTGTCACTTTTTGTAAGGAATTTAATTACAGCACGGTGCTCAATTTTCGTAATATTCGTTGGTAATTCACACATGATGTACTTTTCCGTTGAATATCTCGAAACAGAATAATAAAAACGTGACATGTTATTTTTTAATAATTTGTTTTTAAATTGCCTTTCTAGTGGCCAGTATCATAAACGCATATATAACCTCGAAATACCTTAGGCTTAGAACTTTTCAGACGCCCCTCGTATGGTTCATGTACTGACAATCAAGCCTTTCAAGCCCTTGTAAGTAATTGGGCGAATTTATTAAATGCATATTATATTATAATACACCTAATAATAATGTTGCACTAACCGTAGGATAAGAATTTCACAATTGTCTGTTACTAACATATTTTGTAAGCACTATGATCCCAGTTGGTCGAAATAAATGAATAAATAAATAAAAATTTATTTATTTTATTTATTCTACTAGCTAGGGAATCAATCTTGAACGGATCATTGTGAGGGTGTTATTATGCTTGCTGCTAACTGTATCTACCAGTGGAAAAGGGCCAGCTCGTTTGACTTCTCGCGGTCGAACGACTACCAAATTATGTACTGCGAGTGATAAAAACAGTGACTAACAGTAAATTAAAATGGACTGATCTTTACTTATGCTCCATCATAGTTCGTAGTATTAAACAATTCAAAGAAATAAAATATAATTATTGGATAAAATCGTTTTCATTTATTCTGCATTAGCTTACAAACCAAAAAAGCTCATAAAAGATCCGGTATTGGCCAATACACTTCCGGAGGGGTAATGATCAGTATAAAAATAAATAATATAATTTCATTGAGTATAACAACATTTAATATATTTTCAATGGATATAATAACTCATTTTATACAATGAACATTTAATATAATATCAAAATATATATTTTTATTTATTACAATAATGTTTTGGTACAAGGCTTATTTCTTATAATAATCATATATTATAATGCTCATAATTATAGTTGATTCTTTAATATTATAGCCATATGATTCGGAAAAATCGATTCTGGCAATTCGCTCGCTCGTTAATGTCGCAGTTCTACCTAACACTCCTCCGCGCTCCACTCGTCGTCCTACCTAACCTGCCTTAAGGTAGATTAGGTAATGATTCTGACTTTAGGAAAGTGACAAGTTAGGATATCGCCTATTTTATCTAGTGAAAGCAAAAGCAGCCCTTCCGCTCTTACCTATTATTATGCTAACTGTACATTAGATAAAATTAACGTAATATTATATCATATGTTCATTATAAGAAATATGCATTATACTAAATGTATGTTAAAAAAATAAAATTTAAATCTGTTTCTTACCAAAATGAACACAAGTATTTCAGTAGAGTAAATAATGCACAAATGTAGGTACAACTTGCTCATGCAAGCTCCTCATTTGTTCATACAATATTATATTAAATGTTAATAAGCAATGTTGTATTAAATGTTATTCGATCGAATGATCTTTATATAAAATGATAATTATAACATATGTAAATATATTAAGTGATATTATATTAATTGGGAATTATATCAAATGAGCGTTATACCGACTAAAATTATTACAAATAAACTAATAGCTGCCGCTGCCTGTCGCGTAAAATTGTGGCATCTCTTTTCGGCTGTACTTGCTTTTAACGACGCATTCGCCGCGACGACACTATAGCATTACTTCAGAAATGGTTATTCATTTTTATAACAAGTTACCTGATCATGTTTTAAAAATAGCCTTTCCATCTCTCAAAAATAATTTAAAAAAATTCTAATGTCAAAATCATATTATACAGTACAGCCTGAACCAGAAACCGGGTACTGACTCCTTCTTAGATTGTGCCTGACTAGTTTAAGGGACACAGTTCTAATAATAAAGCATATCAAACGTACATACATTGTGATAAACCGTCAGACTTTCTTGTAGTTTCTATTTTATTCTTACACTTTTCCTCATTTATATCTTAAAATACACTTTTAATATGTTTTCTTCGAGAACTACCTACGTATAGTTAAGTTGATATTACTGTAATAGTTAATTACTTATCCTTTCTAAAAAATTACGAACTGTTCAATTTCCTTTCGGCGTTTCTTCTCAACAGTGGTCTCCTCTTGTGAAATGCCGGTAGACTCAGATATGTAAAAGTGTCTTTGTGGCCTACTTGCCAAATAAAGTTCATTATTTCATTTCATTTCATTATCCCGCGACAAAGATTCGTTACACGCGTCTATCCTACTGTTTCCTTTCTCTTTTGTGGTTTCATACAAAGCACGTGTATTATGCGAAATGAGCTCCTCAACTCTGAAAGTGCGGCACGCTCAAGCGAGCTTATTTATACCTTTCATCTGACAGCGATCGGCGCTGACGTCTCCTTGTAATGATTTATACGCCATGTAATTAAGCGCTTCAGAAAGGCTTTAGAATGGAGTCTACAGTCTTTGCAATAACTGAGCATTATGTTGTGATGGTGTTTAAGATATACAGACGAGTGTTGGTGGCGTCCTTTAAGCGTCTATCGACTAGGAATGATATAAGTAATAAGTACCTATACAGTGTGATTTAGGAGTCATTAGGTCTCTAACTATGGGCCTTTTAAGGAAACTCAGAGTCACTTAGCGAGCTATGGAAAGAGCTATGCTCGGGATTTCTCTACGAGATCGAATCAGAAATGAGGAGATTCGTAGACGAACCAAGGTCATCGACATAGCAAACCGGGTAAGCAAGCTGAAGTGGCAACGGGCAGGGCACGTAGCTCGAAGGACCGATAGCCGTTGGGGCAGAAAGGTTCTCGAGTGGAGACCACGTACCGGGAAGCGCAATGTAGGACGGCCACCCGCAAGGTGGTGGGACGACCTGGTTAGAGTTGCGGGGACGCGCTGGATGCGGGTCGCTGCTATCCGGCCCATGTATAGATGTCTATTGAGGAGGCCTGTGTGTGTGTGGACGATGATCAGGTGTGATAGGGCCAATCAAAATTTGGCGAAACTTTGCAGATGGGAAACAATATTTCAGAGTTGAGTTAGATAGGATACCGTCTTGGATGGATCATCACAACAAACCGGCTGGACTAATTTAAACTATTTTTAGGACACTGGTAATAGCATCCGCACATGGTTATAAAATGGGGTTTACCCGAATATAGAGAAGTAGAAAAGTCTTAACCCTTTTTTTAAGAGAGAGGGCGACAATAATATTAAAACATAAGTACTAGAAAAACTGTCTTAAAAAAACCTTGGTCACTTTTAATACTGAAATAATACACGTCCCCCGAAAGATAAGTCGAATCGAATGATCATCACGCGTCGAAGCATAGTTGTCCACAATCGCTCCCACCTTTTACCTCACTCCTGAGTTGACTTACGCTCGCTGAGTGCTGTATAATGTATAATAAATCACATTCCCAGCATTTGTCACTAAGCCCCTTAAGGCCGCCGCGTCTAATGCAGTCGGCTCGTAAACAAATGAGCTCAACCGCCTTAAATAGACAAAGACCGCTGAGCCACCGATCCGACGGTAAACACATTACGTACAGTCGCCTTAGTAGCATCAAATAATCGTGATTGAAATAAACCTGTTATTAGCAATTTGTATATAAAAAATAGTGTTTTTTTTGCACATCAAACAAAAACTAATCGGGAATCGACAAAAGAGTGCTAACAGAGTAACCAACATAAAAATTAATATGATTGCGTTCTCAAACCTAACAGCATCGAACAGATTTTAGAAAATAGCCATATTTTCTGCGGAGCTTATATCATATAATGTCTAGTTTGTACAGTAAGAAAATAAGAACTTTATAAGAAGTTAAGGGTAACTTAGGCATATTCACAAGAAAAACACTTGTCCGTAACTTAAACAGTCCCCGAATATATCCCGATTTTAAACTTTAGTGATTTTAATCCGATCGTAATTAGTGGTGGTGGTGGTGTTTAATCCCACAGCAATCTATCACCTAGAAGTAAAACAATGTGTATTTTGGCATGGAAATACCTAGAATGTTGGCTATTGAACCGCATAAACTACCTACTTCCTACTTCTTATCCTGAAAGAATACTTGGTTCAAAAAGGTTGTCTGAAGGTGTAATCCTTCTTGATATTTAAAGATCATCATCATCAACATCATCATCAGGTCTTCGGTCCATCTTTTTGAGGTCTTCCGGTCCGCGGTCGCCACTCAAAAACCTTTCTGTCCCAACAGCCATCGGTTCTACGTGCAATATGCCCCGCCCACTGCCACTTAAGTTTGGCGACTGTCTGAGCTATATCTACAACTTTAGTTTGTTTAAAGTCAGGGAAAGTTAAATATATTATGTATGTCTATGAAACTATGATTTATGTGCCAGTGTTTAGTAAAAGGTCCGATTTGATTTTTCGGATTTTCATAACGACGCGTTGACAGGTTATTGGTAACTTTCATTTGTATGGGAACCCGAGCAAATTGGACGTTTTACTAAACACTGTCATTGTCATATATACGAGTTTATACTTTAGTTACGTGATAAAGAGTTATTGTTGTTGTTGTCCTAAGGTACCCCGGAGGTGCAGAGGGCCTTCATCAGCTCACACCACGCCTTTCTATCCTCAGCAACTTTTCTGGCCTCGCTCCAGCTCAGTCCGGCTCGCAGCTGCTCTCAACGGTGCGCCGCCATGAGTGTAAAGGACGTCCGCGGCTACGCCTTCCGTCCGGCGGCTCGAAAATGGAGATGGGATGGATAGGCCGGGTGACATCTATTTTTGGAATAACTTTTTTTGTCCGAATCTAGTTATGCATAACAAGTTTCGCATAATTTATCTACGCCGAATCTTGAACTTGCCGAAACTTTGTTCCGCATAATTATTTTTTGGTCGAATGGTTGTTTCGCCGAATATTATAGTAGCATAATATTAAGATTGCCGAATTTCAATACGCATAACTTGGTTGTGCATATTTATAATTTAGCAGAATTTGGATACGCCGAAATTATTTTTATACCATTGCCTATTTTACTTTAAGGCAGGTCCGACTTGGCTTAGGTTAGGTACGAAGACGAGCGAAGCGAGGAGGAGTGTTAGGTTGAATTACGACCCTAACGACCGAGCGTAGCGAGCGAGCCGCGCGGGTCTATAACGAGTGGTCGAAAAATCCTAACATTACCCATTTCACCTTAAGCCAGCGATGCGCCAGAAGAATAAGTTTGATTTATGCAAAAGTAAGTTTCTGCGGAACTATTTTATGCGTAAGCAACTTTCTGCCTAAATAATATTCGGACGTCGCAAATTATGCGTAAGAAGCATTCGGCTTAGATAGAATATGCGTAGTAAAAATCTGCGAAATCTGCTTATGCGACATTAGTTTATGCCAATATAGAATTCTGCAACTGCTTATGCGAAATGGAATTATGACTTAAAAATATATGCGTAAGATAGCCGACCCGGATAGGCCACACCATTCGACGAGGAGGAGCGAATAACGCAAGCACCGCTCTCGAGTAATAAGGAGTATTATATTATAATTGTAATCGATTTATCATCGATTGTAATCGCCGCGGGGTTACTTTTCTATGCAGCTGACTGTAATGGAAGCGTGCGCGTGACGTTAAGCTGATGCTGGGGAGGAATAATGGCTAATCATTTAATAATTATTATGAAGGTTGTGTGGAACGCCTTGTTCATTAGAGAATCGACGTTTTCGATAACGTAAACAACCCTTTCAACGCATATTTACAACTAACTAAATATTTAAGTAGGTATGGTATACTGTAAAACCATTTTTTTAGTTTTATTAAGAGACCCATTTCCTATATATTTATTCAAAACTATTGATTTCAATTACTTTTACAAGAGACAGAGATACCGAACATTTGAGTTCCTTCTCAAAAGAACCCTACTACTCAACCGTGTGACTTTCTTTCTTTCACGTCGCGGTTGGAGCAGTGGTAGTGCAGCGGCCTACTGAGCCGGTTGTCCTGGGGTTTGAATCCCGAC